>OY735236.1:35559015-35601515 GCA_963457665.1 Thysanoteuthis rhombus | reverse complement strand
TAGTGAGTATTTTCCAACAAAAAGTGAGAGATTTACCTCATAAGAAGTCCACTCTTTTATTATAATTTTATGCTAAATTGGTTTCTAATTTGTGCCTGTTTGCCTAGTGGTTGAACAAAAGGCGAGGGGATAACTCATTTATCGATCATACCTTATCTAGTTTCTTAATTGATCATCCTCAACACGGCATGATACCAAAAGACGCTTATCATGCGATGGTTTCTATTGGCTGACTAACAAGACCTGTTATTTATCTAAATCTTCCCATTTTAGTGAGTGTTCGTTCAGTGGTTTACTTGTTCATCTTCTATTTACTGTTCTTTATTCTGGCTCTCTTTCATTGTTCCTTTCTTTTGAATAAACTTCTTAGGAACCCTGAGGTATAAATTAATCTCCAATATCTATCCATCTATCTATCTATGTATCTCTATAGATATATATCTTTAATTTATATCTGCTTACTCCGAGTCGCCCCCTATATCATATTTCCCGCTTTTCAGTGAAACTAATATTATCTTGAACTTATCTTTTATTGGATGACGGTCTGAGTATTTGCGCTAAAATTAAGATGAAAAAGATATTAGTAAAAAAATGAATAACAGTCCCCGCTTTTTGTCTGCAATTTCATCTTCACCATCAGCCTTTTAGCGTCATTGTAAGAAGACCTTCTCCAAGATTCGCCAGACCTCTCTATTATTGGCGTCACGGAGCCAATAAATTTCATCCTTTTTTTTGCCTAATATCATTCATTTTCACTTTTCCATAGCTTTGTTCTTTCACTCATTTTTTTCTTCATATTAGAAGAACCCGACTTGAACTCTCAAAATAGGTTTATTTGATTTCCAAGTTGGTCTGACTGGCTATGTATGTATGTATGTATGTATGTATGTATGTATGTATCAGACATAAGGGCTACAACGATGGAGCTACAAGGCCTTAAAATTTCAACATTCATTCCTTATTATATCCAGAAAAAGTGATTTTTTTCAAGAAAATAACCTTCAAATAAGTTTTTAGTTGAGAAGGCAATTCACGATATAATTTTATTCTAAACAGACCACTTCGTTTGAATCAGCAGCATTCACCCTCGTTTTTGAAAGTTTCCTACGATTCAACAAAAAAGCGAGAAAAGTGACTTCGTCTTTGATCACCATTTCTTCCATTTTTTTAATTGATCACCCCCACCATGTCATGCTACCGAAAGACTATGGTGATGTGACTGTTTCTATTGATTGATCAATCGTACTGTTTTGTTTTCCCCTTTTGAACCATGCCTTTTCCTTTTTCTCTCATCATATTCCGTCTTTTTATCTAACCTTCTTCTCTCATCCCCGTCATCTTTCTCGCTTATTTATTTTGGACCATTAGTTTATAGTCGTAATTCCTTGGTCTATTCTTATTCCCAATTTACCCTTCTATTCATATAACTCTTGAGTTATTGTTTTCAATCTATAGATTCAATGGTACAACCCCTATCCATGGGGATATATCCCATGAATTGCATCTAGATGCCTAAACCGTCGATAGTACCGAACCAAACATACACTGTTTTTTCATAAACATACCAGTGATTAAATTGAATTTACAAATTAAACCCCCCAAGAGATTAACATCATCTCATCATCACCTCCAACCTTTGACATCTCCCGAGATTCAACCTCTCTATGATGGGCATCGCAAAGACTGTACTGTCTGAACTTGACCACCTCGTCACACCATCTTATATTTTGTCTGAGTGGGTTTCGCATATAATCTCTAGGGATATACGTTGGTAGTCGTGATGTCCAGTAGTTGTCTGTCATTCTTACAACATGACCAACTCGTTGCAAATTGAGTTTTCTAATGGATTTTATGATATCCGTGACATCTGTTTTTCTTATATTGAAATGTGTGATCACTCTGTGTGATGTTGAGCATGATTCTCTTTTGTGTCTATTGAATGGTTCTCTGTTGAAAGGCCAATCTTTTGGTAAGGTTCCATGTTCCAGCTCTAAATGACAATCAGATGGATTAGTTGTAAACCTTTCTTTTTAGGACTAACGGTATTTTCTCATTCTGCAGGGTTGAGCTGGCGTTACTGAAAACTTGATAACCAAGAGTTATTCTTTGCTTGATTTCCTTCTAAGGTAAAAGTAGTGGTTTATTTTTCAGCTCTGCATTTTCGATTCTGATCAGTGGTGTCTTTTTCTTCAACGTGTTCGTTGTACGTAACATTGGTTTTACTGAAACAGTTATAACAAAACACAGCAATGAAAATATGCGATGGATAGAAAATTCGTTATCAAAGTAGATCTTAGCATTCTCAGCATACAGTTTTATATCTTCACACAATTAGTCCGGAACTATATAAAAGCACTTTATGGCTTCTCTCCAGTATTTCCTGATTCGAACATTATTAGTCTTACGCTAGAGGAACATTATTAAGTGGAATATATTTTTTCCTTTTATAGGGGATGGGGTGGGGGTGGTTTGACTGCTGGAAACTAAGAGCGCAGACAGCAAGGCCTCGGATAGGGGTGAACAACTGTATTATCTCAACTCGGTTTAGTATGGCACAGGTGCTAAATGCTGGTCTCTTGCGGACGGGGATCGAACTCATCACTCTTGTAATTGTCTGCACGACCATATAGATGAACAGATTCTTATCGGTACCTCAAATCGAGGGGGGATAAAAAGATTGGGCGTTTAGGAACAAAGCTGAGTATGGGTCTATGTGAATTATTTTCCTGCGTATATGTGTGGGTGAGTCCCTGTGTTTATGTATATGTGAGTGCTTTAGTGTATGTGTCACTGTTGGGGGCTAGAGTCTTTGTACGTGCATAGTTTATGACCCTTTATGTAAAGGTGTGTCTGCTCGCACTTGTGTGTGTATGAATGTGATTCTATTCGAAGATTGAATGTGTTAATAGCGTATATCATGGTTACTCTACGTGTGTAGGTGTGTGTGTGTAGGAACCAGTACCACAGACCCTGTGTGTGTATTCTTTCACCAACTCAAGGAACCTTAGCGAAGGTTCTAAATGCCTACTACTCACCTCTTAACTTCTGGTGAACTCCTGTATAATACGTCAACATTTGGGATGCAATTTAAACACTTGTCTATTGCTACGCTCGTGCTTAGGGAACTTCTCAGTTTCATTCTTAGAGCACAAACTGAACTTACCTGAAGACGGATCTCAGGTCATTCGAGACCAAGGGTTGTTATAGTTGTAAGACGGGCTCCCGGACATATCTCTTCTAGACCAGACGATCCCATTGAATTTGAAAGGACAAAACTATTTTTCTGGCGCCTGCAGCAATACGCTGGTAGAACCAGGCAATTTTTGTGCTAGCACATACAAAAACTAACGCGGAGTTTCACACTGGAGGAAAGTGTTGAGTTACATTACATCTCAATAGGAGGATGTCTAAATACACAAAGAGACTTTTTTGAATCATCCTCGAAACACACATCTATACTTAAGTAGAAAACAGTCAACAAAAACTGTCAAAAGTTTCTTCAGTTTCTAAATGATTCTGGCCACTCATCTATATATCTGTTGAGTCAAGTAGAGTCAACTAACCCTAAACGTTAACCTTAAACCATACTCTTTCTAGTCAAATTTAGTAAAATACGGGTTCAAAAGTTCTGTTTTTGCTTTCATTTCATACTGAAAATTTCTTGAAAATCTAGTCATCTTTAACCATTCGAAAACTGACGATTCACAAATTTGCTCCGTAGTAGAAGTATTAGCAGATTATCATGTATAGCATCTATCTCGATTCCTTTTGTTATCGACGAATCGTTTAATCTTACCTATTCCAAACAATTACCCTGACTTTCTATCATACGCTTTCTATCAAACTCCCCCCAACGACCACGACAGTTTTGAAATCCTCTGTCAGCTTCCGTTGATGCTATTTCCTTTCATTCAATTTCTCTATCTGATCATAAATGTTTATCTGTCTATTCAGAGATATTTCTAGATATTTCCTTTTTAGAGATTTGTTGCTTTTTCTCGATTTTTCCAGAACTACTGAATGGGTTTTATTTTTCAGTTTTGTAATTTTTCTCTCCGTCTTGTCTGGCCTTTCAATCGTGACTCTGATTTCCTTGATAGCTGCACGTTTGAAATAACATGTACACAGGTCCAAATATGTACAGTAATACGCTCTTTGGTATCTACATAATATCTTCAGTGCTCAAGATTCTGTTGACTGTAGGAGTCTTGTCCAAAGAGTATCCAACCATTTGATAATATCGGAAGAATAGGCTGCGTATGGCAAAGATACCTCAGTCCTATTCAGAGTTCTTCCCTGGTAACCTAGCACACTTACCACAAAGGGATATATCTGATATTAGATTATATTGATTTAGGTGGTACGTTACAAAGTGTTTAGATATCCGTGCAATCATCCATAGATGAACAACTACGCATAGATAAATACACACACAAACATATATATATATATATATATATATATATATATATATATATATATATAGAGAGAGAGAGAGAGAGAGAGAGAGAGAGAGAAGGGAAGAGATAGTGAGAGAGTGAGTGTGTTAAACATATTAATCGACGGATAGGGATAGCATCCCATTTTGTCATTACATTTAATTTCGGCTATATATCGTGAAACGTGATTGGATCGGTGAAATAAAATGTTTACTTTTCATCTCCTCCCCTCTCTCTCTCACTTTTTATTTTATCTTAGACACTTTTTTCCTGTCATAATTAGAATCATAACAATGCCAATGATCACTCAACAGACATTTCAGACTTTTGAAAATACAAAAAAAATTTATTGATGAAGATATGGTTATACATGAAATTCATTAAAATCATGTCTTAGTCAACTTTGTTGACGGCTACTGTGGATGTTTTTTTTTTCTAAATTTAATTGCTCTGTTTACATGTGTCTGTCTGTTCCATTTTGTAAGTCACAATTTTACATGTAGGAGCCTGAATTTTTGCCAGGAAGGGTCTAAGTAATTGTACACGCTCAATATTTCTATCCATGTGCACATAATATTTTCTATCCAGTTATTTTGTACAAAAAGTTATAATTTTTAAAAGTGTTTTTTAGGAGGAGGGGATAATTTTCTTTTGAAATATTCAATTCATTTCAATACGTATTCACTAATTCCCTTTTTAATGAGAGCAATAATTGTATCATTAAGTCTATATTATGATTATCCCAATCAATACAATACTTGTTATTTAGATCATTGTTTTGATGTTATTTTTGCAAGCACATCGATAACTGCAACTTTTCCTACTGATATGAAACCTGCGTTTACTGTTTTAATGCTCTTGATACGACATTTTATGCCGATGACTGAAGAGAAATGAACACAGAATATCTTTGGCCAACATATAGATTGCCATTTTCCCCCTTCCTCACAACTTTCTAGCGGATTCATACCTAGCTTATATGTAAACATACGCTCTACTACTGCTACAACATCACCTGATCTTTTCTTCAAATTATATTTTCTTGGAGCTTTTGAACTAATTATGCACATAAAAAAGGCTCATGCAAAAATTACTTACTACTAATTCTACTAAATACAGTACATGGCTCATTTGGAAAACAGTCACATAATTTCTTTACCTCTTGATTTCTAACCATTAGTCAAAACTGAATGTAAACGGGTAAAATAAGTTATAAGAAAAGTCAGCTAGATATTGCATGAAATCAATTTGAACAAGCTCTGTTTATGACAGCGGATATTGCTATTCAAATTTCAGTTTTAATCCTTCCTTTTCGATTTTCAATGTTCTTTTTACTAACTTTTACGCATAAAAAGTCTCATCTCAATTATATTCTTTATTTTTAAATTGAATTTTATTTATTTTCTTTACTCATGAATGATGAAAGCCCACTTAAAAAAGAGGATTCGATTGCATTTATAATAAATTAGAAGTAGTAAATTATTGTCATATGATCGATACTATCCTAATATATATATATATATATATATATATATATATATATATATATATATATATATATGTAATGTATGCTTATCAATATAAACTCGTTTTTATATGCATTCATTTGAGAAAGAGGATATCCACATGTACAAATATGATGCATCTATATGATACATCAATCGTAGCATATATATATATATATATATATATATATATATATATATATATATATATATATATATATATATATATATATATATACTGATATATCATTAAAAAATATTGTGTTGGATGAGATTACCAACTCAATATCTTTGTATACAAAGTTGTACCATTGCATTTCGGCTTTATTTTCATTTGTAATAACTATGACAATGGCATCACTAGTGACCAGTGACCTCCTGACCACATAAATAAGAGTTACATACGGAAAAACAAATGTTAGATTCATCCTTTCAACACAGATAAACTTTTTTCATTACAAGAAATACTAATAAAAACATAGAAAAGAGATGCGTAGTTTTGGAATAGCATTACATGGAGAAATGAATTCTGTTTTGTTTAACTTTTCAAATTTGAAAAAAGAAAAGAAGCCTGACCCTAGTGCAGCCAAATGTTGTCATGCCTTTCTTCCCTCATTGTTTAATTTCTTCCGATATCCGAGATATTTTAAATATTTTTTGAGGTACTTAGTCATTGTTTAGAGGTAGTCCTTTTGTGATTCAGCATTATCACTTATCCAGCATTCTGAAAGTCATGATGATTACGTATTATTGACGTTATACTGCATCTGGCTGATCCACGAATATATTTAGATGCATTTAGATGTAAATGTGTGTGAGAAACAGAAGTGGGAGTGTTGAAGAGGTGACATGCATGTGCACGTGTGTTTGAGGGACAGAAACGATAGAAACATGGTGAAAGTTAATTGATTTTATAATGGTCAATATATATGTTCCCATCTTGCCGACGATATGTATATATATTATTAGATTGGACAGTTTATGGCTGATGGAATGTGATATCTTAAGGACAATCTATTTGGAAACATATTCGTTCGGCTCCAGAAGTAATCGAGTAGCGAATCAAACAACCGACCACGTGAATGAATAAAGAAAATGAACGCTGTACAAGATTCGAACCTGCAACCACCAGGAAGTTGTCTTACTAAAGCCAGCAGCGTCTACAATGAGCTGGTGTTCGAAAAAGCGCACTTAAAAATCACCCCTTTTCCTACTCTGTGATCGTTGTCATAATTAGTTACTTTTAAAACTGAAAGTTTTTAGGACCACCCCTTTGACAAGATGAAAGTACACCGTAGGAGTACCCCTGCCCTTATCACACAGATCATAGTGCACTCAATTAGCTGTTAGAATTCACAAGGAAAAATATCCTATTGTACAGTTTTCAACACCCGAAAACAAAGACATTTAGCGTAACATCCCGATGGCTGAATAGAAATGCCATGAATTCCCATGAACTAAGCATCTTGTCTAGGATCAAAATATATTTAGATAAAAACTTATGTTCATTTCAATTTAATATGTCATTAACCAGCCAACAAAATTTTGCCAATGGTTTTGAATTATCTTAGGCCCCCTTCCAGCTAAATCATGAAGTAAAGGGGTTTAATTTTGATTTAATTGATTTTTTGGGGAATGTTTCGATTGCTTGAAGCTGATGAGACGCTGACCAAACAAAATTATTATATAAAGATAAAGGAGAATTGTATGAAGGTTACAAACGTCACTCTCCATCCAATGACATTTTATCAAGCAGCAATTCATCAAACGATATTTCACCGAACGATATTTCATCCAAAAGAACATAGATGAAATGACTCTCGAGGAACGACTTATAAAGGAAGAGTGTAATGGCGGTAGCCATTAAAGATGACGAAGGGTTTATCCTTTTTTGTTTTTATAACTGCGTGTCTTTGTATGTTTGTCTGAGTGCTTGAGCGCAAAAAAGGACAATATCTGAGGTTACATATTTATTTGTCGTCTATTCCGAGTCCTCTGTTTTCTCAGTATAGGTGTCTGAAGGCCAATTATTCCTAAAGAGAAGGATACCCAACGAATGCATCCTCCCGATAGTCATCTATGGAGTTGAAACATTCAACCTAATCAAATGATTGATTCTCAATCTGTGAATAGCAGTACGTACACAGGAGAAAATCATACTAAACCTCATATGAAAAAACAAAAAACAAACATAGGACAGGACAGTATATTAGAGGAAAGACGGGGGTCAAAGATACAGAAACCACTAGAACGCTCAGATGTCAATTGGGGAGGACATGTTGCAAGAATGTCAGGCAACTGCTTGACATCCCGACTCAAAAAGAGATCATACGTAAGAATGCAGTTGGCAAAGCATAAGATGGTGTGACAATCGTGGCAAGTTCATAGAGTATTGGCTCTGCGACGTCCAAAATAAAAAGGTCTGGCCAATCTTAAGGGAGGTCTATATCCATCGATGTCCAACGACGAACGCAAAAAGGCTGTTGCTGATGATAATGTGTTCCAGCAATCTTGGCCATACCGTTTCGTTTACATCAGTACTCCATATAGTAAGTATAATGTTGATATAGTGTTATCCCCATCAATGCTCTTTCCAGAGCTCTCTGTGTGAATTCATGTTTGTTCTCCGATCGTTTTGTTAGTTTCCTTGATTAGCATCCATAAGTCATAGCTGGTATCATGTATTTATTGGCAAGAGGCTCCTCAATTTGTCTCTATTTACACAGAATGTTTTCCAGTTGACTGTATTGTGTCATTTTATCTTGCTTTCACACACACACACACACAACCACACACACACACACACATATATATATATATATATATATATATATATATATATAGCAAACATGCCATGTGTCACAATTAAGCTTTTCAATCTCGTCTCTTTATCTTGTAGATGGTATTTTCCAACCGTGTTAACTGTCCCACGGGAACCAATTGGTATGCCTCATTTCTTTTCGTTATGTGTCCTCCCCATCTCAATTTTTGTTGCCTAATCATTTGTACGATATCCTGAACCCTAATTCTCCTTAGGATCCGTGTTGATCTTTTTTTCTCCTTTTGCTAAGTGTTATTCCAAACATTACTCTCTTGTTTACGGTGCTATTCTAAGATTGTTTCAGGAGGTTCTGCGAGTTTCTAAGCTTTGCCACCTTAATCTTAGCTGCTGATATACATTCATTTTTTAAATTTTTTTTTTTGTTCCTATTTATACCAAATGCTTTCCAGCGAAACGTTATTTTATTTCCGTGGTCTTTCTCAGACTTTGTCACCTGACCTTGGTAAATGTATACATTTACTTCTTCTGAGGCTTCACAAAATATTCTCATAGGCTTTTAGGGACTTCACCGTTGGATTTTGCTTTTTTTCGTTTTTGTTTTCCTATGTCACTGAATTTAGTTCACTTAGCAGGATTTGGGGACACGAAGAAGTAAACATGAGCAAAAAATATTTGAAAATTCAAGATACACTGATTATAATGTATTGACAAATGCACACACACACACACACACACACACACACACACACATATATATATATATATATATATATATGTATAATTAATAATTGAGTCATCGACAGATAGCTGTTCTGTTGTATTACAACTCTCCAGTGTGACTATAGACTATCAAAAAACCCAACCAGTACCACGAAGTAGGATCAAAACCTTCATTTCAGACCGAGAGCTGGAATTTAAGCGATATATTTACTTACACACAATTCCTGATTCACCAGAGTGCTCCATTCCAGAGTTTGGAGAGCATTGTTATATAACATATAATGGGCAAGCTGCCCTGCTTACGAAAAAGAAGGGAGCGTCAACTATAATAATAATAATAATGACAATAATAATAATGATATATATATATATATATATATATATATATATATATATATATATATATATATATATATATGGTTTACCATTGAACTAAACACAGAATCCTTCAAGGTGTCCTAATACTAAGGAGTGAGTGATTATTATTTTCAGCCATCAAGCTCCATTGCACGTTCAATGCATGTATACACAGATAGCCAACCAGACAAACCTGACCTATGTTGAAAGTTTTAAGGTAAATTCTACTTGACAGTTTATAATATCGACTGACAGTGTCAATAAACGTTGTTTGCTGGATAGTTCAAATGTATGTGGTCTCACCTGAGTTGATCTATCCAATTTATGTCTAGCTAAATGCCGTGTTGCTGATGTTCCTGTGTAATTTTCTCGAACATTATGCATAGAACATAATCAAAATTCATAGAGCTGCCGTAACGTCTGCGATATAATTTTTTCATCATTGCTTCCATGTGCGTAATACGCGCGTTACCAACTGTAAAATTACTTCCCGTGTGGAGTCTCATATCGATAAATATATCTCCATCGATTATTTGTTTAGACGAGAAGAGAGAATATACGGATGACTCAACCTATGTGAGTTTGCAGGTGCATCAGGCAATACAATATTTGAGAATATTGAATAGAAAGAAAAGACATTTTGACGGTTATGGTGGTTTAGTATATATATATATATATATATATATATATATATATATATATATATATATATATATATACCGGAGGAGTCATGTCGATAGAGCAGTCTTGTTTTTAACTTCTCTCGAAACCGCCTCCATTCATGGTAAACAACTGAAGATTCTCCTAAGGAAACTTCATTCATCGTTTCTATGTAAAAGATCTCACAAACTGCCGTGGTAATTGTTTTTTTTTCCTTAACAATTGTTCTTTTCCAAAAAAAAATTTTTTTTCCTTTTTCAAAAATTTGAATGACTGACTTACAACACCTGGTTGGACAAATAATGCTCAAACAAAGGCATTTCACAAAGAAGGGTGAATGAAGACAAGGTGGCGTCAGGAGATGTGGACTGCTCGGGTGGCATATGCACACTAGGACAAAGTATATGGATTTTGTTTTTCAGTAAATATAGCGTTAGTTTTGGAAGCTTCAAGCATATATATATATATATATATATGTATATTCAGCAGGAGGCCTCTAGTAGCCCTGACCACAAAACTTACCCACAATGCATAGCCCCTGGCAGTGGACTCTGGTTCCACATGGTACATTTTAATTCACACTCACACAACACACACCACTGATGATGGGAAGAATCCCGAAACATGTATGGACTATTGACATATAAGGATTAATAAACCTTACCACCAAAAACTTCACTCCTGAGTCTGTCTCACTCTCTAAAGTACACATTATATATATATATATATATATATATATATATATATATATATATATATATATATATATCATAATTAGAAAAAGAAAGAAAAATCAAGCAAGTTATACTTTGAAACTGATTGATAAACGTCAATTACTACTTATACCTAAATTTCTATCTTTCATTTATTCTCACGATTGTCCCAGTTGCCAATATTCTTGCCTATCCCCTATATTTTATCCAGGGACGTGACTTGGACCTGGACTCCAATCTGTACAGGCTGCTTTCCCGTTGAGTATTTGCAATCTATCATTGCAGTTAATTTTTACATAATATCTGAGTAATATCTACAAGGAATTTGGGAATGGGAATAGTATCATTCAGTAGTTGATGTATTTTTAGATGAGTCTTCATCACACTTTGATCTGAGAGGTGGCAAGTTAGACGTCATGAAAATATTGTTTTTATAATTCCTATATATGAGCTGGGTTGATGTTTATGCAAGCAAATTCAATCCTCAAGAGGGCAAGTGAACTCATATATGACATTAGTCTGGCCACATCAACAACCATTTTAAACATATATATATATTTGATATATACATACACGTATATATTTGTATATTTATGATAATATGAGATTATAAGTTACTTTAATAATCAATCTCGTATTATTATCATTTTAATGGCTGAATCAACAAATGTTTGTTGGATTATATAAATTACATATAAATTATGTATAAATATATATATATATATATATATATATATATATATATATATTGGAAGACTTTACATTTTTACGTGACATTACTTAACACATTAAAGACAAATTTTGGTGCCATGTCAGTCAATTATTTCCCAATATTTGATAATGAAATTTTTTTATAATTCTCAGTGATGTGATAGTACTACATGTGCACTCTTTCTCTCGTTTAGATCATCAGTTGTAACGGTTGCGGAGATTTGAAAAACAACAGTTTTGTCAGCATTGCAGACTGAACACCACCAAACTTTCAGCTATGATTTTAATATATAGCTTATGTCATACAACTTGTAAGTTGCTATTCTACAATGGTAATATCATAATGTTATTTATATATTTTCATATACTACGACACATTTTGAATTTTTCTAAACACATAGCTTACTTATGAGGATTACAAAAAACATATTTAGCGATAAGGGATCAGTGAGTATAAACACAGACGTAGCTTGTTGTTATTGTCACTATATATATATATATATATATATATATATATATATATATATATATATATATATATATATGTGTGTGTGTGTGTGTGTATATATTTATATATATGTACATATGAACGGTTATGTGTGAGTTTAGATTAACGTAACCCAAGCCCGAGAGCTACAAAACAGGGAAAGATGCGTACATTTTATATATATATATATATATATATATATATATATATACATATATATATATATATATATATATATATATATATATATATATATATATATATATGCGTAAACCTATTGGTAATCACAGACTCACGAATACATAAATATATGAACACTTATACACATACATGTATTCGTTTATACATACACACACACACATATGAATACATATATATATATATATATGAATAAAAAATTTCTTGGGAAGAGTCCATCGAATATTTTTTCTTGAAAAAATCAATTCAAGATTAATCGATGACAGACGAAAACATTGACTTGTTGGCCTCATCGAATGTCGTTTAGACTCGAGGAAGTAAACGATGGAAGATCGATTTGTGTCCTGTGGCAATTAACGATTTATTCCAAGCTGCAAAGTTACAGAAAAGGCAGTTTTTTGAAAAAAAAAGGTGTTCAGAACCACACCCAACCCTCAGAAAACTTTTTCCAAAATATCTAATCTTATAATGTTGTTATAGAAATTCATTAGTGCTGGTTGCATCTCGTGTGAGCTGTCTATATCAGAATAAGCAGATTATATATCTGCATTTTACTTCTCTCATACACACATATAACACCCTTTCTTTCCATCTGTTATCTGTCAGTCTCATTTTCTCTCTGTGTCTATCTCTCTCTGTCTATCTCTTTTTCTCTCTCTCTCTCTATCCCTCTCATATATATATATATATATATATATATATATATATATATATATATATATATATAATGTGCACTGTAAAGAGTGAGACAGACTCGGGAGTAATGTATTTAGAGTTAAGGTTTATTAATACTTAGATGTAAATTGTCCAGACATGTTTCGGGATTCTTCCCATCTTCAGTGGTGTGTGCTGTGTGGGTATGTGTTTAAAGTTCCCATGTGAAACCAGAGTCCAATATCAGGAGCTATGCCTTGTGGGTATAATATGTTATAAGGGATGCTGGAGGCCTCCTGCTGAGTGGGAGAAAGTCCAGTTAGGATCAACAAACTCAAAACCCTATATCCTAATGGATTGAACACTAAACTTAACAATCCTCAGCACGCAGAACCCTAATACACAAAACTTCTATGAATAATATCCTCAAACCCACATCTAAGATACATTCAATAATGGAAGCTTCATTATCACCCAAACCCATAGGAAAAATTCACCTTAGCCAGTTATAACTCTTGTCCAAATTATATATATATATATATATATATATATATATATATATATATATATATATATATATATATATACTCGCCATCCCAGACAATGATTGATCAACTATAGCGTTAAAGTTTAAGGTCATGTGAAAACAATTCCATCTGAAAATAATATGGCAAGAATAATTTTCATTTATGATATCACTGGCGTTTTCTTCTGGAACCGTCTGAAATAGTATAAAAAAACCCATCTAGAAACATCTACTATTTGGAGAATCTAGATGTTTATAATGAAATTGTCAGCATGGGACCCATGAAAGGCCCCATCCCCTCATCAACCACCCCAAGAAATTCAAAGGGAGTATGCTGTAGAGTACTGGTGCCAATTCTCTAGATAGAACTGTACGGTCATGAACCCTGAAAAATCGAACAAAAAATATCATAAAAGCTTCATTTTCAGGGAAATCATATTAGAAGGGGTCAACAGTCCCGAAGGAATTTTTTTAGACTGTACTCAAAGCAGCATGGTAAGGACCGCCAGAACAATTAGACACGAATAAACAAAATAAGGTCTAAAAATGCTGTTTTTGAAAAAAATAATAAAAAAATACACTCTTTTAAAGGTTTTAGTGGAATACTGATCCTATTTTCAAATCTTTAGACAAAATGGTATGGCCCGGGGCGCTGGAAAAAACTAAAGCCAAAAATTCCCCCCAAAAACAAAAACATACGAACACATGAATAAATGAACATATACAGTAGGCTAAAACCCTTACCGATGCTCAATTGCCAGGTTTGTTCGATAATTGATAACCTCAGGTCCAGAGAACTCAAGTTTCCAAGTGGCCTCTTCAAAACAAGATTACATACATACGCAAGCAGGGGTTCAGAATAATTTCTCACGTCATGTCAAGCACAAAATCGTCGAGACCTGGGCATGGATAGCTCAAAGATCTGTTCAATATGAATGTTTATGGTGAAGTAGAACTTGCAGAGCGCCGATCCCAAAGTTAAAACCGAAGGTTAGCATGGATTGTTCCATTGGGGTGGCGATAATAGCATGAAAGCCACCAGGTCATGGATTTATACGAGTTTTGCATGTTTTTTTCTTCCCTGAGAGAAGCTCCAGAAGGCTATTTGAGTCTGTCGTCTCTTTGAAAAAGTTTCTCTTTTGATAATTTAATTGAAACTGGGTGGAAAAATCTTTTTGTGACCTGAGAATACAATTATTAACACAGACGCTTTTTTACAAAGTTATTAGATATCAAATTATTTCCAACCAGTGTAGCTTTCCCTTAGTTCTCAGTTATCTCATTTATTTGACCGTTCTTTTGGTATACTAGTAATTTTCTCTCTCTCCCTGCCTAAATATATATATATATATATATATATATATATATATATATATGTATATATATATATATATATATATATATATATATATATATACACACAAATTATGTTATATTGCATAAAAACTAATTTCAAATGATCTCCCATGATTACATGGATAATGAATTATTTGCATTAGAAAACTTATTTAATTTAAAAAATGTTTTTATGCAATACAACATCAATTTGTAGTCGTTCTTAACATGTAACTATCGCAATGAGGGAGGCGAATAGTTCGAGGATAAACAACGTTAGAATTTGGTATGAAAACAGCAATTTGGCCTCTGTATAACACACACACACACACACACACACACACACACACACACATATATGCACACACATATATATATGCGCAAATACATATGCACACACACATATATATATGTATATATATATATATGTGTGTGTGTGTGTGTGTGTATGCGTGTACTCAAAACTCCAATACTAATATTCCTTTGCGAGCCTCACTGTACTCTTAGATAATCATACATACAAAATGTTATGATCAAAGAAATATGCTGGTATGAAAACTATACTGACACCTATATCAATTCAAAATATTCCAGTTCGTATCGGTGCATTGATGTCCACACCCACCCATAAGCAACAATTTCCAACACATCTCAAAATTACCCCGAACAGTGTCTCTTACTTCAATCGAATAAGACGATCAAAATATCTATTTCAAACTTACAGTAAATTTGTTCTTTAAACTCATCATCATCACCACCACCACCACCACCATCATCATCATCATAATCATTCTTTTATTGTTCATTGTTGGACATAGACCTTTCCAAATATCCACCACACCTCTCTATCGTCTATATTCGTCAATATTCGTCTGGTTCGTCCTTCCTTCTCGTATTCTGCCGGTCTCGGTTTCACATGTGATCTCTGTGGATCCATGTTGTAAGTCGTGATGTCCATCGGTTGTCTGCCATTCTTGCAACATAACCAGCTCGTTTTCATCTGAATTTTTTTGTGGATTCTTTATGGTCTTGGACTCCTGTTTTCTCCTTGATATACGGTGCTGTCTTGTTGTCTCTATGTGAGGTCGAGCATGATTCTGTCATGTACAATTTGCATGGTTCTCAGTTTGCGGGTCAATCTCTTGGTTTGGTTCCATGTTTCAGCTCCATAGGTGACTATCGGGAGGATGCATTGGTCGTTTACTCTTATTTTAGGATTATTGGGATCGTGTTGTTTTTTTAATATTGAGCTTGCCCTGCCGAAGGCGTGCTATCCTAGAGTGATTCTTTGCTTAATTTCCTCTTCTTTTGTTGGTTTCATGGAGATTTGTTGTTCTACATAGATGTAGTGGTCTAATTTCTCAAAGTTTGCATCATCCATTTTGATAGTTGTATTCTTTTTCCCGACGTGATTTTCGTTTTGCCGAAGTTCATATGTAGGCCGACTTTCTTGCTTTCTTCATTTAATTCATTTAGCATCAATTAGAAGTCGTTTAGAGCTAAATTGACCTCGAAAAAGTTTCAAAAATACCAAAACGCACTAAAGAAACAGTCACCCCCCTTTTTTTAGCCATCTAATAGCTAAGTGGTTTGATTTCCCCAAAACGGCTATGAAATAGTTAGAATTCCTGATTACCAGAGCTAGAAACTGGCTAAAAATACTGCTAAATGTTATACGTCTGCCAATAGTAGACACACACTAAATTGAGCGCAAAAAATGCTGAATTGGCGACACTGTTTGAGAAACGTTAGCATGCCTTCTTACTCTCACAGCTCTCTGTATGTTCGTCTTCTTGCAAATTCTCTGCTCAAAAGTCTTCAAATTGATTATTGGAAAAGCTCGAAATAGATTCGATACAATGAATTAATCATTTACTAACCTTTCCTTGATGTCAAAAAAAAAAAAAAGAAAAAAGATGAGCTTGCTTCCCCTCCTCGCCTATCTTAACTAATGTTTTGAAATGAACGGCAGAAAATGTTTAGACTTTCTTCGATGAATAAATTCTATTCATTACAAGTATTTATTTGTGCTTTGTTAATCGTTTGAATGTTTCTGTAGAACCTTCCACCGTGACTACAAAAATAGCTCGATGAATACTACTTAGCTTCATGTGAATAAAACATACTTTACCTCAAGAATATAATTCATTATCAACATTCCTGCGTTATTATTAATCTCTGATCATTATCATTCAATTTCAATTTAAATTCTCTTGTTTCCAGATGTCTCCAATTATCTCAATAAGACACAAATTAGTCATTCAGTCTCTCAGCAGGTTTCGATTACATTGATCAACAGAAAGAGGAAGGAAGGAAGAAGTGCGATGTGAATAAATGGCATGACGTCATTCAAAGATTTTCTACTCAGAATAATCTCTTCTCATCAGCTGTGATGTCATAATGAAATATACGAGGTTTGCATTTGCGTATTCATGATTTTTATTGACAACAATACTCCTATATAGTTCATATATATTTTCATATTGCGATATTTTACAAGCATGAGAATGAACTGCCTCGAAAAAGACTATCCGCTCTTCTGTACCCCCACTTCTCACACAGATGGACGACGTATCAATAAACTCATGGTTCTTATTGATACTCACTCTGGTAGTCAATTTACGGTATGAGTTAACGACAGGGAAATACTGAATAAGCTCCAGCTGAGACTCGAACTCACATCCCATTGGCGTAGTGAAGACTGGTTAAATGCACTCATTGCTCTGACATTTAAGCTAATGGAACTTCGCTGACTCACTGAGGTTTACGTTCGACCTTTAAACACAACCTCTATCTCGATCTCTCTGATGTCGTGTTTGTTATTTTTCTTCCCGTACTGTTAATATCAATAGCCCAATTGTTATTAACAATGGGTTACAATACTTCTAATAGAAATAAAATGATAAAGCACGCCCTTATTATGTCCCTCAAACCGTATCATTAATCTATTTTTATTTGGTTCAGATGTGTCAGCTACAGAATCAAACTAGTTGAACTGTCTGTTATCGTGCAATGCTCGATTTGACCGTGCGATTTGAATAAACAAAATAAGGTGTAGAAAAATGGAAGAAAAAAATACGAGCGTGCGTTTATTGAAAAAGTGAGAAATAATTTATCTTGGGCAAGTCGATTTATTACAGCGAATCACGAATAACGCAATCACACGTCAGTATTGATCGCGAAGTTACAAGTAGAGATGCGTGATTTGTATAATCACTTGCAGATCGCAGCACGGTTCATTGCAATATCTGCTAAATTTGTGTTGTCGGCGACGGGATCAAGCTAACAGTAATATTAAGGGGTATATAGGTGTCCGAGAGTTTAAATATCGTATAAGGGAAACTGGGCAACGGTTAATTATTATGATTTTTTTCACGAATGCAAATATCCAACAACACGACTGCTGCTATCATATCTGAAGTCAACGAATCAGCTCTTTTATTTTCTATAAAGATTTGCCTGCTTGAACATTGCTATACAATGTGCAGGCGAAAAGACCTAGTTTTGAGCCCAAGTTATAATTCAGAGATACCCTGACTTTCATTTTTGAGTCACAACTATTCAGGATCATTTTTTAATTGACCTATATTGAGTGTAATTAGGATTGTTTCATGTTCAAACTGAAATCACCGTACTTGCAATTTAGAGACTAGTGTCTTTACCTCTCCTAATTGTATGTGTCAGCACAGTTAATAGCGCTCAGGGAATCATTTCTGGTACTGAGACTCTTCAGTTCTTTCAAGTAAAAATTGATCATGTCAATTCATGGCAATGGGCTAGCCATGTTGCAAGAATAAAAGACAACCGATGGACATCACGTCTCACAACATTGATCACCAGAGGTCACATAAAAAAGACAAGATGGAGAGATGAACCAGACAGATTCAGCTGGAAATACTGGAAAATGATAGAGAATCGGGGCAAATCCCGGGGAAGGTCTATGTCCAACGACGGACGTTAAAAGACTGATGATGATGATGATGATGATGATGATGATGACTTGGAAACAAAAAAGGCATTTAAAATTTACTTAGGTATCATTCTTTTTTAAAAATCTTAATTTGCTTTTGAGACTGTGTATGTGATTTTGTGTTAAAATGTTTCCTTTAGTGTGCCTAACGTTTGCCAATGACTGTTTGGGCGATTTTGATAATCACTTTTTGTGAGATAGTCCACAATTCTACAATATTTTAATAAGATGCGTCGTTGGATTCACTCTGGGACTTTGAATCATTCAATTTTATGTTTATTGTGTCAACTCATAAGAATTGAATGCAGATCTCAGTCAAAGTTCGAACTCGGCTCGATTCTATTTTCAGTGCCAATAACCGCTTGGCCACCAGCACTTCGCAGAACCAAATAACTAAACTTATTAAAAGGTTTTCCCCTTTCTTTTAGTTCACAGGATTTTGCTTATTTGTTATTTATCCATCATTTCAACATGGACTCAGTCACCTGACCTAATGAACCGAATTCCAAATTTATTATATTTTTATAGAAGAAACTAATTTTTTTTATTGTAGAAAGTCAGTGTGAGACCATTGAGTGAAAAGAAACCCCCCCAAAAAAAAAGAAAAGTAAAAAAAATAATAAAAAGTGTGTCAGATAGAGGGAAATCTAAAGAATTCCAAGATGAAGAGCTACTTCCATCAACCAGGAAACTTCCAGTATATCTTCGAAACCATTCCAGAACGAGTGAAAAAACTAACCGAAGAAAAACCTGATAAAATTGCCCTGGTTATGTATCACAGTAAAGATGAGCGATATCAGATAACCAGGTAGGTTGTTTTTTTTTGTTTTTTTATTAATAAAACGATGCTAAGACACGATTTCAAATATCATCGACAACCTTCAATAAGTTAGTTTGAGAAAGAAAAATAGGTCTACGTACATTAGGTTATATAACGGTTATATTTGCCTTAAATTGCTAGAAAAGAGCTAGAAATTGGCTAAAGATCGTTGGAAAATTGTGTTAAAAGTAGCTGAAAAGTTGAATTTTTGCTATTCCAAAACACTGAAAAATCGAAAATTCCGACCAATATATATATATATATATATATATATATATATATATATATATATATATATATATATATATATATATATATATATATATATAACTGGGGAATAGTGGATCACTAGGTACAGTTAATCTGTATAATTTTTCACATATGCAATTATACAACAGGACGATCACTACTTTCTTTTCTAAAGTCAACACATCTACCATCTTATCTTGTGAAAGGCGTGCTTTCTTGAGCATCGGTGTACAGTGAAAAAGTTAAGGGACCTAGTTTTTAGCTAAAAGTAATACTCACAGGTACTTTTACTTTCCTTTTGTTGCCACAACGATTCCGAATCGACAGCACTTTGAAATTTTTTTTTGTAACATTCCTTTTTCTCGTCTTGAATTAATTTTGAAACTGTGCATGCGATTTTGAGTAAAATGTTCTGATGATCAGTTTTTGTGAAATAATCTACTTTAATACAATATTTTAATGAAACCTGTCGCTGATTTCACTTTGGGACTTCTTTTAATCATTCAGTTTTATGTTGATTCTCTGTTTCCCCGGTGTTGATTCACTGTAGACTAGGATCAGAGATAATAGTACCCCCCCCGAAAAAAACAAAACAAAAAACAAAAACAAAAAACCACCACCACCACCAACAACAACAACAACAACAAAAATAACAATCAATTGCGAGGCAGCTGCCAACTTACAGATATATTACTTTCTTATCTCCATGTAACCCACTTCGAAGCCAACTGAGTTGATATATTTTTTTACCAAAAATATCGATGAAATAATCTTCTACCTAAAATGTATTTTTTATCAACGTATCCTGGTTTCTCCTTGCACTGCTGTATAGTGTAACAACCATTGAACAAATCTAAAAAGACACTTGAATATGATCTCTGTCATTCAGGTGCAAAGGTTCATCTTCATCTTGATGAATTTGTTCGCAAAGACAGACTCAATCATCCAACAAGCTGAGACTATCACATACAAAGAATTAATCACAGATTTCATCAAGATTGAAGAGGAACTCGAAACGTAATCCTAGAACCTTTTATCAACATTTAAATGGAGCTCTCATTAAAACCAATATAATTCTATCGACATTTTATCCATAGTTCTTAGAGTTATATGAGGAACTGTCAAGATATCGGAGAGCACAAAAGGACTGAAAGGTTGGGAACCACCTACCTGAATATATCCTTGTCAAAAAGTGACCAACATATTTCCCTTTTCCCTGATAACAGAAAACAATAATCTGGATGACCAGCTTAGTAAGCATCGACTGACACCCTAGATACAAACTATCTTGATCAAATTTGACACTAGACAAAAGTGTAAGGGAATACAGGATATTTGGATATAGTTGAGAGAAGGAGGTGTGCACTATCTCTAGAACAATCCCTGCTTTACATTCCATTTTAAACTCATACGAAAAAATACACAAATTTGCTTCCTTCCAATCTCTGATTTGACAGCTTCAAATAAACAAGGTTGAGTAGTAAAAGGGAAAGAAATCAACTTATATAAATAAAACGAAATTCACTCTTCAGAATGATATAATCCATGAACATGAACTCGTATAATGAGCCTATATACAAAAATTCTTAGTTTGTGCAACGAACTCAATGATTGATTTATCTCTATTTTCTATCATAACGATGAATATTACCTCAAAAACTCCTAATACTTTTTTATCTGCTCACGCATCAGAACAGCTTCATTGGGCTTGAGACTGAAAAAAAATCTTAAAATTAGGATAATTAAACTATTGATTTTTTCCCCTTATTATAAATCACTTAAAACAGCTTTAGGCTCTTTAGTGCTGATCCGTACATAAATAACCCCATCACCTTCGATAGGGATAAACTAGCACTTAAATTGGGGTTAATTCCAAAATAAGCATCAGTATCCAAAATAACAAAAGATAGAATGATTTTGGCACCAACATAATATTTTCACTTTTCACCTCATTTCCGTAAAATGGAAAAATTGAACTAAAGCAAACTATTGGAAATCTGCATCGTTGTAGTACTTAAGGGAAATGTGGGATAAATATATCGTTTCTTACGAATATCGTGAAGCCTGTTTCAAAGTAACGTTAAATTATGAATAAAAACTTGTTGAGGAAGAAATTGTTGTTACTGCTTGATAAATCTACCATTCTAACCATCTTTATTTATTTGCTTGTGAGTCATGGAATGGAGATAGATTGAAGAGCACCCTGCCTATACGCTTAAAGCATAAACTATTCAGATGATGAATAATACCAGCTCTGACTTACAGATACGAAACAGAAAATAACCAAACGGAATGAAGACCAACCACAAAGACTCATGGAAAGAACAATGCCATGAATAAGTAAGAGATCAAAAAATATCTGCATGGGTCATTGAGAGGACTGAAGTAAAGGATATCATGCTAATAATTAAGCGACAACAACGTAGATAGCCAGTGCATTTAGAAAGAAGAGGCGACAATAGATTGAGCAACCGAGTGATCGGTTTGGTCTTCATGGTACAGTAAATGCAGTTGGAAAAGGCTAAATACAAGATGGATGGATGAGTTGGAGAGATTCGCTGGTAAGACCTGGCAGAGATGATCACAATCAAGGTCGTTATGGAAGGACATGGGAAAGGCCTCTGATCAGCGATGGACTTATAGCCATAATAGGCTGATGATGAAGTAGTGGAAGAGAGTCACATGTTCTGTGCAGAACTGGATTATCAAGCTATTTAAAAACAGATTTCTCAGCTGCATGCATACATACATACATACATACATAAAAAATTACGTGCTTACGTAAACTTACGTCTATTTCAGGCAAAAATCGTCTTTGTCCTCAACGTTTTGGAATATTATCGTGGATATATAATTAGTTACATAACAATTATATATAATCGGAGTTTTCGTCAAACCATTTTTTTATAGAAATCAATTCGGTAATAGATCAATTTTCTAATAACCCTCCGAATTATTTCTTTCGAGAAAAGTTCACTTGAAGAGGAATACGGCCCATCAGCTTATTTTTGGTGTAACTCAAAAATACGTGTGACAGTTGGGCCAGATTATTCACATTGTATTTCTACCAGTAAATTTAGTAAACTGATAATTTCATGCAATATCTCTTCTATTGATAAATAAAAAGAGAGACGGTTTTTAATCGTTCATAAAAAAAGACAAATATAACTGAGTAATCAAATAATCTTTTTGTTGAACGATATGTCAAAAAAATCACAAAATTTTATTTTTTGTTCATAACAAAAGAAAAACATACTTAAATACAAAAACTAAATCGTGTGAATGATCACTTTTTTCTGTTTGCCAAAAAGCGAAATACACAGATTGTAAGTTGGCAGGTGGGTTTCAACAGCTCACCAATAACATATCCCATTACTTCATTGGCAAAATCGAGGCATGTATATCCCACTCAATAAAAATCAATGTAGACTGATTAGAGGCATAGACCACCACCAAGAAAAATAATTAACAGGGTCATTAGAAAGTTAATTTGACACAGGCACGCTTTTTGTACCAAACTGATCTCTACAAAAACACTTAGACGAAAGCCCCGGTCATAACTAGTACAAATCATACATTTACGACATCAGACCCAAACTTTGTAGACAAAGATGATTTTTGTCAGAGTGAGATAGACTAGAGTGATGTATCCCATACATACACCCCAAACGTTCTGAAAGTTCATTTTACTCTACTTTTCAGAAAGGAAGTGAAAAACAAACATATAGATCATTGTTTGATTCACCCTCCGTAACTCTCCCATACACATTCGAGTCTCCTATACTTTCCATCATCTTGACCCTACTCATCATCATCATCATCATCATCATCATCATCATCAGTCCTTCAACGTCCCCAGGATTTGCCAGACATCTCTATCATCGGGCGTCACGGAGCCAGCACTTTCTGAATTTGTCTAGCTCTTGTCTCTCCATCTAATATTCTGTAAGCCTCGGTTCCGCAATTGATCTCGAAGAATCCATGTCGTGAGTTGCAATGTCCATCGGTTGGCTGCCATTCTTGCAACATAACCAGCCCACTGCCATTTGAGATCTTTAATGGATCCTTTGATGTCCGTGACTCTTGTCTTTTCCTGGATGTAATGTGCTGTCTTTTGGTCTCTCCATGTGAGGCCGAGTATAATTCTTTCATGTGCACATTGTATAGTTCTCAACTTCACTTTAAATTTGATCATTACTAATTTTGGATTTGGAATCACTAAAAATATTCCCATATACATTAAGAACCTGATGATCCGAACCTTTTCCAGCTAGTTTCTGGAGAAGGTACATTTCAATATCCAGGTTTAGCTAAAACTGGTAGCTGGATAATATTTGGACACTGCTACCTCCCGGGGACAAAAATATGAGCCAAATTTTAGAACACTTTCAGTTATTCCGACCGTTGCTTAGAATCTCTTGGCAGGATGAGAGCTTGATGCAAAAAAAATTTAAAAAATTCCATTAAAGCTATCGTTTTCTTAAATAAAACTTGAAATGTATGTTATACATTGGTTGACGTGGGATACGTAGTTCTCGGGTTATAATAGTAAAAACATACCCTGGTTTGCATATTACAATTATATATAAACACAAACACACACACACACACACACACACACACATACATATATATATATATATATATATATATATATATATATATATATATATATATATATATATATATAGTAAATGCTTCTTCGGTCTACGTCTTCTCTGCTTACGAATGTTTCCTTTCATTAAGATATTGGGAGAACCAGTTTTCAATTCTAAAAGGATGTATAATGATCATAGAATTCGCTACCATTTTGGGAGTGGCTTCCCATTTAATATTCCCGTAGAGAAGTCTGATCTGGGGGTGGGTGGGTTGGCATCTGCATGATTTATAAATCTTAGACCAGGTTTTCATCTTAGAAAACTGCTTGCACCGAATTTCCAACCGAGCCGAGAGATTGGTAATTTATTATAAATGAAACTTATTGCTTCTTTTCACTGTTCGTAAAAAGGAATTGCTTCCTTTTTGGCTTCGGTTCTTGTACTTTTTTGCTTGTTAGGGAAAAGAACGCACTCCATAAAACGCAAACGAGAAATAGATAAATAAAAAACGAAATAAAAGAAGCAGATCACAAGTAAAACAAAGCAAAGGAACAACAAACTGCATTAATCACAAATTCTGAGCATTGCCCAAAGAAATGGTTTTAAAAGATCTCGTCTCTTAATCACCGGAAATCTCCTGTTGATACCGAAAGCTCTATTATTGGTCTTCCATTTCTTTTGGTCCCCAAGGAAAGTAGGATTCAATCAACTAACTTTATTCCTCTTTCCCAACCAAAATGAGGGGCACAAATATCGATAGTTACATATTATTAGTAAAATACGATAACATTGAAGACAGATAGATAGATAGATAGATAGATTGGTTGGTACGTAGGTAGTTAGATAGATTGGAGAAGAAAAGGAGACACTGAATGAAAGAGAAAAAGAATTTGAACGTTATTCATGAACGAATGTAACAAAATGTCCAACATAAAGTAACCAAAAGAGACCGCCATTTTCCTTATTAGAATCAAGTTTTGTAGCTATGGCGGGTGAAGGAAAACGAGAAGAGATAGATGCCTCCCGGAATGGTGTAACTACATCAATGGATCCATTCATTAGGCTTAAGAAGCCAGAACCATTTCAAAGACTTGTGCTCGTAGACAACAACAGCGACTGCTACCACTGCCAATACTACTATTGATGACAAATGATCAATAACACCCTGCTCGTTAAAATTTTAAAAGGAAGAGGAAAACGTGACTGCTTTGAATTTTTTAAATATGATATACTAAATGTGATGGAACAAAAGTGAAAATGTTCGATGTGCTGTGTATCTTCCTTAGTCAAGATTCAAACTTAAAACAAATTTGCAAACGTTGATGTCGTATTCTGTAAAGAGAAACAAAATAAGATTTGTACTCCGATACGTTGATATTCTATTTCTTTCCTCTCAGTAGGATGCACCATTAACGTTTTCAAAATTGTTTTGCATTGAAATTCTGACTGTACGTCTTTTAGCTGACTCCAGCAGTTATGGCTAATCTATTCAGCTGACTTCAGTGGTTTTTGATGCAGTTTGAATGACAGCAAGTCAATTCAAATCTTCAGCACCCCTCCCAGTATCTTATCGAACCTCTGCATTTGATAGTTATCAGTCATCTTCGTCTTTCCAATTAACTGAGTCCTACCACAAGTGTTTCCAACATTGTTCTAAGCTTGCCAACAATAATAGATATCCACAAGTATCCACAATCTTTTTTGCTCTCGAGTAAAATCCTAATATTTTTTTCCAATCTTCTGTTTCTTTTGGACGGAATGGTCCCCTGGCAAACGCTGCACTGACCATCATGTAGGTCTTTTTTTCTGGATGGAGGAAACGTTAACTTAATCAGTCAACATAGGTTTCCTTCTTTTTCAAGCTGGTCCGGCTGACTGGTTGGCTATGTATGTATTCGTCATACAAACAGGCGGCACCATTGAAGCTAAATCCCCCAAATGGTTTTATAGATGGAATTCAAACGAGATGTAAATGTATGCTAAAATGATCCCTTTGTTCTTACCCGCCCGTTGTTTTTTTAAGATTCAGACATTTTAGCGATTACTACCCAACAAAAGGTAGAAAAGTCACATATCTATTAATTACCTCTTTTCTTAATGTTTGAATTGATCACCAACACGGTGTGTCACTCAAAAGAGCAAGGTCATATGAGGGTTCTATTGAGAAACTGACCAGACCAGCCTTAATTTTCTTGTTTTCTATGACAGCTTTGGGTTATGTTGAATCGAATCTATACACATGGTCGGAGCTTACTCGTTTGCTAAGTCATGGTAGTGTACGGCCTGCCTGACTTTTCTGAGTTCATTTTAAAATATATTCATTTATAATAATATTTACTGTTCCCTTCACCTTTTCTGTTGCTCGAGCTTTTTTAGTCGCCAGACCGGTTTAAACACTGCTGATGAGTTTAGGTTATTTATGTGAGCTTACATTTATATGTATCTATCTATACAGACTTTGCCAAGCCCTAACCGTTCAGGATAGAAACTCGAAATTTTGCACTCACGAACACAAATACACTTACCGAGAAGAGCTAATGTTTTAAAATTCCTACCTAAATAGGAATATATTAGGGGATGTCGATTTACAATATAATTTTATCCTAAATTGGCTGCTTTGCTAGTGTCCAGACCTTCCTATCAAGGAGGTACAAAAATCATATATGATCAGCGTTGACTTATAATTTCCCCAGGGTGCTAGTTTCTGTTATTATGAAATACTCTTCCTTAGTCTCTGCCCTTTCATCTTTTTCTCCTCTTTGCGTCTTTATTTTCCTTCATTTCGAATTTTTCTATTAATCGGTAATTCATTCATCATTCCTCCTACAAAGACGAGAGAGATATATGCATACATTCGTATCCATCTTTTGGTCTATCTATCCGCAAAATATCCCCTAAAGTTCTCTATGAATATCAGATAAACTATGTGGGAAGTTGAGCCATGGGCTGGAAACAAAGATCGTAATATACGAACAACCTCGGAAGCCATCTTTGATATCAGAAGATATATCTTTCATCATTTTACAGGGAAAGAGGTTAAATGATTAATCGAAAAGATCCATTGAAATTTCAAAGAGAAGGAATACTATGTTTGTACATTTACAATGCCCTCTCTCATTCCTTTCATTCTAATTGATATTTTATTTGGTCAACAGCGTTGGCAGAGTAACGCACTTTCTGGACACTTTGTGGTTTCTTTCTGGTTCACTTGTCGTCTGCTTCTTTTTGTGTTTTCGCTCTTTCTTCTATTCCTTCCGTCTTTCTCCCAAACAATCCTAGTAGCCGTCTCCCTTCGGGCAACCACGCTGCTTCTACCTATTCTCTCCTTGCTACCGCCATATTTGAACTAATTCTTGGCAAATCCTTTGATATTCACGATTTTTCCCCCTTTCCTTTTTAGCCTCTTTTTCGTGTGTGGATCGAAAGCTAAAAATGGCAAACTTTTCTGTGTCTCTCATCATTTGACAGGCAAACAAATTTCATGCAACCGGTAACCTATTTGTCTCATCTAATTGCAAATTCCTCCCAAAAGGCTTTAGAATATGAACTTCTATGGCAGGTAATTATAATTTCACATTGACGGAACATTTTTCTTCCAATAAATTCTCCAATAGCATAACAGTCAGTAACATACATAGCAAAACCTAGTTAATGTGTCAGGGTAAGTCTCTTCTTTGACATATAGCTCTATACGATATGTCAAACGTGAATTTTTAGTAGAATTCGATGCTATTTCAAGGATTCTTCATACTGAATGGTTCATACTTATTTAATAAGCTTGATTAAGTTTATTACATTTTCAAATTGATGGGGCACCCAGTGGGAGTCGAACTAAAAAACGATTGATTCACGCCATGCTGTTCAAATAATTACCAAGTTTAGCGAAGTGTGGCATATGGTCACTGTAGGCGAGCACTCTGTGACGATCGAATTCATTACAGAGTATCGATGGTCTGATAGATTAGTGCATTTATGAGAACTTTACAATATATATATAAGTCTGGCACATGGCCATGGTGACAAGAAGGGAATTAATCAAACTAACCTTATTTGAAACTCGGTTGACAATGAATGGAATCAGACATCAAAGTAAGATAGCAACAACTCTACTACTACTACTACTACTACTACTACTACTACTACTACTAATAATAATAATAATAATAATAATAATAATAATAATAATAATAATGATAAGAATAAGAATAAGAATCAAGATAATAATACAAAGGTTTACGACTGTAAAAGTCAGCAGTGGCCTTATAGAGGAAGAAGGAAAATGGTAGCAGAGATGTGAAGCACAGCACTGGTGTGACCGGTGAGGGAAAGATGAGATGTGGGCTGAATACCCGAGGAGACTTACTGTCACTCAACCTCCAGTGATGACTACTTGGCAACTGGTGTGAAACTATAAACTACGGTATTACTGTGGTCTATGAGAGTGTGGAGAGAAAGGCTGGAGACTTGCTGTCTCTCCCACTCCAGCAGTAACCACCAGGCAACTGGTATGAAATTGCAGATAATAATAATAATAATAATAATAATAATACCAGGACCTAGCAAGGGAGTTAAGGAAAATGTGGAACATGAAAACCAGGGTAGTACCGGTCATAGTGGGCGCACTAGGAACTGTCCCCAAAACGCTGAGGGAGAGACTGGAGGAGATCGGGATTAGGGGAAGGATAGAGACCGTACAGACCACAGCGCTACTTGGAACTGCACGGATACTGAGGAAGGTGCTAGAGATATAAGGACTGCAACGAATAGTAGCTCTGTCATGATATGCGAAAGAGAGAGGAGACGTTAGCTGAAGACCTGAGGAGACTTATTGTCACTCAGCCTTCAGCGATAACCACTGGGCAACCGGTGTGAAACTGTGAATCGCAGAATTACTGCGACCTATGAGTACTAGGAGAGGAGGTCTGGAGACTTGTGGAGACTTGCTGTCACTCAAACTTCAGCGGTTACCACCAGGCAACTGGTGTGAGATTCCAAATAATAATAATAATAATAATAATAATAATAATAATAATAATAATAATTAAAAAGGAAAAATTATACCATGGCCTTTAACGATACTGCTGCTGCTGCTGCTGCTGCTAATTGCTGTAAATTAAGACAAAAAGACTATTTGCAAGGAAGCCAGAATGGCGGGTTCATCACACAGCGTTGAGAAGCGGAAACAGTTACTCGATTATAAGGGCGTATTCACTGCTTGAAGTAATCAATACAAAGCAGCAATATTGACTCATAGAAAGCAAAATAATTGCATTGATACAATAATAACTGATGCAATAATGATAATGATAATACGAAGGGAAAATGTTCGAGAAATAATAACAAGCGTAATTTGATATTAATTGCAAAGAGTCGGTCAAGTTGAGGGCAAGCTGATTTTATTTCCATACTTTCATTTAGTCTTGACAAACGCCGGCTGGGGGGAAAAAAAGGAAAAATTGATTTATGAATATGATACTCTTGTAATTATTATTTAAACAAAAATAAAGATATAAAATATCTCTAGGGCTTATCATGGAAATGAAAATAATAACTAATTGATGCTGTTAGATTATTAGAGTGCTTGTTTCCAATGTAGGTAGGAGAACGGGAAACAAATTATCATAATACAGAAAATATACAACATTATCTGGAGGGTTTCAATATTCAGTATTTAAACGTTTGATCAAAAACAAAAAGCTAGATTTTCCAGGAAGGAAATGAATTACTTTGAAATCTTTCACATCCTGATAGGTTGAATTTTCGTTATTTATTGAATTATTTTAACTACTATTGAAATGTTCGTTCTATCATCCAACGTTTTTGGCTCGGGCTCTCTATGGCCTTCCTTAGTGTCATTTGATGATCTGAAGTGAATCATTGTCGTTATTTCATGAATACTCAAGTTTTGATATACCCATCCTAATTATTTCGGCCATGACTTCTTGGTTGGTGTATTCTTCGGCATTTCTGGTAGTTTTATAAGTCGTTATTAGGTACTGTCAACAGGATCTTTCACCAAACCTGTCAACATAAGTTTCTTCAGTTTTCAATTAGGTATGGCTTGTTATCTATGCACATGTCATACGTACAGTCCAGGGCGGGAGATTTTAACATTTACTGTATATTATACCTGAAGCCCCCCCTCCCCCCAAAATGATTTTTATGGATTTTAACACAAACCAAGTGGAATTTCGGCGGAGGGATCCACTTTGCAGTTTATGTTTCTGTTAAATTTGTTCCTAGTTCGTGCCCAGCAAGATTTACACTTATTTTTTTTCTGAAAATTCGAACTTTTTAGATATCCAGCAAAAGAGTGAGAGAAGTAACTTATTCATTAATCACCGTTTTCCCAATTTTTTTAATTGATCACCCTTACACAGCATGCTAACAAACGACATTGTTCACATGACAGTTTCTATTGAATGAATATCCAAACCTGTCAATTACTGTTAGTAATCTTAGACCTTTCTCCTCATCTTTACGGTTTCAATGATAACCATTCATGTTTTATACACTTCGTCAAAAATTTTTTTTGCTGCTTTATTAGAAACCAGCAACCAAAACAGTCATCAGAAGAGTCAACATAAGTCTCTTCAGTTTTTAAGTGGGTCTGAGAGGCTGGTTATCTATGTATGTATCGTACGTACAAGCTGCATCAATCGAGCTAGAAAGCTGAAAAATTAAACATTTCCCCTCCATTCTGCATAGAAAAATAAACTTTTTTTTGTTTTTTGAGGATCTTGCCCAAAATTAGTTGTAGCGTTACGCTTTTTCGTTAATCCCCCCACAAAGCAAAATAAATGTCTTACACATTGATCACCCCTTTTTCTCCATTTCTTTTTCAGTTAATCGCTCTTAACATGGTGTGCTATCAAAAGACGTCGGTAAAGTGATGGTCTCTATTAAGTGACTAACCATATCTATCATGAAGTAATTATAGATACGTCAAAATAATTAATTCTGTTGCTTTTTTGTATGACGTTCTCTCTTTTTTGAGAATTTACATATACGGGGTCCAAATTACAATGTACTTTCATGCTAAATGTCATGAGCCAAGAAAGTATTTTTCTATATTTCGACTGCATTATCTACGTAGATATAGTTTAATTTCTCTGACAGAGACAGAGGGCTAAGCTGAATTTTTTGTTTGACTGTTTTTCTGAGTAAATTTCGGTGTTCTGTCTCCTACAGAACAGATTGACCAACTGAACCTGTGGGTGTTGACAACTAAATCCATCATATATTATACGCAGCTGGTTTTCTCTCACTCCCAATCATCGTTGCTAGTCTATGCTTTTGTCTATATGCTATACAAACTGATTTGTTCCATGTACGAAAATCTACATTTCTTCCTTTCACTCTACCTCCTTACAGTTTTATTGAAGTACTTGATTCTCTTCTTTGTCTTCACTCTTCTGATCTTTCTATTAAGGGAAATAACCTTCGATTAGGTCCTTTCTTTTCTCAGTCTCTTATCAAATTACATAAACGTACTTCCCATCCTCTCTCTTTGTACCATTTTTTCTAATTCCTAACCTTTTCACTGTGTTATTACTTTCTACTTTATTTGGTTGCACGTAAGAGCAATCATAACATTATAAACTTGGACAAAGCGGATCAAACTGTGATAGTTTTGCGATTTCTGGTTCCAGTCATTCTTGAGCAACTTCCTACTCGTCCCTTTCCTAGGCTCTGACTCATCATTTATAAAGCATACATTCACTTTTATACAAGGTCATAAAATATGGGGCACCCAGTTGGGATCAAAATCACCAGTAATGATAAAAGAAACAAGATTGCTAACAATAACACAATGATAAAGCACCACCCCTACTAAGGTTGGCTTTGTTTTGTTACCTGGTTACAAGTTTGGTTCATTAAGTGAGACTTGAACTTACTTCTAAGAGGAAATGGCCCCTCCAACTAACTAACTTACTAATACCCCAAAACCAAGTGAACTATTGCTTACTAAGTTTAGGCAAAATTTGGCACCAGTCCACTTATAATCGATAAGCAGTGAGGATCGGACACTTTACATAGTTGTAATGGTCTATTCAATTAGCTCCCTAACAATTAAACCGTGACCTGTTGACAGATCTTACCATGCATCGCTTGGCATTGGGACTAGGTCACAAAAATGGGTCATTAAGTTGAGGTCAAAGTTGTAACTAAATAGTGATGGTCTATTCAACCCATCACCAGGTGACCTATGGCTTACCAAGCGTTGCTTAGGTTTCGGTACCAGGTCTCAAATATTGGGCTCTCAAGAAGGATCGAACCCATTACTCAGTAGTAATGATGTGCAAGACCAACTTTATAATCATTACTCTACAACAAAAACGTTTTATACTTAGCATAGCGTAGTGGTAGTAGCAGGTACAGAGAACTCAGTGAGTATTGAACTCATTATCGATCTGCAAGGCCACCGTTCCGACCTGTATATCACAAGAAGACGCCTTGATTAATTCATTCAATTGTTTTCATCATGTGTTGCGTGAAAGGAAATATTTTCACCCATCAACACTTTTCAAGTAAAAAGACAATAAAAACATCCCTGCAGGTATATTCGCTTGGAAATTCCTTTGAACTAACTATAGATCATCATCATCATCATCATCATCATCATCATCATCATCATCATCCCTTTAGCGTTCATCGTTGGACATATATCTTCCCCAAGATTTGCCACACCTTCCTATCATGAATGTTGTGGTGCCGATAAGATCTGAACTTATTTAGTTTGTCATATCATCTCGTTTCTCGAACCACAGGACCGCATATGATCTTTGGGGTTCCACGTTATGAATCATAATGTCCAGCGGTTGCCTGACTTTCTAGCCTGTTGCCATTTGAATTTTTTAATGGTATCTCGTGACTTGTGATGTTGAGAGTGCTCCTCACCTGCGTGTGTTACATCGTTCTCGGTTATAGAGTCAATCATTTGGTTAGGATCCATGTTTCAGCTCCATCAGTGACTTTTGGGAGAATACATTGGTTATATATCTTTCTTTTGGGAATTTCTTGGATTTTCTTGTTCTTGACGTAAGCTTACCAGCCTAGACCGCTTCTCTGCATGATTTCTTTTCATTTTAAGGATTTCATGGATACTCGCTATCCAAGGTAGATGTAGTGATGTAACCTCTTTCTGCAAATGGCTTCCAATTCCAGCTTTACAAAGTCGAACCTTTCCTTGGTAATGTTCCATGACGGATATCATCATCATCAGTCTTTTAGCGTCCGTCGTTGGACATAGACCTTCCCCAGGATTTGCCACACTTCTCTATCATGGGCGTCACGGAGCCAGTACTTCCTGAACTTGTCTAGTTCGTCTCTCCATCTAATATTTTGCCGGCCTCGGTTGCGCATATGGTCTCGGGGAATCCATGTTGTGAGTCGTGATGTCCATCGATTGTCAGCCATTCTTGCAACATGGCCAGCCCACCGCCATTTGAGATTTTTTATGGATTCTATGATGTCTCTAACTCTTGTCTTTTCCCGGATGTGTTGTGCTGTTTTGTGGTCTCTCCATGTGAGGCCCAGCATTATTCTTTCATGTGCACGTTGCATGGTTCTCAGCTTACGGGTCTGTTTCTTGGTTAAGTTCCATGTTTCAGCTCCATAAGTGACTATTGGGAGGATGCATTGGTTATACACCCTTCTCTTTAGGATTAACGGGATCTTATTATTTTTGAAGGTTGAGCTAGCTCTGCCAAAGGCTTGCCATCCTAGTGTGATTCTTCGCTTGATTTCTTCTTCTTTTGAGGGTCTCATGGAGATTCGTTGCCCTAGGTAGATGTAGTAGTCTACTTTCTCGAGTTCTGTGTCCTCGATTTCGATCTTAGTGTTCTTATCTCCAATGTGGTTGTTGCACATGATCTTCGTCTTGCTGAAGTTCATGTGTAGGCCGACTTTCTTGCTCTCTTCATTTAGTTCATCTATCATTAGTTGGAGGTCGTGTAGGTTCTCTGCGAAAAGAGCTATGTCGTCTGCGAATCTGAGGTTGCTCAGATACTTGCCGTCTATTTTAATTCCTTTACTCTCCCAGTCTAGCCTTCTGAAGATCATCTCGAGGCAGGCTGTGAAGAGTTTAGGTGAGCTGGTATCACCTTGTCTTACTCCTTTCTGGAGCTGGAAGGGGTCCGAGTCTTTATGTAGCCTGATAAAGGAGCTGCCATGATTGTATATATGTTTCAACACTTCAACATATACTGGATCTACACCTTGCCGACTGATGGCCTCCATGACCTTAGGGATTTCTACTGAGTCGAACGCCTTTTTGAAGTCGATAAATGCTACGGCAAGTGGTAGTCTATACTCTGTTGCTTTTTCTTTCAGTTGATTTATCGAGTGCAGGTGGTCCATGGTCGAGTAGCTTCTTCTAAAGCCAGCCTGTTCACGTGGCTGACATCAAATCCCAGTGCTCTATTTCTTATCAAATATTATTCTCCAGGCCCAAGAATCTTCCTTAAAGATAATACCAACGGTAAAACATTTTTAGCAGCCAATCTGGTGACCGTGGTGGTTACTTAATTTCTGATTGACTTGGAATTCATTTCTGAAGCTGAAAATCAAAGGTATTAGCCGGATGTCATTAAGATATTTAAAGGGAAAATTCCTTTACTCTTTAAGATAAAAAAGTTATCCAAGTTTAACAGTTGTGAAAGGCTTTTGCACGGCTCTATATAACTGCGAAGATGCGTATCTGCCTTGATTATATGAACTCTCGTTGATGTGATCTTGGAGCGAGATCGTTAATTTTGCTCTAGCAATTCAAACGAGCAATGCTGATTGGCTGACATCCAAATAAAATTTGACCGTTGCTCTTTCCGTTTTTCCAGCAGCCAATCAACAGTCTTGTTACAAAAGAGTTCACAACATGTATTCGATGAACTGCAAGTAATTTAGCATCCACGTACGTTATTCAAAGTGATGTGAATCAGCAAGAAGGAATGGTGAAGCTAGTTAACATTTGTGTAAATGAAGATTATTCCGTTACTTACAGACTGAGTGTCTCTCTCAGTTCCGGGGAAACTACCGCTATCAACATGATTGGCTCTACGAGCACGTATACAACACATGGTAATCCACACACGTCCACATATATTTTAATATTACAATAATGCGTTCTCCAGCGTTATTTTTTGCAAAATGTTAGATAAGTCTTAGGAAGTAGTTTTGAAGTATACTCAGCTAATTATTGCTAGTGCAATCAGTTGATTGTTGTACATCATTCACACGCCTTATAGTGAGGCCATTTCGCCAAATAATCGTGCATCTTGAAATTAGATTTACTACACTTATAGCCAAAGGCATCATCTGGAAATATTGGATATTGGACCATCACGAATTTCCAATATGTCGTCCAGCAACAACTGTTTTCAGAGCGATTTTCCTATCAGCAATGGGTATAACATGATATTGAGGACAATATGTTTCTTGGAAATTGTCATTTGAGTCAATTGAAAATTAAAGATAGCTTCCATTACTGGTGTGAAGATCATAATTGCAGTTGACTTCAGTAAACCAGTCCGATGTGGATGTCAAATAATAGACTTTTTTATAATGCAGAATTCGGATTATGAACTTTAGAATTGCTCAGAGTCTTCCTTCTATTACACACTTCAAGATGACCACAATTTGCAGTATCCAGATGTCGGTGTCAATATCATAACTATCTTCATTACGTAGATGGGGCTGATGATACTGATGGTAGTGGTGATGGCTAGTGATTATTATGATTGTGATGCAGATGGAAATATCCAGAAGCACTCAAAATAGATTCCAGGCGAACTTAAAACAATAATATTGTGTCAAAACACTTTCGGTTTCTTGAAGGAAAAGGGTCTTGTTCGGACGAAAAAGTAATTAGCATTAAAGGAATGTATATATCAAGCAGATATTTGAAATATAGAGTTTTGAATAGATCTTTTTGAAACTAGAATTATGATTCTGAAATATCTTTCGATTTATCATTCAATCATGATTTGTTGAATCGCATTTCATTTAATCTCGCAATTGCAGAGTTTTCATAATAATATCGTAAATATTGATTTATATTACTTCCAGATAATATTATTGATATGATCATGAAGAACGTGATCTCCAAATTTGGGACAGCACGCCATCAGAAACTTGTTTGATAATCTGTGCAATGTGATAAAAAGCTGATACTCTCCAAAGAAAGATCAATATAGATTAGGTTTAGTGTTTGTTTCGTTATATTTCTGGATGTTGCAATTATAAATATTTTTCTGATTTTCTGTTTTCAGCCTTGAATATTGCAACTTAATAGAAATCTTTTGGACGAAAGTTGTTTTTTTTTTTACTTAAGGTCGCACTTTAGACTAAAAACATATACCTACTGGTTTTCAATACGGGGAATGCAAGCTTCTGAATCGTGCTTTTAGACTTAAGTGCCTGCAATCTGAACTGAATTTAGACCAAAGTTATGTAGACGAAAGTACTGTAACCAATTTAGAGATATCAAAAAACATTTATTACGAATTGTTGTTACTTTGACTAACTATTTTTGCAAAGGGTAGATCAATCGGTTCGTTTGAATGATGAGTTGAGATTGAAAACATATTTGTTGCAACACAGCCAGTCGTTGGTCTTGCTGCATAACAATGTCCATATTCAAATAGCAATTGTAACCCAGCAAACAATCATAATCAGAACAAATGATTTTTGGTTTTGGTTTTGAATTCAAATCAAAGCTGCACAACCAGTTCTCTTGGTATTTAAATAAGTAGATTTTTTTAGAACCTCATATATGATATAATCAATGAATATTAGAGTGGACATTGTTTTGCAAAGCACATTTTACATTCAAGTCTGCTTTTTGGAATTTGTAATATTAATGAATACAGGAATGAATGCAAAAGTTAGATCTGCATGGGAAATAAACTTTAGAATAATGAATACCATTTATATTTGTATAGGGATCAAGTGACAACAAATTCCGCATTCATAATATAGCGAACCCGGTCCATCGCAACTTTCAAAATTCATAATCATAATTATGACATTCCGGCTATCAATTCCGACTGTATACACACACACACACACACACACATATACCCTCCCATATATATATGTATATATATATACTTTATAACAATACCATAAGATATAAGACCTCATGTCAGGTGCGTCCTCTCATGCTCATTAGGGAGCGCTCCTTGATAATTCCTTTACTTTAACACAATACATTCCATAAATGATGAATTCCAAGACTACATCCACAATTATTACCAGCTAATTCTTGCAATTAAAAATAGCACCAAAACCACTATCCGGGTTTTTCCGACGATATTTTCCCCAAGCTATCCTCCTTATGTTGAACAAAACCCTTGAGGGTTCTGATTTAAAACTGCCTTTGCCAATGGAACATACTGCAGCCTTTTATTCTCCCGGATCAATAAAGATTTGTAGAAAGGGATAAAGATTGAAGATTCTGATTTCTCTATTCTGGGACTCGCAGAGTGGACCATTGTTCAAGGTTGAATAATGACTTTGTTTATAGAAGGCATATTGAATTCCTCATTTGTCAGTTTGAGTGCTGTCTCTGTAGCAGAAGTTCAATGTAAAAGGATATTGGATTCATATAAAAGCCGACGCTTCCGCATTTGTGATGGGTATCACTTCCACTTTTATCATTAAAAGATTATATACCATCACTTGTTTTTTCCCGCGAACTACATGCATGAACACTCAACTGGTTTTTCGTTTATTTCTAATTCCCACGATGTCAAGTTCCAGATTTATTTGAATCTTGATATCGTTCTGTCACTGACTATGCGTTTACTGAAGGGCCTTGCTCAATGTTAGATAGTATTCTTCTTGGAATATCTGCATCCCTACCCGATTCGAGACTCCGATGGAGGATCAGCACTTGGAATGATTTCCCGTTAGTTCCTTCGAGCTGAAAGTTTCGCAGTGTCTATTGACCGTACCTGCCTAAGTAACATTGTTGATCACTCTGTTATTGATTATGGAATAGAGATATCTTTTTCGTCAAAGATTTTGGTCAGGACGTCCAATGTTCTTTCCATACCCAAGTTACCTGTTTTTTCTTTAATAAGATGCAATTACAGAATCTTAGTATCTTGTTATGCCGAAACTTCCTAACCGAAATCTCACTGACATACCATCTGACCAGTCTTTACAAAAAATTTTGAAAGCTTATTTGTGGCATTGGTACCACGGTTCGTCACTTAACCTGTTATCAGAGACGTAGTGGATTACACTGGTGTGGAGAGAGATTGAAATCAATATCATTTGATAGAATATTGATTCCAATTGTTTCCATAACTGTTTTTAGCTCTTCCAGTTAGTGTCTTTTTTTTCTCTCAAAATTTAAATTGAAATGACCACACTGTTTTTAACGTCTGATTCCTCTTCGCTATCATTGTATATTGCCGCAGTATACTGCCTTTAACATTGGATGGGTGTTCATAAGTTCTACGCTAAGTAAAATGTTTACAGGTTTGGTGCAAAATCACGTTTAAAAATTCGGCATTGAGTCAAGGTTCGGATTACTATCAATACCTGCCAACACTTTACTATCAGCTTCGCTAGGCAATCGAAACTAAACTCAGTTTACGCACATTCTTTTTGGAGCCAGCACTCTGTAGTTTCTTCTAGTTGTCTCCAGCTTTTGAAAAGTGGGAGATGATGCCCGAATAATAGTAAATAGGATGTTATACAACCCCTTCTCTTAGGAAGGAAGTGTTGTATTTCAATCCCTCAATCAATGCTATAGGTAACCAAACAAATCTTGATTTTTTTTCCGAACTAGTGAACTTCTTTTTCCATCGACCTTGAGATCATTCTACATTGGGTAGAATTTGTGAACACCGAACCAATTTTAAACTCAGTATACTGCAAAGATGATATACAAATCTGTGTCACCTTTACATGTATTTCTTTTTTTTTTTTTTTGTCAGATTCCATCTTTTGACTTTATCTTCCTCGCTTAACAACGATGACAATTTCAGATTGAAAAATAAAAAGAAGACTGGAAAGTTAGAAGTTTTGAAGGATGGACTGGGAGAGAAAGGATGGGGCTGAAGCTGATTCTACATCTCTCATCATTCGATGGAAAGAAGAAATGAATAAAGAAAGAGGGAGGGAGAGAAGGGAAGAGAGAGAAAAGATCAGAGAGAGAGAGAGAGGGGAAAAGAGGTAGGGAATAGAGAGATGGAGAGTGAGAGAAACAGAGAGAAACAGAGAGAAAGAAGGATAAAGAGAAGGGAAGAGAGTGAGAAAAATCAGAGAGAGAGAGAGAGAGTGAGAGAGAGAGAGAGAAAGAGAGGAGGGAAAGGGGGTAAGGAAAAGAGAGATAGAAGGTGAGAGAAACAGAAAGATTGGAGAAAGAGAAAAATGAAGAGAGAGAAATTTGAAAGCTATTGACGCTAGTTAGCAGTAAAATCTGATATATCTCAAATTATATCCTGAATTATCTAAAACTATATGCCATTTATCTATATAAATATCTAGATACTCTCTTCATAGCCAATTTCCAAGATCTTCATCGGTTGAAAGAAAATGTTTCACAAAAGTCGAAATAATTAAAAAATCATAAGTTTTCGTCAGATTCGTGTTTGTCCCTGAAACAGCCAGTCTTGTTATTTGGTCGACCCTTTCTTTCGTCATTTCCGACATGTTTTTGCATTTTAGGTTCTTGTCTTCTCATTATTTCCCGTTCCCTCTCTTTAAAACTTTATTGTTAACTTTTTAATCTTGCCTCTGTTTCCTTTTTCTTTCTTGTCGTACTCCTAGTTGATGTTGTTCATCATATAATTCTAGATCTTCCTGGCCTTCCTGTCGTACTTGCAGATCGTCTTTAATTCTTTCCTGTGCTTCATCTTGCTCTTGCTTTTCTTGGTGTCCTTCATATGATTATTTTATCTTGTACTTGTCGTATTTGATTGTCCTCCTTTGTTTTTAAGTCTTTTAGCAGTACAAAGTTTTCACATTGATGTGATTAGAACGCATAGAAAAATCAAGGAAAAGCGAAAGAACAAGTTTTTAATTTGTTTATCTTTGTTGCTGTTTTTATTATCGAAAAGCAATTACAAAAAACAAACAGATCCAGAAAGGTGTTCCTCAACTTTTTCAAGATCTTTAGTTTTTTTCAACTTAAACTCTGTTTTCTTATTATTGTACTTATTCGTCTTGTACTTCTTCTGCTTGTTTTTCCTCTTCTTCTTTTTCTTCTTCTTCTCCTTCTTCTTCTTCTTTTTCTTCCTCTTCTTCTTCTTTTTCTTCCTCTTCTTCTTCTTCTTTCCTTTCTTATTTTTCCACCTCTTGTTGTTGTTGTTGTTGCTCTTCTTCTTCTTCTTCTTCTTCTTCTTCTTCTTCTTCTTCTTCTTCTTCTTCTTCTTCTTCTTCTTCTCCTCCTCCTCCTCCTTCTTCTTCCATCATCTCCTTCTTTCCCTTTTCTTTCTTCATCTTCCCTCTCGTTCTTCTGGTGTGCGTCCTCTCTCTTCCTGTTCTCCTGCTTTTTCTCTGCATCTTCCATTACGGAACTCTTCTTCTTGAACCATCAACCCTTTCCCTCTCTTTTTCCTTGCGTAATCTACTTTTCCACCTTTTCTCTCCTTTCTTCGTTCCTATTTATTTTCGTCTTTTGGCTTCTTGTTTGAGATAAAAGGGATGAGTTTGTAAGCCTCAGGCAAATCTATTTCAAATCTAAATATACATACAAGCTTACCCGTATATGAATACAATTGCATGCACGTGCGCGGACACATACACACATATACATATACACTCACTCACACACATATACATTTATATATGTTAGGAGAAAGGATGTACATCCGACAGAATGTTGTGGAAAAGTTGACAATATGGAAAAGTAATATTACATGAGTACTTGATACATCTCATCTTTCATTGAAAGAGTGTAACAGCTTACATGCATTCCGTCTGTCCCAGGTTTCATGAGAGCTTCAAAAGCAAATGTTAGTTTGAGAGGAATGCCAAAAATTACTGAAGTGCTCAGATGGTAGTTGGGGTATAGAAATTATTGGCTATAGGTGGAAAGAATTAGGGATTTTAATACTGCATATTATAGGGAAATGTTTTTTGATATATGTAAGTTGGGTCAGTAGACATGTGCCTTTATATGAAAACATTCGATGGGTATACCACTGTTCTCACTGTTCACGTACGGCAGCGATATTTCATATATATTAATCTGATTCAGTCCTTCAGTACCGAGAAATCGAACGCCAAATGCCTTAAAGGAAACGTTGGTAACTCTGATAGTCCTTGACAATAGCAGCTGTAGAGAACCGATCATAGTTTTCGTACACGGATGCATAAATATAGTTATGTTTTTATAAGAGCGAAAATAAGGTGAGGCGACACGTTAGTTTTGGCACAAATTTAGGTCTCTTTCCACCTAACATGGCAGTTTTTTGCAACGTGGCGGACGGGTTGAATTTTGTTTTGGAGATATGTGACGTTGTCAGTATGATGCTGTAACTCTGCAACTGAGTATTTCTCTGAACCCAAAATGGCGGCTAATCCCAGATATTACTGCAACCTATGTTAAAAGGTGCATGGCACAGTGGCAGGAAATTCCACTTCCTGAGAAAATCATCAAAATATTTTTTTAATATGAACTTGTATGCATAGGAGATAGATAAATCCTTTAAATATTTCTTCGATTGAAAAGCTCAAATTTAGATAATGTATTTTTTTCTGTTATCTTCTTGATAGTTTGAAGAAACGTTGTATGCAATGTTGCAAAGACGTTTTGGGG
>OY735236.1:35469015-35554015 GCA_963457665.1 Thysanoteuthis rhombus | reverse complement strand
ATACATAAATTGAATTGACAGGTATTGGGAAATAAGTGACTGAAGTAACACAAAAACCTTTTGGAAAGTTTTCTTTAATGTTTCTTGTTTCAAGGTGTGAAGCCTTCTAGAATATATATATATATATATATATATATATATATATATATATATATATATATATATATATATATATATATATATATATATGTATATGTATATATATATGTATATGTATATATATACATATATGTATATGTATATGTCTATATATGTATGTATATATATATATATATATATATATATATATATATATATATATATATATGAGCAGAGTATGTGTATTAAGCTGCTTCTGAGATGGACATGGATTTGATCTCTGCACAAGTCATTTTCATTATCTAAGGCTGCTCGATTTGCTACCGAGTAAAGTTGGCGCCGAGAATAATCAATTATTTCCTAATTAATTGTCTCTATATTTTTCAGATTCTGTCGGTTACAAATCGTCCATTTACTGGTAAATAAATATATATAGATAAAAATTCTCCTATTGAATAATCTCGACACAAAATATTTATACTTAAATCTCTGAACACACACACTATATATAAGTATGTATATATACGTGTATGTGTGTGTGTATCGAAAGAGCAAAGGGGAGAGAGAGAGAGAAAGCAAGAGAGAGAGAGAGAGAGAGAGAGAGAGAGAAGGATGATGAGTGTTTGGAGGAAAGCTATGGATTAATATCTGATAAACATCCAACAAGAAAGTTATCATCAGTGATCAGCAAGTGGCGGAAGCATTATTGACATAATAGGGCTATCATTCGTAGGTAAATCAATAAGTTCGTAGCCTCATAATTAAGATAATCATGTATTTTGAACAACAAAAATTATCTTCCTACATAATTCTCTCTCTTTTGAATGAACTGAATCCAGTGTTTCCCCATTAATCACATACATCGAGTATTATACAGTGAGAATCACAGATCAAAATTCAGCAAATAACTTCGTCAGGCTATGGATTTAGCCACCCTATTTTTGTAAGTGTAACATAAATACATAATTATTGCTTTACTATATACTTTGTAGATGATGTTACAAAAGAAATGCTCTCAAAACCAAGGGGGAAAGTATTGTCAGTAGCCAGGAAGTAAGGAAAGCGCTACAGACAAAAAAACGACTACAAAAAAGGCCTGTAAATCGGCTTATATATGTGCATCAATAATTAGCTGAGAAACATTGAAAATAAGTGAATATCCCTCGCTCGCATCACTGAAATGATTGGAATGTCCAAAATTACCATTATTCATAATGTTGCCAAAAATCAATTGAAAACCCTCCAAAAATAGCAAAATACACAAATACTCAATTCAAAAATAAAAATACAGCAACTTTTGTTAACGTCCCATGAGGAGGACACTGGAGCTACACAATCCTCTTGCAGCTCCTCTACGAATGAATATACAGAAGCAGAGAGGCTAATGGCACATTTATATTCAAAAAGAAAAGTGAAACGACTTCCGAAATCTTTACGAATTTCAAATTATCGCATCATTTGCATATGTCCGTGTAATAGAGTTTTCAACATAAAAACTTAATATTAGTCCTTGCAAGGACATACCTTTATATTTAAGAGGCTATTTCAGATGTCGGTTGTTTGGTTGACTTGTCTAGACAGGTAAACATAGACATTTAATTGAATATCTGGGAGACCATTAAGGGAAATTGTGTAGGAACATAAAAAATGCAGGGAATTCGAGACATTTTATGCTGATTCTAACATCCATCTATCTATCTAGCAGAATAATTATATGTGCAAACATTGTGGGTTGATATATATGTCTACGGATGATTACAAAATGTTTGGAAACATAGATTCATACATAAATTTACGTAAGTATTTGTATTTTGAATGACTTTGTATCTGTGATAATAACGTGAATCGTTTCGTAATCCGAAGGTGGAGCATTCATTTGAAAGATTTTTGGAAGCTGAATTTGCGAAGGGCAAAGAAACAATCCCTATCGATATTTATGATGGATTTTTTTTTAGCGTTCCAAGACTGAAAATCGTGATGTTGGAATGTTTTGCAGAGTCATCGGAAGTTGATTTGTCACCTAAAAAGTACTCAAAACGAGGGATTTTTTGATTGGTTACTAGTGAACAAACTACAAACCTGATAGTAACTATCACAAAACATCGGAACATATACGAGTTTGAATGGAGCAATGTATCTAATCAGGGGTCAGACTACTCAACATTTACCTTCGCTGCCCACGAATGTTTTTGGGGAAGGCATGACTCCAACCCACTATCAGCTCGCTGATAAACAAACGCTGGACCCTTATTTTCGCTTTTCGTCTTTTCTTTTTCGTAAAGTGGACTTTCAAGTAGTGTAGAATATGTGTATTCCACTTGTAAATCTTTTGTTTAGATTACTGAAACTGCCTTTTGTGTAAAAGCGCGACGGAGCGACGGAAGTTTGTAATTTCGTGAAAAATATTGATGTTGTTCCGTATCTTTTCCTTGGTGATTTGAATGTTAGAGCAGAAAATTATAAGACAAAGTAAGCAAAAAAAAAAAAAAATTACGGTATGCAAATCAAAATTATGGACGTTTTCCATCATCATCATCATCATCATCATCATCATCATCATCATCATCATCATCATCATCATCATCATCATCATCATCATCATCATCATCATCATCATCAGTTTTTCAACGTCTGTCGTTGGACATAGACCTCCCCCAGGATTCGCCGCACTTGTCTATCATGGGCATCGCGGAGCCAGTACGTTCCGAATTCGTCTAGCTCGTCTATCCATCAAATATTCTACCGGCTTCGGTTGCGCATGTGATCTCTGGGGATCCATGTCGTGAGTTTTGATGTGTATCGGTTGTCCACCATTCGTGCAACATGGCCAGCCCATTGACATTTACGTTTTTTTTAATGGATTCTATGATGTCCCTAACTCTTGTCTTTTGTCGGATGTACTGTGCTGTCTTGTGGTCTCTTCATGTGAGGTTGAGCATGATTCTTTCATGTGCACGTTGCATGATTCTCAATTTGCGGATCTGTCTCTTGGTAAGGTTCCATAAGTTACCATTGGGAGAATGCATTGGTTATACTCCTTTCTTTTCAGGATTTAGGAGATCTTCTTATTTTTGAAGGTTGCTATACTGGGGCTACCTAATAATGCATGAATTTTATAAACAGACAGATTTCTCTTAATTCAACTAAAAAAGTCACATTTGAAGTCGTAAGTATGATTAATTGATTATTCGTATTTATCGATTCAGTTTTCTTGTTTTTAATTTGTTTGCTTCACGTTTAATACATTTGCTTTTTTGTTTTATTTGCTCACTGCATTGTTTAATTTCTTTGCAGCATTTTTTTAAAATTAATTATCTTAGTCTTGCTTGTGGAGGTCTTTTAGCTTTTGATTTGCTTAATCTATTTCTCGAATTGCTTGGGTTAGTTTTTAACTTGCTCAAGAAAAAAATTGACAGTTGAGGCAAGAAATGACATCGATTCTAACTCTCGACCCACCATGTATCCATTGGCTTCAGTTGCACTATTTCACCTTGAAGATCTATATACAGATAGATTTCTGCGTTATGGATAATGTAAAATTCATTGTTTAGTATACTGAGTTACTTTGTCCTCTTGTCCTGCAGGGACAACACAGATTACAACAAAGGAATTGCTACCATAATATAAATTTTATTCTGCATAAAGTTTCGTATAATAATCGACTTGTCTTACAGATATGTTCAGGAAAATCCCTCAAGAATAAACCAAAGTCTATCATGCGATATGGCGTCTCATTCATTTAAGTACTCTGACTTCGTTACAACATTACTCAGAGAGGTATGAGGTTTCATAGTCCACATTGCAAATCGAATGTCAAGTAGTTCCTGGGTCAAGTTCATATTGTACTTTTATGATAATCAGAGCATCTGATGCAATTATAGATTTGATGGATAGGATGCACCTTACTCTCCAAGAATAACAATGCCCTCTTCAACATGAAAGCAGTTTACTGCTTTTATGAAAATGATCCGAAATTACCTATCCATAAACATGTAGATTCTTTCAGTATCAACTTGTATTTGACTTTGAATCAATCATTTCTCACCGTGAGAAATCCCAAGTTGGTTATTATTTGGTTGTCGCTTTTAGAATTACGTTTTTTACATCGTAGAGAATGATACGAAACGTGAAAGATTTAATAATTTAATTGGATTTCTGGCAAACAACTCTTCATCCAAAGACAGAAAGATTCCATCCATTTCTGAAAAAAAAGGGGTCTAAAATCAGTACGACCCCTTGCAGTCATCTATGGGGCTGGAAGATGGAATTTAGGTAGAAGACTGGCTCTTGTGGCCATTTCCTGTTTCTCTGGTGTGGTTATTCAGTGACCACTATTTTGAAAATTGTGACTATTTTCTAACTTACAGGTGTGTCTATTCCCTGACTGCAATTTTGAAAATTGTGACCTTTTCATATCTTATGTGTGTGACTTCAGTAACCACAACTGAAAGAATAACTATTCATTGCATATATTCACATTGATTTATTATTCTTAACGCAAATTTGTCAAATATGAGTAAAAACTGGGATAAATAAATAGCATGATACTAACTCTGGCTGTACAGGTTATTGCAGAATTGGTGAAATTGCCGAATTAGCAAATGTAATTAGACTCCTCCTTTTAAAAGGGTAGTTGTTCTCTCTCTTGATTTGATTAAATAAAATTTCGATCACATTAAAACGACTTGTACATTCATTTAACCCAAGAAAAATTTTGTTGGTACTTTTAAAATTATTTTTCAAAAATGGAAGAATACATAGTTTTACTTCGATGAAAGTTTATTAAATCAAAAGGAACGATGCTTTGTCGAAAAAGAAAAAAAAACAACAAACCCCAAACAAAAAGGAACCAACTTGTGCAATGCATGAAGAATGGGTAGTTAGTAATACGACGCTGTAATGGCCTCCCTTGTGTCTATAGAGGCGATAGAATGCAGACCCTAACACATGCTTTTGCGAATCGCTAGAATGCCCAGTCGTCAGAATACCCTCTCTCGGCCTCACAGGGAGCGATAAGTCTGGTATAAGCTTGGCTGCAGGAGCTACCAGATGGACGTCAAGTAGGGTGTCAAACTGGTTGCCTTCCCAAAGCTGAAGAGCCCAATTTTCCCTACTGATTCACCCATAGCTGGGGATAGGAGGAATCATGCCTTCCCCAATGATACGTGCAAAGCGAACGTAAACTGGCCCGTCCAGATATCATTGTCCACGCGTTTACCGCTATGCCAATCAGTCACACACCACAGGAGTTCACTCAATGATATATGACTGAGGGCTGAAAGTGGAGTAAGTTCTCCTCTCATTGATAACTTAGTTACGTCAAAGCCACCCGACCAGTGGTCGAGATATTAAGAATAAATGGATACTTTCCGACCGGACTTCATAAGTCAGTAGTTTTGCTTCCTTCTTGAAATATTGTTCGAAGACAAAATAATATCAGATATACATAGTTTGTGGAATCTTCTAAACGCTGACGTAAGTGAGAAATAAAGAGGGACTGTCCGCGAAATACTTTATTTGATTAATGGTTTGATATTCACTTGGGTAGAGTGACTTCCGTCAATTGAATCAAAAGAGTAGCTGCAGGAAATTGAGCGAAATATAGAATAAATTTCACTTATCAATACGATCAACTGAATCGTAGGTGGTCATTTGAGAAGGAAAGTCACTGAATATCTGAAAGTAAACGCAAAACATGCTTCTCTGGGCGGAAGACGATAAGCTAATATAATTCTAAGAGAAATCATATCTATCTTTACTTGTATCCACCTCAGTCGATATTTATCTCATTCTTTTGGTACTTATTTATCTCTGTCGGTAAATACACCACACACACACACACACATATACACACACATATACATATGTGTGCGTATATATATACATATATATATATATATATATATATATATATATATATATATATATATATATATATATCCTGTATATTTGTATTGAATAATCCATCCAAAATTGTCCGTGTATATTAATTTGTTAGATTATTATCATTATTACCATCATCATCTTTATTATCATTATCTATTATCATTATTATTATTATCATTATTATTATTATTATTAATAACCAGTTTAAATTCAATATCAATCTATGAATTAATCTCAGTCTCTCTTTCCCTCTCTTCATATATAATAGACTATATATATATATATAGTCTTGGAATCTTTACTGCTTTAAACACATTTTTCATTTTTCTTTTTGTGTTACTTCAGTCATTCATTTTCTCAATATTTGTCATAAAAATTTAATTAACTTCTCTCCAGTCCTTTGTTTTTGCTCTACATAAACTTTTTTAAAAATTATGGTAGGATGTGTAAATTTTCCCTTGTTGGGTTCATCTGTTGTTTACCATATAACTGTTTCGGGGATTAAAAAAAACAGAACAGTTATATTAACATGACACTACAGCAGTATTGATCCAATACCAACTCCCTTCCAGATATGATTTTCGAACATAGCTCATATCATACATCTAGTTTGTTTTTTTAATTTAGGGTATTATCATAACATATTGTATATGGATGCTATTTCATACTACACATCATCTGATGTTTTTGAAACAAGACTTACTTCCAAAAATTACTTACAAGCACATTAAACAGTGAAGGATCATTGAGTAAAAAATAGACTTGACTCTTTTACGTATCACTTCTATTGAGCATTCACCATTGAGAATGTAAAATCAGATGTGTCGGTTTAAATTGTAAACTGCATGTAAATCAACATATGATATCATCTTGAATACTAATTACACTCAACAACTTCCAGTTGATTCTCTACCAACGTAATCCACCGAAGAATTTTGTAATCTTTCCACTAATATATATATATATATATATATATATATATATATATATATATCTGATCATATATATATATATATATATATATATATATATATATATATATATATCTGATCATATATATATGTATATATATATGTATATATACACATATTGATATAAAATGAAAAATATACAGATATAATGCTTTTTTGAAAGTACATTATTAGCTCGATTAACTGAGTTAGATATTGAGCACTATGAATGAACATCCTGAACAGATACAATCTCTTTTGGATTTCTTCAATTTTGTATTCTTACAAATTCAAAATACAATATTAACTATATATATATATATATATATATATATATATATATATATATATATATATATATATATATGAATTGTTCATAATGATTGAATAATTACGTATATATATCATACTTTTAACCATAGTGAAATCCATACACTTGATGAGATGCGATAGCATTGACAGAACAGACCGAGTTTTAGTGCAATTCATTTGATAAGACTATATATATATATATATATATATATATATACATATATATATATATATATGTGTGTGTGTGTGTGTGTGTGTATATATATCATTATATTCGAGCTTATGTTAAACTATCCTTGTATTCACTTCATTCTTTCAAATAATTCTTATATGATTGTGTCTATCAATCAGTTCATACCTATCTCACTTAGTTTGCATCTATCTATTTATCTATTTATCCATCCATTTATCTATCCATTTATCTCTCTATCTATGTCATTCTGATCAAAGATCTGTACCGACTTCAATGTATTTCTCCATCGCTATCTATTCATATCTTTCCCTCCGTGTACATTATTCATTCCGTTTGACTCGTTTAAGAAAGTTTTGCGAATACGCGCCTGTCAGAGAGATATTCTTTCGGAATCTCATTACCATATATGTGATGCCCTTGTGCATATTCCCTCCGATAATGTCCATCTTCTCCGTCTCTGGCAAGAGATCTGGTCCAATGTATTTGTCTATTGTGATCGCATGTGTTGGCCTAACTTGGTCAGAAATAAATTCTAATTATTGAGTCCCGCGCTCCCACCACAATGGCGGCGTTCGATGGACGGCAAACGAAATTTTCTCTGACCAGCGTTTCATCCATCATTAACTTGCTGAGTTCTGTCGATTTGATTCGCATGCAAACTGAAATCAATTTACGCCTGAATTGTTTTAAAGCGTGTGTGAGGCGACTTTTAACGCCATAAGTGGTTTGGTTCGGGTTGCAATGTCTGGCGATATTCGTTGGGCGAAATCCCCTTTGCTTTGATATCTTTCACAGGCATCCGAATGGAATTACTTTCTTCGTGATATTCAGCCCTCATCTTTTAGATACGACCAACAAAATAATGGCAAGACTATTGGATTGGAGATGGTGAAGCTTGTGATTCACACCTGAGTATCTGATACACCCACCAAAAAGCGAGTAAGATAAAACAAAACGTCTATATATTCACGCAAACCCCCACACACATACACACAAACATTATATATATATATATATATATATATATATATATATATATATATATATATATATATATGGAGTTTCTTGATAGAGCAAGCTTAACCTTTGAGAACAAGAACAAAACAATAGTTCTAAAAGCGAATGGTATATAACCAAGGCATCGCCCCGATAGTCACCGATGGAAGTGAAACATGAATCTAACACCCTTAAATTGAAGATCAAGCATTGTGCTCAAGAGAGACAAGCTCAGCATCATAGAGGTATTATGAAACCGCACTGTACATGAAAAAGAAAAACAGGAATCCGAGATATCATATAATCAATCAGAGAAAAATTGCAATAGTCTGGTCATGTTGCGAGAATGTCAGACATCCGCTGCATATTACGACTCACAACGTGACTCCTCAGAAATCACATGCTAAACTGGTGCCTGCAGAAAGTAAGAAGGCGAGCCAAGATCGACGAGTTTGGAAAGTATTGGCCCTGCAACGACCACGATAGAGAGGTCAAGCGAATCATAGGGAAAGATGAGGATGATGATTATTCTCAGTGAATGTCTGGTACAATTCAAATTCTGGTGAGCAAAGAATTACTCAAGGAAGGCAAGCGTTTGGTAAAGTGGCCTCAATCTCCAAGGACCAGAAAATCACATTAGTCCTAAAATGAAGACTATACAACTAATGCATCCTCTCCATAGACACTTATGGAGCTGAAACATGGACCCTAACAAAGAGGCAGGCCCGCATACTGAAAATCGTGCAACGTGCACATTAGAGAATCATGCTCATCTTCACATGGAGAGATAACAAAACAGCACAGTAAAAAAACAAAAATGGAACATCATAGTATCTATTCGACAACTTAGATGGCGATGGGCATGTCATGTTGCAAGAATGTTGCAACGTCCAGTCGACCTCATGATTCCTAACATGGATCTGTGGAGATCAAGTGAGGAGGCTGGTAGTATATGAGATGGCAAGACGAACTGGACAGGTTCAGAAAATATTGGGTCTGTGACGCCAACCATAGAGAGATGTGACGAATCCTCGGGAGGGTCTACGTCCAACAACGAACGGTAAAAGATGATGAATGAGTCTTGATTGCTACATTGTATGAGCGAATAGCATCTTTGGGGTTATGTTTCATCACTTTTCCATCTTGTTTGTTGTTAGGGTGCAACTGGTTATGGTAAAATAAAATGATGGTATTTTTGATTATGTTTTGATAAAGATCTTTGAAAGTGATAGTTCAAGTATATTACTGCTTTTGGATCTAAAAGCTGTCTTTGACATTGTAGACAGCTGATGTCCATTTTGGACAGGGTCAACGTTTCAGCTGCATGTACTTGCATTTACACGTACTGCATAAAAATCTCCAAATGAATTCATAGTTGTTGACAAAATCAGTATCCGGAACAGTGTCCATCAGGAAATGTTCCCATCGGAAAATGTTCATCAGATAATCTTCCCTTCATAAATCTAACAATGGAGGAAAAGAGCCCATTGAAAAATTTGCCTGTCATAGATTCATTAAAGGAAGCAGAAAGCCCACCACTAATTCATCGAGGTAGGAAAATTGTACATCAAAACATAATTTGCCAATCTGGGGAGAATTACAAGGTTTTATTAACAACTTTTTCTCTGTTTTTTTTTCACGAATTCTTTTTATTTCAATTATCAAGAATTTGTTTTTCTATCTCTTTTTTTCACACAGTGGTTGTTTCGTATCCTTCAGAATAGTCATATTTCTTTTCAACAAAAGCTTTGATCAGTTTCATAAAGCAAATCTCCATACATTCATTTTTTATTTCGTTCTGCAACAAAATGAGAATAGTTCGTTTAATTTTTCTCTTTTCTTCAATTAAAACCAAAATAGAACAAAAGAGCATATCGTTATTCATCTCTTCTTGTTTTCGCTAGAAAGGGAAAAGCCAAAATTTTTATGTGGGAAAAGCTCTTGTCAATTGAGAATGGAAATGAATAAGATAATGTATCAGAGAGGAACAAAAGTAAATACATACATTGTATTATTACTGTTTGCATAAATTGTTCGTAGATTTGCTTTGCCTCGATAATTTCACTTTATTCCAAACCTAGAATCCCTATCGGGGCCACTGTGGTTAAGTTATGCCTTAAGCTTTTAATAAAGCTTTTTGAAATTTTCCCCGACACTACATGACGGCCAAATCATATCAAGTTGGAAACTTTCCCTCATTCCTTTTCATTTTAAGTCAAATGAGGGAATTTTTTTTTTTTTTTTTTTCCTTGTAGATTTATGGTTAATTTCGGGGGAGGGGATTTAGGGTTCTTTGGAATATACGGAATTGGTGCACATTCAGAGATTTTTTTTTTTTTTTGCTATTTGACCAACGATTCGACGCATAGGACATTTACAAGCATGTAATACAGGGTTGGATGAATAGGCAGGCATTAAAGATTATCACAGAACAATGAGGAAATGAATAATAAATCAAGAAAATTATGTACTCATCTAAATTTGCGGCAATTTTAGTTAGTCTGGGGACTTCATTTTAGCAGTTGAAAAAGTTTCAATTTTTTCATCGTTCCTTGCTAAATAATTCGTGCTCGTCTCCCAGCAAGAATTTACTACTGACAATAGATACGGCCTTGATATATCCAACACTTACGAAAGAAAAACAGCAGGTAATGTTCAGGTAAGTACATCCAATAAATTTGAGATGATCTGTATGTGACCCGCTCCCAAGAAAAAAAAAATTAAGATTAAAAAAAAAAAAAGCGATTTCATGAAGGAAAAAAAGGAGTAGGTTGCGGCAGAAGTTAATTAAAGGTTTAATAAACCCGATAAATCTACCTGCGTGTGCAGATTATGTTTTGATGGGCCCGGTTCCCCTATTGACGAATTCATGATAAGCTCTTTTTTTTCTCCTCATGATTGGCTGATTACCTGGAGCCCAGGAGGGTATTTTTTTTCCGATGGGTAGATTTACCGATGGGCATATTCCCTTGTGGTCACATCTCACGGACTCGATCCAAATCGAATTTAGACCGGTCGAGTGAGAGAGACGAAAATGAGTTCGGGAAGAGAGAAATAAATTTTGTACCTGCGTTTTCGCTGTCAGCACAACTGGTTTGGGGAGCGATGTGCACCGATGCGCACAACCACGAAGGCCCTTGTATCATTGGAATGCATCTGTTTTTTTTCTTGTTTTTTTTAAATAAGGGATATGCTTTTCTCTCATGTCAAAACGTCGAACGGAAATTATACTTAAAATAGTTTGAGTACTAACATGTGTATTATTATTATTGCCCTCTGCGTGATTCGGCATAGTAATCACTGATTAGTTTTCTCCACCGTATGTTTTTAGAGCACTGACTTTCCTTCCCCGCTCACGCTTTCACTCTCTCACTCTCTTCTCCTTCTTCCACGCTCCCTCTCTTTCCATCTCAGCTCAGCAGGCGTCAACATTCTCTGGGCGATTTTTCTCCTCCTTCCCACTGCAAAATACCGTACCCAGTCAGATTTAAGGATTCTAAATTCAAAACACTTCACATTGACTGCTTCTTCACAATTCTTATCTACCTGATATCGCCGACGTAACCTTGACCACTTAAACATGGCGACGAGTAGTCTGCGACGATCGGTAAAGGGTGAGTTAGATTACAATCTCTTCACCCCCTGACCTTTTCAACCTTGGGAAGAGATTCTCCATTTTCAAAACCAACTTATCTCCACCAAAACAGACCTAAGTATTCACGTAAATACACGCACACGCCCATGCACACACACGACAAACTTTTTGATAAGTATCATCACATGGAAGTGTTTCCAGTTTTTCCTTGTTGGTAAAAACCAAAGTCTTCAAATTAACGATATCTGATCTAATTTGATGAATGTTATGTTTTGGGGTTTCTAAGATTTCTTTTTTTGGTCCTGTTCAATTTAATATTCAGACTATTCTTCTAATTAGAATGAAAGAGCGTGCAGGTTTCTCCACTGGTGTGTATGTGTATAACAGCAATGTTAGACACGACGTCATGTTCACTTCTCAACATAATGATATTAAAAAAAACCCAGGTACGATCCCTTATTGATCCGATCGCATCAAAAGATGAATGCCCCCCACCTCAAAATAAAACTCAATAAAATTGAGATTGATTGATTTACACCAGGGACTAAAAATGTTAAACCTATCAGGGGTGTAATTCGTAATAATGGTAATAGCAAATGTTTTCAATTCGATTCAAATTCAAATCCAAAACTGCGTGAACCTGTCACATATTTCTTAACTGCGGTAGAGAACAGGTTTGAGGCCTTGTATAATAACCAAAGTAACTTAAAGGAAAGGTGTCAAAATATGGCTAACGTATTCAGAGAGTCAGCGAGACGGTTGGCATAACAAATGAGAACTATCACACTAGGGAATACTCACAGTCAAGTTTAATCGTCAGATTTTTTCATCGTCGGACATAGATCTTCCCCAGGGTTCACCACACCTCTGTATTGTGGGCATTACGGAGCCAATACTTTCTGAACCAGTCAAATTCATCTCGCTATCGCATAATATGCCGGCCTCACTTCTGTATTTGATTTCTATCGTGTCCGTCATTATGTCTGTCAGTTGTCTGCCATTCATACAATATGACCAGCCCCTTGCCTTTTGAGTTTCCTGATGGTTTCTATGATGTCATGAACTCCTGTTTTTTCCGTAACATGCTGTGCTGTCTTCTTGTCTCTCCAAGTAATGTATTGCATGATTGTCTCGTGTGCATATTGCATGGTTCACAGTTTGTGGGTTAGTGTCATGGTTAGGTTTTATGTTTCAGTTCCGTAGGTGACTGCCGAAAGGATGCATTAGTTGTATACTCTTTAGAACTAATTGAAAAGAGGGCCATAGGACAACAAAGGCTAACGAAGAAAAAGTCAAAAGAGCAGAACAATAAACAAAAGAACAAAAGAATGAGCTATCTGGATAGGAAAGAGCTCGAGAAGCAGAGCACATTAGCAAACTACAGATGCTTACATCAGAACACAGAAATGATGGAATTAACAAAATATGGAGAGGATTTTGAGAAGAATACAACGAAAAATCATATACATTGGGGGAAAAAGTCTATAAATTGTACAGTATCCTTTACGCTGGTCTTCTCTCGGATCCACGTTAATCTTTTCCCAACGTTAACCATTGCTTTTTCCATTGCTTTTCATTGTGCAATCTATATATATATAACACTACATTGATCGACATGCATGAGAACAACACAAAATGCACTTGAGGCCGGCTGAAAGTGTCTATAACAACATCAATAACAACCAGCCGAAAGCAATAATTTGAATAATAATAAGATATATACAAATGTATTCCGTAATAGTAAGGGACGTAACCTATGTAGTGAACAAAAATTTCATTCCTATTTTGATGACACAAATAAGATTGCTTGGTTAATGGAAAATGATATAAATTAGAAAAATTAATATTAGAAGGAAAATATCACAAAATCTACCTGTGGTTAACTGAACGTTATTCTCCAAGCTCCTTGCAATCATAATGTATATAGTTCCACGCATATAAAATTTCATATATATATATATATATATATATATATATATATATATATATATATATATATATATATAGTATATGTGGTACAAATCAGGCTAGCTGTATAACATAATATAATTATATATCAATAATATAAAGCCACTTCTGGAATGTATATGATTTACTTCGTAAACAGAAAAAACATAGACAATCATTCGCCTGAAGAGGCCCAGTGAGGGCTGAAACATGAGGTAGTTTGTGTAGCGAATCCACAACCTACTATATATATATATATATATATATATATATATATATATATATATATACACACACACATATATATATATATATATATATATATATATATATATATGATGAATGTTGTCATTTTTGCAAACGAGTGATATAATGATCATTCCTCATTACAAAAATTGGATCCAAATCGCCGATATCAAATTGCAAAAAAAAGTACACACCTTAGCTAACATTTGCTGATGCTAATAGGGATTCAAATGCACAATTCAGCAGGTCTTCATCTTGTTATCACTGATTTTCTAACGTTCAGAAACATTGAAACAATATCAGAAACCAATAGAAAGAAGCACTCAACGTCAACTCGATCGACAAGGAATTTGTCATGACATTTAGAAGAGATAATTTAAAAATGTACGTTCACGTTATTCATAAGGAACCATCAACCTAAACTATCACAAAAACAGTCAGTGTTATCCAGCTAGATAGCTATGTATGTGTGTACCAATGGAGCGAGGGGGCTGAAATTTACAATAATTATTCCGTAATCTGTCTAGAATAAATTTTTTTTTCTCGTTTTTTTCGACTATCCCCCTCAATAAGTTTTTAGTGGAGGTCTATTCTACAATATAAAATTCGGCTAAACTGATCTCTTAGTTTATATCCACTCTTATCTTTAAAAAATTTCAGACTCTCTAGTGATCACCGTCATTTGTAAGTCGCTTAATCCTTTATTTCTATTTTTAATTGTTCACCCCCAACACGGCATACTACCAAAAGGGGTTAGTCTCGCGATGGTTTCTATTGAGTGACTAACCAAATACATCATGCATTCATTTATTATGCTCTTATCGTTTCTCTCTCTCCCTCCCTGTTGTTTAAAGTATAACATTTGACACCTGGTTCCTTCCAGTCCCGGAAATGAGTTTTCTGGAGCGAAAGTTCCATGGTGACTTATGTCTAGACTACAATAGCAGGACGATTGTTCTCTCCTATGTTTGCTGTTTCTATTCATTTGTCTTAACTTCTTCGGCTTCATTTCATTTCCAGGGCATCTGCATCTCTGACTGGTTGTCAGTTGGCACTGAACGAAAGTATGGATGAGAATAAGCGCATCTTCATTGGAAACAAAAACCAAACGATCAACCCCCGGGCTAAAATGTCTACTTGGACAGAATTGCATAAGTTTGCAAACATGTTGAGTATAAAATTAAAACCTGACAACCTTTCAGATCTGATTTGGTGCTTCTGGGCGTTGAAAAGTGGTCTTGAACGCATGGTAATTATAAAACCAATTTGCCAGTCAATCCATCACGTGAATCATCGTAGTATGCCCGGTAACGCTGACACAAGTGTCTATCCCCTAGAAATAATTTTCTTCTCTTTGCAAAATATTTTTTTAGAAGATATTTAGTGCGTTCCACGCGAAATCGATTTTCTGGTAGCGCTGACACAAGATTAAAAGAGTAAAAAAAATGACCATAAAATTATTTCTAATTACCAAAGGAGTCAGAAAAAACGTTAGTTGATTATTCATGCTAATTTAGAAGATTCTCGACACAAGAAAACGACTGAGTGGTTCAAGGCAAATGGAAATGAGCAAAGGATAAATGGACAGTTGAAGACTACCAAACTTGGTAAATACATCAGTCAGAAATAATTAAATGCTAAGAAGAGTAAGTTGCACCTGTTATCCGAGCGGTGGGGACCTGCCTGCCTCGAACACACCTTTTCTCTAATAACTATTCCAGGAGTAATAAACCGATTCATTGTTATAAATCAATGAACAACCATAGCCTTCAAAGGTGGTAAAGGCTTCCATCCTTTCTCTACGTGTGTTTGTTTATGTACTTAGTATATCTCGGAATTTTTGAGATGAGGTATTATTATTATTTCCATTAATATTCGGACCATCCTCATCTTTGTTGTTTTTCATACAACGTTTCGGCCGTTGCACTCTACGGCCTTCGTCAGGTATCATCTGGGAGATTTATGGGAAGTAACGAACCGAACCCTTTATTTATCCGACGGGGGTATATTGACCGTACTCCCCTCTTTTAGCGTTAGTAGTATTGTTATACTGTCTCACACTAGGATCGAACCTAGTACCATCAGATTACTTAACAGTAATTTGTTTGATGCTGTAACCACTGCGCTATGTGTCCATGTGGATGATACCTGACGAAGGCTGTAGAGTGCAACGGCCGAAACGTTGTATGAAAAACAACAAAGATGAGGATGGTCCGAATATTAATGGAAATAGTTTATGTACTTGTTTACCTGTTTTTGTAATTATGTGTCCCAGTATTCCGGGCCATATCGTCTACTCTAGAGACTTGAAAATAGACATCAGTACTCCATTGGACCCCCTTTAAAAGGAATCGTGGAAAATACGCTTTTTAGAAAACCTGGGGGTGGGGGGGACTTTATTCTTGTTGGGTTTATAATGATGCAATAGATAAAAAAACTGTAAAAAAATTTAGATTGTAGTGAATCTAGATGTTTCTAGATACCTTTTCTTTGTAACCCCATTCTTGATGTTTTCCTGTGAAATATGCCAAACACCACTCATGTCAAAATTAGAATTCAGTCTGACCATATTTAGTCTTCGATCGATTCTTTTTATGACTTCAAACTTTAACGCTACGGTTATTCAATTATTGACTGCAATGGAGAATTCATGTTTTTGTTTCTAATAGGAAATATCATCCAAAACAGTCACCAAAACTTTTAACGTAACTCTCTTCAGTTTTCAAGTTGGTTCGGGTAGTTGGCTGGTTATATATATATTTGATTAGAAGTTGCGTGTGTGATCTCATACCTGGGGAGTATTCTATCAAGTGATGGACATTTAGATACTGAAATCCTCCTGAAAATTGGAAGAAAACTAGCTCAGCTTCTGGTAAATTAGAAATGAAGGATTGTTATTCAAACTACAGTCAGGGTTTATAAGACATGTTTCAACCACTTTTTTGTATTCATCAGAAACATATACAGTCAGCATCTGAAGCTCGAGGGATTCCACTGATTGAGGCACGTACTCAGGATCGAATGGCAGACCCTGAAATCAGACACTTCGGTGCTTAAGAGAGTTGGATGTCTGTCTATTGAATTGCATATCATCACGAGTCAAATGCACTGAGCAGGACAGGTTGCATGCGTAATCAAAGAACGAACCCTCAAACAGCTTTTTTTATGGTAATTTAAAAGTAGGAAAGCATCCATAATAAAAGGCTAGGAAGAGGTACCGGGACTGCGTGAAAGATAATACAAGGAATGTGGAAATTAGTGTCGGAAACTGGGGAGAGTTGGCACTGGATCAAATTGATCGGAAGTCTCTGTTAAGGAAGCATGCTACATTTTAGAGGGAAGTCAAATTAAGCTTGCTGAACCGAAACAGGCCTTGCACTAGGGAGCTCCTGTGGATCCGTTGTAGAATGTAAAGGACTTCAAATGTGATGTCTTTGGTCTTACTCTTCTTTCAAATGCAGGCTATGTAAATCACAAGAAATCACACGAATATCTGCAGACACAGACTGTACAATTGTTCACCCCGTTCCTGACAATGCAAGCCGTGCAGCATGACGTGTCCTGGGGTGAGGAGACACATAAAAGTGCACTTGACTGTCATTTCGCAAATGGATTCAATTATTCCTGTGAGTAGAGACATATTTGCCATGTGTGCTTTTTACCTTGCAGCTCAAAAGCTGGTGTTGAGAGCCAGCTTAGTGCATTGGACGTAGTGGAATGGAGCACAGTGTCTAAGTCAAATGATGGGACTGATTCTCATCCGACCAGATGAAACAATCAGCATATTTATATATCAAGCGCACAGCCCGCAGCAATCGAGCTAGAAGGCTGAGATTTTTAACATTCAATCCTTACGATTTGGGATTTTTTCGTTATTTAACCCCGTCTCCCTCCAAGATAGGTTTTCAGTGGGATTCAGTTTGCAACGTGAGTTTATACTAATCAAATTCCTTGGCTTATTTCTGCTTGTATTCTCTTTTGAAAATCAGCAAAAGGGGAAAGAAGTAATTTATCCATTGATCGACCTTTTCTCCAATTTTTAATTAGTTATTCTTAATATGGCATGTGGAATATGTAACAGTTTCTATTTAAGGACTAACAAAAACAGTTTTTTTTTAATGGGATATTTTTTATTGTTCTTGAAATTCTGATATTCACTACTCCATTATAACCTAAATGGAATTTTATTCCACCATGTTACAAAAGAACCTTGGATATTGCTATTTATTATGTACGTGGACTAATGCTACAATCATTGTGACGTAATAATTACCTATATTTTTTTTTGTCTGAAGTCATTTCTATCATTAAGCGGCTAACGTCCCTTCCAAATTTTTTTCTATTATCCACGTATATAGAACACAGTATGTATCAATATATCGATATGTGTGCCATCATTATTACGATACGAGTACACCAGTTTATTCTCAATAAATAATATTATCATTAGTGTGTAAGTTCCGTGTGGTTGCACTTTGCGAATCCATGGAAAATTAATTAGTTTTCCTTTGCCTCTCATTTTCCATAAATTCAATATTGACACACCTGAAAGGCTTACAGAACTATTTCCTATCGTCAAAAAATAATCACACGGCGTTTATCGCCATTTTCTAAATGTTCATTCTAGGAGCGTCATGCTAAATAACTGTTGAGCAGCGTTCCCCGGTCGACTAAATTACACATTACCGATTTTAAAAAAAAGTTGGTACGCTGAACATCTGTGGTATCAGGGGAAATTTTGTTCCCACCTCATCGTGAAAATGTGAAAATGAAAGACGGATGATTTTTTTATACTGTTTAATTCCCATGCTGGCTTGGCAGGCGTACGTGAAGAATTATATGACATTATTTAAGAAGAAAGTGAATAGAGAAAACACAGTAAAAGTTAATCACATTGTGCATTCGATCTTTTCTTTGCCTATATTCAAAAGAGTCGCAGGTGTACTTGCGGAGAGCAAGATCTTAATATACATGAATATATATATATGCATATATATATATATATATATATATATATATATATATATATATATATATATATATATATAGTTATTTCAAGCTTTCTGTTTCATATATATATATACATATATATATACATACATATTACAAACACACACACACACATATATATTCTTATATGTGTATAGTAATACTTTGTGTAGTGCAATTTTGATAAGTTTGAGTATCGATGTAATATGGTTAGGTTATTGCTGCATAAATCAAAATAACTAAGTATGAGCTGAAAAAAACATCAAATCATAGTCATCTTGAACTGCTCAGTTTCGAGTACGTATGTAGGAGTAGGGCCAACTTTTCCGATCCAAATATATCCTTAGTCTCCTTTTCTATCTCCCTCATCCCCTCTCTCTCATATATATCTATATCTATATCTATATCTATATCTATATCTATCTATATATATATATATATATATATATATATATATATATATATATAATGAATAAAAAAATTGCTTTGTTACCTATTGTACATTCTGTTTCACTGTAAAAAAAAGTATCCATTCAAGAATTCTAACTCCATTTACCTATTTCTGGGCCTGACCCACACTCTGAAGTAATTAGTCAGCCTTGTTTAGCTGCTGAACAGTCCACAATGGGATGAGAGCGGGGAAAGTAACAAGATCAAATGTATTTTGGTCTTACAATATTGATAATGTTTTAACTCTTCTTTCCTTCCTATCCAACTATATTTTGTTTTACTTTGTAAATTAATTAATTTTTTTATTTGTTCATTTCATTTCATTTATTTATTTGCTTGAGTTATTATCAGTATAGGTCACTACATAGACCTTGGCCTTTTAGATTTAGTTACTATAAGTAAGATTACTGATTCGGGACAAAAGTAGGGAATATAGATGTACTGTGTCATCTTATCTACTTTCGTGCCACACCCGTAAATTTATGAATTGAAAACCCGACAACAAAGATTTATTTTACTACCCTATTTTTCACTCTTGATATTTCAGTCAAAACTCAATTCAAAAATTCAATTCAAGGGAGATAATTGTGAAATTATCTAGATTTGCCTCAAAATGTGAACCGTTCTTCCTTAGTTCATTGTCCAATTTAATTGTTATTTGAATAGTGTTTCAATAAGGTAGCATGAATCAGGTTTGTTGAAATTTGTTTTAATCAGAATGACTTCGAAGCTCCACTTGCCTTCAGCACACATGGGATTCCTTCTTGATGAGGTGAGACGTGATTGTGCACAGCGGAAAGAAATTGTTTTTCACATGATCGTCGATCTATGTCGCTAGGTTCCTCTTTTTTATATATGGCTATGTGCACTGATAAGTTTATATACTTATCAGGGCCAATTCTTCTCATATAGACAACAAGCAAAAAATCTGTTGCCTTTGTTCAAACTATTTGTTTTTGCTCCCTCGTTCGATGAGTCGATGAGTTTCTCTTTTTTTTAATCCACAAACAGCTATGCAAGTCTTTGTGGTCTGTTACTTCCTCTTCTTTTTGGTTTTAACTTAGTATAAGTCCTTACTCTTTTGAATCCAGTCAATTGTGCGAAGATAGTGTATAGAACTTGGCTTCCAAATTTTTATTCATGGGTGACCCATTTTGATGAGGCCAAATTTTTTCCGGGTCATTTTTGAAGGGACCTTTTATTTTGAGACCCTTTGCTCGTTTTTACCCTTATTCTAACAGTAAATAAGGATATGAACAGAGAAAAATTGCAATGTATCTGCAATCTATGAAAATATACGGTCTTTATTACAATAAGCATCAGAACGTTTACATTCCTGAATTGAGATAGAAAATTAGATACTTGTATGATTGATCTTGAAAAAAAAATTCAAATATTTCCTGCAACCCTGAATAATCTTTTTGAAACCTCAGAGGGGACCTGATAACTACTTTGTCGAGAATTGATACAGAACACAGGATAGGAAAAACCCTTATTTCCAGAGGAATATTGCGTTATTTGCCATGGTGTTAAAATACAAGGATCGAATGTTAAATCTGGACTCAAAAATCTAGTACGAGACAAGTGCACATTTTCAGATTGCGTCATTAGAATTTAGATTTAGTTCAATCAAAACAATGATATAATGTAGAATTACCTTCAACTGTTTGAAACAATATTGTGAAAGGATAATATAATTCCATCTGTGTTTTGATAAAGTTAAATCAAATTTTGATTACGGTGTTATCTGAAAATGCAAACTTTTGACTGGAATCAATTTGGGGTCGTATGCATTTGATTCAGGAAAGGGTATCTTTCCAGAGGAACAGAAAGAACTCCCTGGAAAAATAATGTAACTTGGAAGAAATGTGGCTACTGCAAATTTCTTTAGTTTTTTTCCCCGAGTAGTAATCTGAATTGCTTGTTATTTTTAGGGAGTTTTTAGTTTTGTTTCGAAGTGACCGGATGAAAAAAAAAATGGAATTCATGGAAGTTATTTGTATTCCTTGTATTTCCATTCCTTTTTCACTGGTTTCATTCTTATTTTAAAGTATTTCAGAACTGTGTTTCCCCTGCTTACATTGTATACACTGTTTCTTTCTTTTCTCTTCCTTCCCTCCCTTCTTCTTTCTTACTTTTTTCCTTTTATTCATTTCTTCTTTAGCTTATCCTTTTTTCTATTCTTTTTTCCTTCCTCCTCATACTTTTTTCTTTTTCCGTAAAATCTTTAATTTTTTTTTGCATCGTTCAATTTTTTCCCTTCTTTTTGAAAATATCTTCCCCTCTTCATTTTGGCCTATTTTCTCGATTTTATACTTTTTGCCCGCAAGAGTTTCCATCGTTTCAATCTCCGTAAAACTTTCCATACTTCTTTGTATACTTTCTTTTACCTTCTCTGTCTTTTTCCCATAATTTCTATCTCTATCTCCAGCTTTCCTTTTTCTTTCACTCTAATTTTCTTAAATTCATTCATATTTTCAACTCTTTCTTCAAAATTTTTAGGTAAGTTTCACTTTCACTTTCATTATCTTTGTTTGTTTTTTTTAGGTCAGTTCGTTCCTGTCATTTTTTTGCTGTACGGTTTCTTTTCAGGGCCCTATCAGACTTTAAAAAATCATTGTAATATCTTTCTCTAAAGAAATCTTTCTACTTTCTCCCTAATCTTTCTTTTGTTCTTTGTCTTATTTTTCCATTGGATTCTTGCTTTCACAAATCCCCTGACCAACCAGCTGAGCGAAATACGGATCCTACAAGCTTTGTTCGTCCGGCTGTGTGGGTGTGTGTCTCCCTTGACGGTCTGAGTCACATTTTTGAGGTTACAACTGTGACAATAAGTACACGACACCTTCTAGAAACGTTTATTTTTTTCCTTCCAAAAAAGTACTTATTAATCTCTTTGTGGTCCTTTCGAACCAACAATGCCCTAATATTGTGCTGAAATTTTTTTTTATGCAGAATTTTTTTAAAGATAATTTTACATAAATTAACTGTTTTTTAAGATATATTTTCTAGATAAACATAGACAGTTTTTTTCAGATAATTAGTTCTAGTGCATGCAAAGATATCATTCTCATTTTTTGTCTTCTCCAAATGCTAGTTACTTTTTTCCTTGTGACTTTCTTTCTCCAAACATTTCTTCTTAGTTCATTCGTTTCATTCTTTATTTTGTCCAATCCTCTCCTTTTCCTTTCCATTTAGTTGATTCATTCTAACCTCGCTCCTTCTTCATACTTTCATTCATGTTGTCTCTTTCTTTCTTTTGTTCTTTGTTCTTTTTCTCTTGGGCATACATATCTCCAGATTGGTTGACATTTCTTGGGCAAAATATCACTGAAATCTGAGCCCTTCCTATTGAAAAAAAAACCCAAAGAAAAACAGTCGAAACAAAAAGAAAGAAAGAAAAAAAGAAAGAAACAAACAAAAACGAAACACACAGCTAGATTATCTATCGTATCGTATTGGAGACCTTGCTACATTATAGAAACCCATTTTTGTTTTTAATTTGAAGAAAAAATAGTTTATCCTCTATGGGGTCTCCTCTTATGTCCCTTGATACCACATTCTTTTTATTTTTCAATGATATTTATATTACAATATTTAGAAAATATCAATAACCAAAAGAATAAGAGATACATAAAAATCAGAGTTCAGGGGTACGTATCAAATGAAAAATACACACATAAATCTTGGGAAATATATAAAAACGAAAATTCGAGATGGATCAAGAGGAATATTATATGAAACTTTATTCAGAGTAACGTAAGAAGTTAGATAAAAAAAAAGAGAAACATAAACACGCTTCCTTGAGCCCTCATAAACCACAGAGCTCAGGAGCCATTTTCCACTTTTGTATGTATATACATACATAGATACACACACATACGCACACACATATATACACGCGAGTATGTGAGTGTCTGAATGTATGTAAGTATAAAGAAATACACATGTGAATGCATATAATATAACTTACATAATGACGATAAAGCTCACGGAAGCCTATGTAATATTACTAAAATAGAAGGATGTATCACCAAAAAGGTGTAATTTAAGCAGAAATCTCATTTGAGACACTGTTCAGTATATTCATACTTTTTCATCTTCACCCAGTCCGCCCAGGAAATCTTCTCCCACCGGCAATAGGTCTCACCCTCCGAGGTTTTAAAAAGTATCTTTTCCCCCTTGGCAGGACCTTGGTACGTCAAAAGTGCCGAAACAATACTCCTAGTGTTTGGATGAACATCTTGTAAGAACATTGTATTCATTGAATAATAATCTAACATTTTGCACGATGCTTCAACAAATTCTGTGCTCTCATCAAAACTTTGCTCTTCTGCAGCGCCTGTTAAAAATGGCAGGAAAAATGAGATTGATACTTGATATAACATCGTTACTGCCATATTTCATAAATTTTTGCCAAAATGTTTAAAATGATTCATGCTGTCCAATGGAAAACGGGTTTTTAAACAATATTATTACTTTATTATGCCAATCCAGATACTAAACCTAAAAACAATAATCCTTCTCATAAATCATAAACACGATTTAATTTATCGAATTGTAAATCCCTAACCTTATCGTAACTGAATATTAAGTGTACAAAAGATTTTCTTCGTCGTTGGACATTTCCCTTCCCCAAAATTCACCAGATCTCTCTATTATGAACATTGCAGGGCCAGTTTTTTCTGGTTTAATATAGCTCGTCAGACCATATTACTATCTGTCGGTCACAATTTTGCATATGATCACTGGGGATCCATGTTGTGAGTCGTGATGTCCAGGAATTGTCTGATATCTTTGCAACATATCCAGCCCGTTGCCATTTGAGTTTTTCATATCGTGTTGTCTTATGATCTCTCCATGTGGAGTTAAGCATTAAAATCTCCCGTACACGTTGCATAGATCCCAGTTTGAGGGATCAATCTCTTGGTTAAGTTCTTTGTGTCAGGTCCATAGGTGACTATCGGGAGGAGAGATTAGTTGTATTCCTTTCTTTTTATCATTGAAAAATTTTTGTGTTCTTAAAAGTCGATCTTGGTCTACGTAAAGATTGCCAATTTCTGTTGGTTTCTTCTACTTTTGAGGATTCCAAGAAGATTTATTTCTTTAAGTAGATGTAGTGTTTTAACTTTCTTCAGCTTTGTGTTTCCGATCGTTGTGTCTTTGTTCTCAACATAATCCCCATCACACTAATTTTGGAAAATGAAAGCCACAGTGTTTTCTGCATTTTTTTTTGTTAATGTTAAAGTATCAAAGAGAGACCTCTTCAGTAACTCAAATCGTTTACTTATCTTAATCACACAAACATTAAAGGGAATGAAAAGTCGACTGACAAAAAATTCGGCCAGTCAATATCTAGGGAAACGGTGTTCAGACAACTGTGATTCAGCATTTTGATTGCCACCCAAGCATACCAGTGTGTACACACACACACACACACACACACACACACACACACACATATATATGTATGCACATACGTATGAAAGATAAGGGAAAAAGTATGAATATATATATATATATATATATATATATATATATATATATATATAAATATATATATATATATATATATAGTAGATTGTGGATTCGCTGCACGAACTAGCTCATGTTTCAAGCCTGATTTGTACCACATATACTGTGTATATATATATATATATATATATATATATACATATGAAAACTTTGGCTGATTGTTTTTTCACATTATCAAGTGGATAACTTCTGGAATTCAATGTCAACGGATATTTTTTTAATATTATTCAGCGTTTTTTTTTTTAAAGCGAAAGTCACCCAGACATGATATTAGGCGAAAATTGTGTGTATGTGTGTGAGTGTGTGTGTGTGTTTATTCCAGTGTGATAGTTTCGAAGTTTTCTCTCAAATATTCTTCATTAGAAGTAACCAATGAAGTCTTCCTAAAAACAGGTCTGGTTGGTCACTCGAGAGAAACTGTGACGTGGCCAACGTCTTCAGGCAGCATGCCATGTTTGTGAGTGATCCACCGAGAAAAAAATTTTGTGATAATGGGTGATCAAAAAAAAAACTATTTCGCCGGCTTTTCGTTGGATTACTAAAAAGTTCGAATTTTCAAAAAGACAAACTGGCACAAACAAGTGATCAATTCAGCATAAACGTACATTGTAAATTGAAAGCCCCAATAAAGCTGTGAGGGATTTTAAAGGGTTGTTGAATATTTCAGCCATCTAGCTACATTGGCGCTGCCTATATGCGTTTACAAAGAGACAAATAAAAAGATGAATTTATGGGATTTGAAAATACATCGGCTACACAGGGCAATTAAAAGAAATTCTGATCTATTATGTGTAATTTAAAAAAATAGAGATTGGTTATTGTTCTCTACGAACTATGCCTCTGTGATTACAATATTGACATTTTGTAATTCACTTATTTTGTCTGGGGCAGATTAGGTAAAGTATTTAACGGCTGTGAAGTCTTAATTAGAACTCTGACAAATTATCTCATGAAATCTAATTTTATGGCAGTACTGCATCAACACTTTCCGAGGGTCAACCAGTGTCTCTCACACAATGTTGCTGACCCCAAAATAGATTTTAGTTGACCAGCCCAGCCCAGCCCAGCCTTTGCTTGTTATGCAACAATCTTGAAATCTCTAAAGACCTCCCAGTCGTACTCATCATACTTCAAGCCATCTAGCAAGGCGTTGAGACTATTTGATTCGAGGCTAAATGTGCCTAGAATTCGTTTCGACCCCGATAGCCATGTCAAAACATATCTTGCAGGCTTGGACCATCTTGGCAGATGCTGCCATGGAATACTTTTAGTAGTGAAGGTCAAAGTCAGTGTTTTTTTTTCGGATCATAGATAAAGAAGATCCTGGGCTGCAAGAAATTCCCAAAGAGGTTAACTTGGACGAATAAAGTAGATTAGTGCTAAAAAAATGGCAGGATATACTGGACTTTGAACGAGGCTACCTCGGATATATAAAGAGAGCATGTTAAAAGAATTTATATATATATATATATATATATATATATATATATATATATATATATATATGGTTTTTGGAATAATCCCCCAACCGTACTCATCACTCGTCAAGCCATTTGAATTCCAAAACATATATGTATATAGTTTTATCGATCAAAGTCTAATAGTTTTTTATAAAGTGTTAGATGAAAAGAACAAATATAAATTCACAACAGACTTTTATCTGGAGAGTGCAAGCCCACACCCAAAAGAAACTAGCAGTTATTTTCTAAATAAATATATATATTGGTAATTTGAGACTTATGGCCAAACATATATATATAAATAAATAAATGAATAAACAAATATATATATATATATATATATATATATATATATATATACATATATATATATATATATATATATATATATATATATATATATATATATATATATATATATATATATATATACTTTAGTATTTTATAATATGGAGCGGCTTTTATGCTCCCAACGAATGCATAAATACGTATATATCCGTGAGTTTTCTCATGCTTATGTGTGTGCTTATATGTGTATTTGTGTGTGTGTGTGTGTGTGTGTGTGCGTTCTCTGCTTATGTGTCTCTGTGTGTGTTTGTTTGTGTGTTGTGAGCGTAGAAAAGAGAGAGGTCAAAGATGTGCAAGTAATGGATTAAGCAAAAGGATTTAGCAGAACTTAATTTCAAATATTTCACAAAGGAGTTGCTCATTCTGACAGGACAGTTCATCATTTGCAGCGCTATGAAGATATCAAGTAAGACGTACACTCATCCTAACACAACCTTCGTATCCACCCAAGATAACTGTTTGGATGCATGAGACTACATAAACTATGAAATAAAACAAATGGCTTCGTTTGTCCCCAACATCAAACATTGTCACAGCTCATTCTGCATGCATACTCAATGGTCACAGGGGAATGTTTCAAAGTAAAGATGTTATAAAGATTTTAAAAAGTGTTTCCGATAGGAGTGTCTGTCTACAATGTAAGTATACTGCTTAACTGAACCCTTACTCCCCTTACAATATGCACGTATACTACATTATACTGTATAAAACAACTGGCTCTATCCGTCTCTATGCACATCTTGAAAACATTGGCGCTGTTCAACATTGTTTATATAATGCTCTACTGAACTCTTACTATCCGTTGAAAATGCACGTATATATATATATATATATATATATATATATATATATATATATATATATATATATATATATATATATATATATATACCAAGTGGAATCTATCAGGTTAGGCAGATGGCAGCTAGTAGCAAGCAAGGAGAGTATGGACGTTGGGGGATGGAAATTACATTCCCACCCACGCGGCGGACGTTTCTTCCAGTTACAGTGTTACTAAATTGGCCTCTGAGTACAGTTGTCGTGAATCAGGTGTCGAGAAATGGAGACAGCTGTTACTACGTTCATCCGCTTTTTTCAGATCCTCCCCAGAGATTGTTACAAGAAGTAATAGAAATTAGGGTGAAAGGAATATTTGTCAAATGATCAATCATAATTGATAATCTAATTGGAAGACTATTACATCTAATACCACTAATTGGAAGACTATTACATCTAATACCGCTATTGTATGTAAACAAAGTTGGTGGCACTACATCGTACGGGGAGATAAAGAAATGTTGCAATATAGCTATATTAGGATGACTAATCTGATTGCTGTCCGTTGCCTAATAGGTAAGGAAAGACGTGTTGGCCTTTGGAGCCTAATTTAGAAGGAAAGTCAGGTCCTCAAGGGTCAGAGTGTGAGTTTGAGTCTCACTGAAGGTTGATTCTTTATTTCTGATCCAAGCTGTTTACCAATGATCGTTGAACGACCATATGGGTATTGTACTGAGGAGTAACAAATATTTAGATCAGAGGAATACTATCCAAAAACTGATAATAACTGACAATTTTTCACCGAGTCTTTCCCACTAGTCCTCATCACACTAAATCAATATAGCTATTGCAGTCCAATGTGTTTATGTTCGGTAAATTAATGTGGAAAAAATTTCCCGGATATTTTACCAACTAGGCTGCTAATATCTCATTAGTATGATAGTCAGCGGTTAAGGTTATAAACGGAAAGTAGGATTAATCATACATTCATTGCAAGTTTTTGGTTATATTGGGAGTTTCAACCATTTTTTAACATTTATTTACGAAAAAACTACCGTAAGCTGTAATAGCCATAAATACATAGTATGGTGGAGATTGATGTGATAGACATGCTTTATCTGAGAAATAGACCTCAGCAAATCATGTATATCACTCTAAACAGTAGTACTCAGTCTTTTTTCAGTCAGCGCACCTTTTTTACCGTATTGCAGGATGTTATTCACCTCTTCCAAACCTTATAAGCACAAATAACACGTATATGATTTTGAAAATCTTTCATTATTTTTATACTAACAAATATGCATTAACTTTGATAATTCTTAAAAAGGGAAATAACTTGATTATATTAACTTCCGAGTGATCAATATTTCAACAATTTGAATCTTTGGTCTTAATTGCCCCACTCCCCTGGAACCACGGAATCCCTCCCATGGTAAAAAGTGGTAGATCCCGCTGATTGCAGACCCCACTTTGAAAGAACAGCGCTCTGGACGGATAGTTTCTTGGAACATTCCGTTTCGGGAAAGTTTGAAAAATGACCATGAAAGGGGGAAGTGTATTTGGACTATTCCCAAAGAAAGTGGCTGGTTGAGTTTTTATCTGATTGTATTTCAGCCAAATTCGTCATGTATATTGGAGTGAGGGGACGTTGGCTCGTTAATCAGACGGGACCACGCCAGTCCATTACCACCCCTTCTAACATGTCCTTCAACCAATCACCATTCAGTCCAAGTCCTCATAACTCCACTATAATAGGAAGATTTGCGTATCTCCAAGAAACCACTTTCTTGTTCGTTGATTGCATCTTATTTCCCCGGGGCACTTTTGTTAAAAACCAAACGTCTCCCTATCAACTCCCATCAAAGAGATTCTCCTCGGAGATTCAAAAGCCCAACAGATACTGATTCACGTGCAGCTGGTTATGGCTCAACTATGGGTCCTATGAATGTATACTATGCCGTCTCGATATTTACTTCAGTTTTATATATATATATATATATATATATATATATATATATATATATATTTATATATATGTCAGTGTAAATATATGTACTTCTGTCCGTCTCTCTCTATATATATGTATACACTTAGGTAGATTGGCTTCATTAAGTTCCTCGTTTACCTTTTCAATAAGACACATGCACACACATGCATTTCACACACACACACACACACACACACATACACACACACACACACATATATATATATATATATATATATATATATTTATAAATACATATAGGAAGACAGATAGACAGAGAGGAAGAAAGAGAGAGAGAGAGAGAGAGAGAGAGAGAGAGAGAGAGAGAGAGAGAGAGAGAGAGAGAGAGAGAGAGAGAGAGCAGATTCGCTAAACACATTCATGCTTTTTGGGGGCTTATTCAGAATCATAAGCGTATCTAAAGCTGTTTTAGTACTTTGATACACACACACACACACATACACACACACACACATACTCACACACATATATGTATATATGTGTGTGTGTGTGCATTTGTGTAGCAAATCGATGTATATATATGTACATATATATATATATATATATATATATGTATATATACATATATATATGTATATATGCATATATATATATATGTATTTTGAGTTGAAAACAAGGAAAATGGTTTCATTTGAGATAAATTTATTATACTGATATGTTTCGCCTTTCGGCTTCGTCAGATAGAAATTTTGAATAAAACCATTCTGTACAGAATTATAGAATTTAATCAGCCATACTCTTGACTTGAGGGACACCCAATTGACTCCCCTCCTTTTTTCGAATATCCAATTTTCGTTTTGCAGTTTCTCCAAAATGTATATACTAGTTATATACTACGTTATCACTCGAAATAAATATATGCCCCCACCACCTCTCAGGTTAAAGTTGGGATTTTCAATTCTGATTTTGCCAGATGTGTGCCTTCCAACTCAGCCAGGGGTACGTGTTCAAACACAGGTAAGAGGTAAAGTTGAAAAAACTGGTGTCAAACTCAGCTGTATTCACTTAGGCATAGGAATATTCTCCTTTCCTCTTGACTTTGCCTGAATAAGCTTTTATAAGCTGAACGATAAAGACTTTCTCGGGGTACTGTATCTTGATTGGTACTCATTTCCACACGAGGTCAGTTAATACTACTTGCAATGATTTGAAATATGCAGTTAATTTTGCACGCATCCTTCCGCGTTTCAAGCGTGTTACACTATGCATTGTTTAAACCTGTTTGAAGAGGTGATTAAATCCGAAAGCAGAGTGTTTTCAGGAGCTATTTTATATTGTATGATAATGGATATTATCAAAGCGAACATAGTATTATGAAATATATTCCCGCGACTGAGTTCTTGGACATTCAATACGAATTATGCCCCAAAAGAAATCGATCAAGCCTGGATGGTTGGCTCGAAGGTCTTACACGATGTGTAAATTGTGCAAGATATGCATTGAATCAAAAGAGCACTGGTGTGGAAATAAAGTCAAACACACAATAGTCCTTTGTGTGGAAGGTGGCCTATTCTCACCTTTGACTGACCATTGAATTGTATTTAGCGGATTTGTTTCCAACTGAACACCTTCTTAATTACGGGCGTTTGGGTCAAGTCTGGAGAATTTCATGAGGAAATTAATAATGGGTATCAGTCCGTAAATAGACACGCTATCATGAGGGTAAATGAAACTGTGCATGAGATGAAACACACTCTCATCTATCGGCACACACATACACACAAATATATATATACGTTCTTTGATACGATATTGATATGCGTACATATATAATTATTGATGCATATTTATATATGTGTTAAGTAATACGACATAAATATGCGTATATATGAAGTCAATATTATTTTACATATATATAGGTATAAGTTGTGTAATACAGCATAGATATAGGTAAATATATAATTGTTGGTGCACACACACACACACACACACACACAAATATATATATATATATATATATATATATATATATATATATATATAAACATCCTGCATATCGGTACACAAGAATTAACCAACATAGCTATCTTATTCCTAACATCATTACTATTAACATAATTATTATATATAAATACCCCCAGTTACTTTAGAGAATTAACCAATGACAATAATTATTTTAGACATGTGGAATCAGACCAAACCAAGAATAATAAAAAAAATAACAATTAAGGTCATGTAAAAGTCAACTTTATCATTGTGAAACTGATTTGAGTCAGAAAGAAATACATACCACAAAGAGCTGATGGTTTAACAACATTATGATAAAGGAAATGCCCACACTATATCCTGCTAATTTAGAATTTATAAGTATCAAAGCACAGTATCCTCACAGAATGAAACAGAAAAAAACATAGCAGGAAATAACATACAGAAAGAAAAAAAAAGATAAAGAAATATGAATAGAATGAAAGGGAGATCCTACACCCTAAACAAATTTACCCCGCTAAATAACGGCTAAAATAGGAATCTGAAATAAACCATATCATTCACCTGATGGAGCCCAAACAGGGCAGAAATATAAATGTGTTTGTGTAGCAAATCATTCACTTCATTATATATATTTACAAATGTTTGACTGACAGAATTTCATTACTAATATGCAGACTATGCCAAAAATGAAAACAGAATTCGATAATAAAGAAAAACATAGTCTTATCCCCCTTCAAAGTATCCTCCTAGGAATTTTGAAGGCTTATCGTAGTGTCTCTTCAAATTTACAGTACAAAGTTTTGTTGAGGATTTAAGTGTTATGCATTATTGCATTTTCCTCAATGTTTTTCACTGTCTTCTATCTTTTTGGTGAAAGCCAGAAGTTTCAGGAACTCGATTCTAGACTTCAGGGGTGCTGGACCTGAATAATACACTGTTTTGTTTAGAGACCTTCCAAGAAATGTGAAGCGTTACTCACAGGGAATGCTATGATTGCATAGAAGATAAATAATAATGGACAGATGTACAGAAAATTGGTCTGGTCATAGATGAGCAGTAAAGTCCCCCCTGACTGGTCATCTATTTACTTTATGATCGCGTATCCACTTCTACGGATTTCTGAAATGTTTAAAACGTTCTTCGGCGAGAAATCGTAAGATTTAATTGCTTTTTTCGTCGAAAGATATTCTAGAGATTGTCTCGTGATTATGAATTATGAGTTTGATTTTCAGTCGTTCGTATCAAACTGAGAATATAAGCGATAGCATTTAGTATAATTTTCTTTTACAACATTTCTACTCATGAAATTTATGGAAAGATTTGAATTGGCTATAACTCACCATCCCTCTGATAGCATCTCTCCTCGAGACTTCGTATAAAATTTCATAGAAATATATAATCACGCTTAGCCGATTGAAAAAAAAGAAACAAAGAAAGAAAGAGAGACAACGATGACGAAGGAAACAGCGATAGATACCTACGGCGAATGATAGTCCCCGCCTTTCTTTCCAGGGGGGATAAAAAGAGGTTAATAAATCCTGATGAAAATCAGTTCAGATTGTGGATGACTTCCAGGTTCTGTTTACTTCGATTCAATGTGGTGAAACCTTAGGAATGATTGAGACAGGTTATCGGAAATATCATCAAGCGGGTTCGCAACAAAATAGATTTGATCAACAAAAAGTGGATGAAGCATGATGGTTCCAAAAGAACTTTGATCATGATATGGATAGTAAAGGAGATCCTCCATATATTGGCTTCATCGAAACAGACTGGAATTTTAGGATTAGTTTTGATGAATACACTAGAAATCGATTCCTGAAGCATCTACAATAAAAAATCAGATGAGACCTGACTATTTGTCTGCCTAGCTCTCAGTCTGCCTCTCCATCTCTGTGTGAACCTTTCCCTCCTTTTTTTCATCCTTTGTCTGTCTGTCTGTCTGTCTCTCTTTCTCTTTCTATATATATATTTATAAGAGGATGAATCGAACTGTTGGTGGGCATAAAAATACTGTCTTTCTCCATCTCTCTCTCCATATATACATACATATAGAGATAAATAGATAGATAGATGGATAGATAGATAGAGAGAGAGAGAGAGAGGGAGACAGACAGACAGACAGACAGACAGACAGACAGAGAAGGTATATGCATTGATTATCTGTTTTTTTTTATTGAGGGAAACTGTAAGGATGGAGTTCCTCTCACTGACTCTTTATATATATATATATATATATATATATATATATATATATATATATATATGTGTGTGTGTGTATATATATATATATATATATATATATATATATACATATACATATATATATATATATATATATATATATATATATAGATCAGCAATGTTGATCAAACATTACCCAACTTTAGCTATGACTTCGATGTATACCTTATGTTATACATCGAATTTGTTATTTTATATAGAATATTATGCATATGATTTATTATATATATATATATATATATATATATATATATATATATATATATATATATATATATTTCGGTTTCTAAGTGATTTTATTCATCAATATCTATTTCCTTGCATTTATCTATATATCTATCTATGATCATTAACACCGGTTTATGTAAAAGGCCTAGTGAATGCCGTCGTAATTATATTCGACTTATTATTTTCTCTCTGTCCTCATGATTTGTCTGTTTTATTTCTTCTGCTCATGTTTTCATTCTTCCAACTTTTTTGGCTCCTTACATTCTTCGCATTTGATCTCCCCTTATTCTCTCCCCTCTCTCCTCGGTTCGACCCTCAAATCTTTTATCGCCAAGCAGTGCAAATCACGGCTTCAACCAATGTAATTTGATCAGAGTTGCACTGAGACACACGCTGGAATCGAAGCCTTTGATAAGATCAACTAAACTAAGGGGATGTCTGGAGATGGCGCGGTGATATCACACAATATTGTTTAGATTCATTGATTTGATGTGCAAATGTATATGCTCACACACACACACACACACACACACACACACACACACACACACACACATACACACACTCACAAAGACACACAGAGGCAGATGTAACCTGCAAAACAAGAAAACAAACAAACACACACTCATACACACATAAACATGCCTAAAAAGCCCTTTACACTTGTACGTACACAGGCATATCTGAATATATCAACAACATTACTCTAGAATTCATACATTCATTTATATATAAAGCCAAAGAAAAAATCTTTGAAAACACAAATAGTTACCCATACATACACGGAAGGTCACACATTCTTGCATACAATCACTTCTGGAAACACACATATGCACATACACACACTTTTCTCTCTTTCCCTCTCTTTGTAAGTCATATATTCTTACGTAGTCACGTTGACATACGATTCTTCGAAAACACAAACGAATACATATATTCAGATTCGCATAAAAACACGGGCATCAATACAAATACACACACACACACACACTCTCTCTCTCTCTCTCTCTCTCTCTCATTCTCTTTCTCCCGATTAAGAAGCCACTTATACACGCATGCGCCCTCACAACCTATGCAACTCGCGTGTGTGACTTCCGGCTTCTCCCAAGGCTCAATTCATTGTTGATGGGGAGATTTCAGACTGTGGGCGAGATTAAGTAGAAAGGGAGGAGGTAGCTTATAGCAATCCCAGGAGTGGACCCTCCGGACTAAGAGGGAGAGATGCTAGGATAAGTGTGTGAGGTTCCAGGGGGTATACTTTGATGAAACCATTGCCTTAGGTAGGTTATTTTCGTTAATATTAATTGACTGTATACTTTCCAGACATTCCTCATAAGACATAGATGCAAGTAGAAGTGGCGTATGGTGCTTTGTATCTAGGATGTGCTATGTGTTACAGTTGCAAAAACACGCAAAATCACTTCGGTGTATGTAAAAAGCAATGGACAGTAAAACCTTCTCGGTACAATATTGGAAAGGTGATGCAGATCGTAAATTTCGAGAGTTCCTCACGCTCATACGATGTTACAAACTGCGGATAACTTAAATAGAAATAAGAGAATTAATGAAAAAATACTGAGTTTAAATTAGATTGTATTAACTACTGATTATAGTGCCTTATCCAAATTCTGCTTTTTATTAAATGTCTAATTTCTACGATCAGGACCAGCTTCCCAAATTTGTGCCGAAGTCCGCCGTTAAGTATATAAAACAAGCCTGCAGTAAATAAGATCTGGCACTGAAACATGTTTTTTGATTACCACGTAATATATCTTGTAATAATAGCGCAATAAATATCTCTGGGACCCTATCCCTTCACCATTATCATCAGCAGCAGCCTTGTATTTTCCGTCCTTGGACATAGACCTACCTTAAGATTCGCCAGACATCTCTATCATGAGCGTCACGGAACCAGTACTTTTTGAACTTTTGAATCAAGTTTGTCATACAATCTTATATTTTTGTTAGCTTTAGTTTTGCATGTGATTTCTGGTGTTCCGTATTGTAAGTTATAATGTCCTGCCGCTGTCCGACATTTTCGAACTTTGAACTGCCCATTGCCAATCAAGTTTTCTGATGGATTCCGTGATATCTTGAACTACTTTCTTGCCTCTGATATAGTGCTATCTTGTGATCTCTCCTTGTGATGTTGAGCATCTATTTGATCACTGTCCCACCACAGTAATATTTGACACAAGGTCGCGCTTAACATGGGGAAAATAGGATCAAACCATCCAAAAATGGCTCCAGCTGACGCGGCTAGGGTTTGCTTTGCAACAGAAGCAACCTCCGCCACGAATAAATCTATCTACCTTACCAACACAGCGGAATTTGACACAAGGTCGGTCTTAACGTGGGAAGAATAGGTAACCCCTTCCCAAAATTGCCCCAGCTGACGCGAGTTCGATTGCCAAGCGACCGTAGAAGCTAAAGCAACCTCCGTCACGAAAGTGTCCACCAGGGGACCTGCTCCTTTAAATGCAATGAAGCGGTGCTGCTCCGGGGAATTTGACCCCCCATAGCTAGGCAGAGTAATAATAGGAGAGCCAAAAGGCCTCCAATGCGCGTAGCAAAGCGCAGCCTCAGTAAAACCTCATTGCCTAACGCTTGCACCGGCGCACTCGGTCTTTGATGCCAACCACAACACAATCTCCGGCCCATTCGACGGGCAAGTGTCAGTAGCTGCGCCTCAGTCTACGCCGTGGAACAGATATTGCACTTTGATCCCGAAGGAAAGGCCAGATTGTGAGGTTTAGCAAGCTTCTATGTTGTATGAGTTGCATGGGTCTCAGTTTAAAGGTCCGTCTCTTGGCCATGTTCCACGTTTCAGCTCCATGGGTGATATCGAGAGGATGCTTTGGATGTATACCATTCTTTTTGACTGTTATTAAAAGCATATAAAAGAAACAAAGAAAAAAAACAGAAAAAAAATTAGATGAAAATTAATAATTCCTCTGTTTTCTGGGAAGTACTTGTCTGCGTGGCCATACATATGGTTAGGTTAATAAAAAAAAAAAACTGTTACATTAGCAAATTCTTGACACCATGCTGTGTTGGGGGTAATCAATCAGAAAATTCTCGTTCTTGAGGCTTAAACTTACCCTTCCGAAAACTTGTCAACCTTCCGTGATTTTTGCTCGATTTCTCTAGTTGAAGATTCCATGGACCACTTTTGCCTAACCCATATACCTATAGGCCTCTCTTTAGTCCGCCCCGAAAAATCAACTGCGGTTGGAAATATACTTATGCCAGGAAGTAGATCAAATTCAAATGTACACTAACAGAATGATGACAAATATATATATATATATATCTATATATATATATATATATATATATATATATATGTGTGTGTGTGTGTGTGTGTGTGTGTGTGTGGATCAACAAACTCAAAACCCTATATCCTAATGGATTAAGCACTAAACTGAACAACCCTCATCAAACAGAACCCTAATACACAAAACTCCTACCAATAATATCCTCACACCCACATCTAAGATACATTCAATAATGGAAGCTTCAAAGTCACCCAGACCCATAGGAAAAACTTCACCTTAGCCTGTTATAACCCCTGTCCAAATCATAGCCAAAACATTTTTAATAACTTTTAAGGTTGATACGTATGTAGCTCCTTGACCTCACCACCCCTCCATCTACACTACCCCAAACATACCAGAAAATCTAACTCCACATCATTCTCCCCTACCATGACACACTCTGCCTTCCCCAAGACCAACTGCTGCTGCTTTACCAAAGATCTGATACCTACTGGACATTCTTCCACTCAGCAGGAGGCTTCCAGCAGCCCTGACAACACAACTTACCCATAATGCATAGTTCCTAGCAGTGGAATCTGGTTCCACATGGTACATTTTAATACACACTCACACACCACTGATGATAGGAAGAATCCCGAAACATGTATGGACTATTTACCTATAAGGATTAATAAACCTTACCTCCAATCACCTCACTCCTGAGTCTGCCTCACTCTCTACGGTACACATTATATATATATATATATATATATATATATATATATATATATATATATATATATATATATTTGCGTATAAATTTTGCATTACTCTATTAACATACTTTCATTTATACCCAAACTCTAATAAAACCAGAAATGTTTGCGTGACTCCTTTCCTAATTTTTCCTCACGGCTTAGGATGTACTCAGTTTGCTGCTGATTGCATGAAGATTTTTTCCTTTAATAAAGCGTTTTCCACATTCTTCGTTCATACACAGGATCGAGCCCGGATCATTTTGCATGTTTGGCAGACGTCATAACCATTACAACATCTGTGCCGACTCAGAATCTGACTTCAGGCATAAATGGGTTAAAATTTGATTCAGATTATTTATTTTCCTCTAATTGCTGGAAAGATGAGAGACTCAAGATCTTTTATTTGTTTACTCAAATCAGAACGAAACTGTTTCAAATGTCAATATTTGTTTATATTTTAATCAGTAATTTCATCTGGTGAGCCATATTCCTTATTTATTTAGATTTCCAACTTTGAAAAGAAAAAAAAAACACCGAATGAATCTCTGTAATTGAAAATATATCAACCAAATGAAACGTCAGAGGAATATGAACAGATCAAAATTAATGATTGCTCTGTGCTTTCAGGGAAATATATGTCTGCGTGGCCATATAATATCTATGGTCAGGAAGACACTGAATGGAAACTGCCACGTGAACAATAAATCTTGAAAGCATGCTGTGTTGGGGGTGATCAATTAAAATTGGAAAAAGTGATCAATGAAGAGATCACTTATCTCACATTTTGCTGTGCTATCTGTATAAAAAAAGAAATAATATGAATGCTGGTAGCCAGAATTAATGGGGCTAATTTAGCATGAATTTAGATGTCAAATCAGAGCCCTTGCTAAAATCCTATTTAAGGGAGGGATATTTGGACGATACGGACTATTTTTGGCATAATAGGAAGGAGATATTTAGATTTTTCAGCCCTATAGCTCCATTGATGTGGTCCGTATGAACGATACGTACACACATAGGCATGCTATCAACCAGCCTACCAAACTAGCTTAAAACCAAAGAAACCTGTGTTGACAGAGTTGGTTACAGTTTTAGTTGAGAGTCTCCGATACATTACTACCAAAGAGTATTAATACATCATCATCATCATCATCATCATCATCATCATCATTCTTTTAACGTCCGTCGTTGGACACGGACCTTCCCCAGGATTCGCCTCACTTCTCTACCGTGGGCGTTGCATACTTGTTTGTACATATTTTCCGAAATGGTTGTCCTAGTTTAGTGCGAAACAGTACGTTCAGAAGAGACCGAACTTTAAGCTGTGCTGGACTGACTACCATATTAATAATATAAAATAATTTTCCGTCCTGCGGTTTCGAATTATTCCGGCTACTTCTCTTTAGCATCACAAATCTAAATTTTTCTTTAAAAGTATTCCCGATTCATATTTTTTATATTCTTATCTTGATCTAATATTTCATTTATTTGTAACTTCAAATTTAACACCACTACATCGTGTGCTGACTAATATATCTGGCTAATGTTAAATTCTTACGGTGGCCAGTTATGGGGTAATCGCGGAGGCATATATGTACACACACAGGCAGCATTTTCTTCAATTATAATTACCTAAAGCAAAGCCCCTCTTGAATGTCTGTGTCTGGAAGAGGTCAGACTTTATTGTTTAGAAGTCTACCTTATCAACAATGTAAATTGATTTTCAGTCTATCATTTGAAACTACGGCTTCGAAGTATTTTGGTTACTTCTCTCCACTATTGCCAATTTAGATATGAAATACCTAGATTTTTATCTTCTACTAATTTTCGATATTCTATACCTAAATTCATATTTATAATTTTGAACAAAATATCTATAGTCTACATCTTTGAAATTTTTATTAGATTGCCCGATAACTGTTGATTAAAAAATTTCGAACTCATCAGCATACTGCCAAAAGTGTTGTCCACCAGATGAACTGAATGAAGAAAGCAAAAAAATTGGGCTAAAATAATGTGCAACAATCACATCGAGAATAAGGACATAACTGTCAAAATCGAAGATACAAAACTGGGGAGAGTAGACCATAAGATCTACCTAGGACAACAGATCGCCATGATATCTTCAAAAGAAGAGAGAATCAAGCGAAGAATCATTCTGGGATGGCAAGCCTTCGGCAGAGCAAGCTCAACTTCCAAAAACCAGACGATCCCAAAATTCCTGAAAAGAAGAGTATACAAGCAATGCATTCTTCTGATAGTCATTCATGGAGCTGAGACAAGACTCCCAAACTGAGAAGCGTGTAACGCACACATGAGAGAATCATGCTAAACTTTGCATAGAGAGATCACAAGACAGCAGAGTATATCGGGGAGAAAATGCGAGTCCAAGACATCGTGGAATATATTTAAAAAGTCAAATGGCAATGGGCAGGCCATGTTGCAAGAATGGCAGACAACCGATCAAGACTCACAACATGGATCCCCAGAAATCAAAAAGCGAAACTGAGGCCGACAAATACGAGATGGAGAGATGAACTAGATAGATTCAGAAAATACTGGCTCCACGACGCCCATGGTTAAGAATTGTGATGTATTCTTGGGAAGGTCTATGTCCAACGACTGACAATAAAAGACTGATGATAATGAAAATGGCCAGTTTTAAAGTAATCGCTTAGCATGAGAAACCGCTGATTCCAACAACCTCGAATTCGACATTGTAATGCCCGAAATGCTGAATGATATGTCTAGATGATTTCAATTTTGTACAATGACCAGTTGTTGAATAATCGTCGTGTATTTAGACAGAAATTTTTTCAAATCATTTCCTTAAGTTTATATGTATGTGATTACTTTTTCAATTCTTGCATATTTTCATATATATATATATATATATATATATATATATATATATATATATATATATATATATATATATATATATATACAAGTTCCAGGGCGTGGCAGATCGTGTATTCAAGTGTACCAATCTACGTGTGAGTGTGCATGGTTTTTTTAGTTGCATATCGGTTTGATGGCTTATTTTGCTCGTACATATATCTCTGTGTCTGTACAATTGCGATCAAATTACTGAAGTGGTACAATACTGCGTGATATGAAGAAAATACAAAATAAATCACAAGGATCTCAAAGTGTTTTTCTGAAACGCCAACTCATTTTCCTGTTCTTTATGTTATTACATTATAATTGGCAGATGTATTCAACAGCCTCTTTTATATGTACTTTTTGCATGTAATAACGGGGACCAACAGAAGAAAACAGAAGTTGTCTTTACATTACCAATACAAGGGAATATCTTTCTCTGATATACTGATAGTGCATCGAAGAAAGCCGTGGAATAGATCGTCCGAGACTTTGTGTGGACAACAAACCGATGGAATCCTCAACTTATTGTTACTTTTCTCGTTTAATAATCTTCACGTTGGGGTTGCTAATTTTAGGGTTTGGTTTTAAAGTAAGGCTTTAGGGATTAGAATTATTGCTGTTAGGTTTTTCGATTTGAAATTCGTCATCAACAGGAAAGGTGGCCAATTTAAAACGGGAAACTTAATGATAACCAATCAAAATTACAAACTAAGTACAGGTATCCATTTTGGTTGTAAAATACCACAAAACATTTTTTGTAGTATTTGTATTCCAACAACCAACCCAGGTCAAACATGAAAGGGTAAGTGTGTAAATTCTTCGTCTCCGTAACCCAATAACTGACTTCAACCTTTACAAGTGATAACTGATATCAAAGGATGATAACGTTTTCCTACACCGTAGTATGGATGTCAAAGTGGACACCATTGCTTTTTCTTGTTCTTTAAGTTTTATTTCTGTAAATATGCTGTCAATGTTCAAAGGCTGACTCAAAGATTTGAATAAAAAAATTGATAACTTTCACGAGAAAAAGTTATGAACCAAAGATAGTCGAATCATCAGTAATCTTCTGTTGTGAAAAGAGGAACAACTAAAAAAGAATTATCTCAGCCATGAGAAAAAAAAGTATGTTTTTACTTAATAAGTTCTCTTCCATAAAATATTCGTTGTTTACACAGAGTGTCTAAACAAGAAAAAAGAACCAGAGATTTCTTATCGGTCAGAAAAGGAGAAAAAAAACATTTTAAGATCATATATTTATATATGCCTATACTATATCCTACTAATTTATGATTTATAACTACCAACAAACACAGTATTTCCACTAAATAAAAGAGGAAGAAAATGAACTGCAACTAAACATAGAAAAAGGAAACAGAAAGAAAAGATATATATATATATATATATATATATATATATATATATATATATATATATATATATATATATATATATATATGTATATAGAATAAGACGAATATCCTGCACCCTAGAAAAATAGACAGCCTTCAAATATCCTGAAAATAAACTGAATCATTCGCCCGAAAAAGCCAAGACAAGGCAGAAACATAAATGTGTCCGTGTAGTACATCCTTAATCATCATCATATATATCAATTAATATATATATATGTATATATATATATATATATATATATATATATATACATATATATATATATATACACACACACATATACATATATATATATATGTGTGTATGTGTGTGTGTGTGTGTGTGTATGTGTCAACAAGCTGTAAATACTGAAGCAGAATATACTTGATACTTACAAAATTTAGTCAAGTTTGACACAGGCCTACAGGTGTAAGGCACCCTATGAGAATCGAATTCATAACAGTTGTAATTGTCATCATTACAAGCATGATAACCATTAATAAACTGATTGTGAAAATGAGGATTTCCTAAAATCATTGAAATGTTCAGGAATTTCACAAAAAACCAAAACCAAAAAAAAACAAAAAAAACCAAAGTAATTGTTTCATGATCTCACTCGAATAGGTATAACATGCAAATCAGCCATACTTACATTTTGATTCTGAAAGTGTAAATCATTAACCAAGTGTCGTCAATCCTCAATTAGGGATCAGGATGTTGCACTTCCAGAAAAAAATAGATTAAGGTCGAGGTTCCTTGATAACTTTAGTAGCACTGCGTGAACTGCAATTCCTTGACTACTAACATAAGTAAAATACTGCAGTTATGCAGACTTTGCTGAACAAATATACATGTTTTTGACAGAAAACTTGTTCTCAAGTCCGTTATTGGCAAATTATGAAATATCTGCATTATGATAAGGGAAACTTTGTTATAGCTGTAGGGAGTCATATGAACATAACAAAAGTTAAAAATATCGCTGCATTGATATTGAGTACATTGGGCCAACACTTCTAAGTATTCAGAGAAATTAAATTAAGAATATATCTATGTCTGTTCATATCTATCCATCTGTCTCTAATACACATATGTATTTGGGTACCCGGGCTAAAATGTTGGCCTTTAAGTCATTTCAATGTGCAAAGACTTGAAAACATGTGAAATAAAACAAAAAATAATAATTTTGTTACGTATTACCTCTCTCTCTCTCTCTCTCTATCTATCTATCTGCAGTGATAGAGATTGATATGTATACATCTATACCGTCGCGTTGAAAGAGACGAAAAAAACCAATAATAAATGAGATCAAAATTTGGGTGTGAAGCAGTTATTTGCCCTTTGCATTACCGGCGGGCTGTTTAGCACAATGATAAATGCATCGCCACGTTGAAGCAGCTACCCATCAGTGGCAGGTTCGATTCCTGCAGCAGTCCCATTTCCTCAAATAGTTTATTCCATTTTCGTAGTCTAAATTGAATAATATATTAGTCGTGTAACGACGGGAAATCACTCTAAATGTTTTTGTATTTAAAATTTATAATGCATTCTGCCGGACCAAATATGTCAGTTTTTTTTAGATCCATATGTGTTTTAGTAAGTACTGAAGCAAGGGAATGGATCCACTTTTACCTGTCATGCTGTTCGATATCTTGACAAATGCCTTGTCACTAGCATGTCACGGATGCTGAAGAATGAATGCATGAGTGAAGACACTTAACTCATCTGTGCTGGAAGAAGCTATCAAAAGCTTTATCACAAAGGTCAAACCTGATAGGATAAAATAATAGTCATATATTTGACCGAATGATTTAATCCAAGACGTTCACAGATGGCAAGAACAAAGAAATAACTGCTCATTTATAGTGACATGGCATTGTCAAATGAAAATACAAAAATCATGTGACAAAATGTGCGAAGAAAAATACCAATGTGATTGTAACTGTCGTGATCATAAAGAATTCCGATTAGGAAATAAATGTTCAGTAAACAATATTATCAACAAGCCAGGAATCTCTAATACTGAAAAGCTTGATTCATCTATCGATGGATCGTTGAGAAAAAAGGTTTTATAACCACAATATATCCTTCTCTAATTAAGATCATACGAACAACCCTAAATAACCAAAATGTTCTTGGAAATTAAAAATTGAGGAGTTAATCAGTTGTAATTTGGTCGAATCTAACAAATGCAAAACCTGACGAGCCGAAGAGAATTACTCTCAATCAGCCGTCAGCTTGTGAAAATGTAATCCACATCATTGCCATGGCTTGTGATAACGTGAAGAAAGAGGGCTGGGTACTGGAAAGAACTTGCTGTCCTTCAATCCCAAGTGATGACTGGTTGGAAAATGCAAATAGGTATTGAAACTATCAAGACCACACCACTATTGGGGACTGCACGAATACCCCGGAGAATACTAGAAATATGAGATCTGCGATCTCAAGCTGTTAGCAATGGCTTGCAAGCAAAAAAAAAAAAATGGTTGAGGCGGTACAAACCACAGGGCAGCTGTGATAGATGAGGAAAATATGTAAGGAGGGCTGGAGAAATGAGGAAATTTACTGTCACTCAGCTCTTTGTGATATCCCCCAGGCAATCGGTGCGAAACTGTAAAGCACAGCACTCCATTTCCCTTAATGTGACTATGTCTGTTAACTTCGTCTTACTTTCTGTCAGCCACAATCTCGCATATGATCTCTGGAGATCCTTGCTGTTGTCCAACATTCTTGCAACTTGCCCAACCAATTGCCACCTAAGTTTTCTTATGGTTTCTATGATGTGTCAGACTTCTGTCTTTTCTGTAATATACTGTGCTGTTTTGTGATCACTCCATGTAACGTGGAGCATGATTTTTCTTTCGTTCACATTGCATGGCTTCCCAATCTTAGGGTCAATCCATTGGTTAAGTTCAATGTTTCAGCTCCATAGGTGACTATCGGGAGGATGCATTCGATTTTTAACTAGTCGGATTTTCTCGTCCTTGAGAGTCGAGCTTGTTTAACCAAAAAGCTTGCCAACCTAGTGTGATTCTGTGCTGGATTTTTTTCATTGCGATGAAGCCAAGATATTGATATATGTATGGTATATCATAAAATTCATACACACTTTAAAACTGTTATATCTTATTGTAAATTGAATTACACTTTATGACATTTTGTTTGCTGATTGATTCATATATCCACTGTAAACAATATCTGTGTATATATACATTGATTCAATTATTTGATAAAATTATGCGATAACTCAAGTACATTTTCGAATGTAAACAACGTACGTTATTTCAAATTAATCTAGCAGAATGACTAAAAAATTCTTAACCACGTAGATTTCGAATCCCAAGTATACAGGATACCTTTTTTTCGAAATTTTCCCTAAGAAAACTTCATGCTAGTTAAAGTCAACCATTCAGTTTGAAAGATGCAATAGGCGTGAAATCCTCAAATTTTTTTTCTCTGACTTCTGTATTATATATATAATGGTACAATATAAAATGATAAAATATAATACAATGTTTTTGTATAATGTCTCAACGATGGTCCGTTGTACCAATTTATAATATCGTTTTGTACCAACATTCGACGAGTAAATGTTATTGCATAGAATAGAATAACTCTTATTTATTAGATAGTTCATAGAGTGAACTATTGCAAATTAATTACATCTTTTTCCATTAGTACAACACCTGCAGAGGAAGCTACAAAGTAGGGTATAATTCTGCTTTGGGTAAGATCTAATAGAATGTCTGAATTTGGCAAGGGAGATAATCCATTGAGACGCTATGGCTGCTACTGCTTACGGGCCACATCTTCAAACTAGCTATTTTAACGGTCAAAGTGGCTAGATTTTGGAGAAATTTCGGATATTTCAGTTTCTTGAAAAAGAAAAGAAAGCAAAAAAAAAAGTTGAACATTTTATTTTATTTCACTGTGATAGATATGGTTCAGGGTTAGTAATATAGGTATAGTGTAAGGGAAAAGTTAAATACTTCCCCCACATGAAATAGCAAAAACGTACATAATCATATTCAAGCTTACCCATCAATCCTAATTCAAAACCTACTGACTTAGCGTAATTCAACCTTACGTATCAACTCTCATTATGATCCTACCGTAGCTACCTAACAAAATTTCAAAGCCTACCTAATAACCCAGATCCTAAACCTGCCTACTTACTGTAACCTACCTACAAACCCTAATTCCAAACTCACCTACCAATGCTAATACTGGCCCTAATTCCAAGGCCGCCCACGAACTCTTATCAATAATATAATCAGAAATAAGATCATTTAAACATTGCTAAAAACCTAGCCTCTTTTGAGAATTCAAATAATTGACAATCCAAATTTTTCTCAACAGCAGTAGAAGACACAGCATCTCTGTTGATCAACTCCCTTACCAATTATTGGCATTTTGTTGAGTCTTATCTAATCGGTTGTCCAAACAGTTTCTAGATACGTTTAGACTTGGTGTTGCAACTATTACTTCTGGATTAAAGATACCAATAAGTCTTACAAAAGATTAATTAGGAGCATAATGAAAATACATTACTATATATTTTGTAAGCTCTCTGTCTGTCTGTCTGTCTGTCTGTCTGTCTGTCTGTCTCTAAATATATATATATAACTTAGAAAATGGATGTGTATGATCCGACACAATGATTATAAATTGAGTTATATTATGTAGAAACTCTTATCTGGAATTATCTCCCGTCGTTTCACAGTTAATATATGACTTAACCAAGTCAACATAAACAGAAGAAACAATTGAAGAAAATTGGTCTGCAGTAGATATCGACCCTGCTACCGATATAGTAGCTGCTCGAATGTAGTGTTGTTCTTACCATTGAGCTATATAGTTGTGGGTGATGCAGGGAGACCCATTTATTCTATTCACATTGTCTAAGCTAAAAGTCACATTATCCGAGTAATGACCGGAAATCATTTCAGATAAGAGATTATTTTTGATTAAACCAAATTAGTATATATATATAAATGTTCCAGAATATCGGCTAAATCTTTAAACTGGCAATTTTTCACGAGTAAAAGTCGTTAAATTTTTTCTCTCTTTATATATATATATATATATATTGATCTCTCTCTCTCTCTCTCTCTCTCTCTCTCTATATATATATATATATATATATATATATATACTTATATACTTTTCCACTGAAGATATATCTTTTTCGAAACGTGTTCGGAATAACTATGTAAAAAAAAATTCTGTACATACAACACTCTGGCTCAGTCTTAAATCTCTGCCTGTCCTTCTCTCTCTTCCCTCTCTCTCTCTTCCCTTTCTCTCTCTTTCTATGATTATAAATAGTCTTATAAACTCTGCCCGTTTCATCTGAAAAATGATTTTTTAGAGATTCCATGGATCGTATATAGTATGTGTACATACATATATATATATATATATATATATATATATATATATATATATATATGTATGTACACATACACACACACACACACATATATATAAATATGTATATAAATGTGTGTGTGCATGTGTGCTGTCTGAAATAAATCCAATGAATAGTTGCAGTAATCATATTTATCTATTCGTAGCGTATTGGATGTAACTATGCCCTATTCTCTTGGAGAAATATTTTGTACCTCTAAGTTCATGAATACAGTTTTTTCCTCGAAAGAGCAGGCACTTTGGTTGATAGAAAACACAAGAAATTTACATTTTATTCCCTTTAAAAATTGAATCAGTGGTTCTACAGAAAAATAGCCTGTCTTGCACGGAAACGGATGAGGAAAAAAAAGATAAATGTCAAGTGAATAAATAAAACAACACAATATTTGTTTTTTCGTGGGAAGAAATAAGCTGTATATATAATTTTTGCAAATAAAAATCATCGAAAAAGATAGTAACTGCAAACAGGTGAAAGTGCGTCGAATTTGTTTGTTGATGTATTCAGATTTGTACGTTTTTTTCCTCTAGTTTTTAATACTAGGTTTTGGCTGGTGACAATTTCTACCTTTAAGTGCGCAACGAATTTTAATGCTCTATCGTTTTATAGAAATACCAATCGTATCGTACCAGTAGTACTTATTCATTTCGCATCTCAAACAATGCCATTTTGTTCACGGCCCAAAAATTCCTCTGAGAAATATCATTTGCTACTGAATGGTGTCAGTCTTGCTTCTGTCATTCCAATCAATTGGATAACTTTGTTATTCATTAATATATTTCAATGAAATTTTGTACGTAGGCTTGTGGATAGATTCCACTCAGGGGATGGTGAATTATGACCAATCCGATCGTTTTTTCACATTTTATAGACAAAGATGTCTCTGTTAGAAGTAGTGAGATTTCTCAAATCTCGACTGGTTTTGCAGAAATTGGCTAGAATTATGACAAAATGGAATTGAATTGTTTAATTGTTTGTTCAGATCTAAGAGACGAAAACGTTGGTTTTGTTTACAATGGAGAAAATGTCTCAAATCATGACTGATTCTGCTCAAATTTAACTATAATATTGACCAAAAGGAATTGAGAAATGGTGAATTGGGTCGATCTGGTTCTTAGTTTTCATTTCATGAATAAATAAATATATGTCAATATGCAAATAAATATAGCTCAACCGATATACACATAATTATTAGTAGTGTTTTAACTGCTGTTTTAACCGCACTTTTGGTCCCAAGTTCTATGCAAAAGAAGTTGTTACAGAACAAAATAAAAGTAATGCACAAAGTAAGAGTTGACTTTGGATGGATTATGGATTGTCTATAGCCACACTGAAGAGTTGTAATACAACAAAACAGCCGTCTGTGGATGCACAATTATTAACAATCATTATGATTAATACTTTCTTATTCAGGGTTGAGCGCTCTTTAAGTAAGATAACTCGTTCATTATAAGCTATTGGGCAATGCTCTTCCAACTCTGGAATAGAGCTCTCTGGTGGATGGGGAATCATGCATGAGTAAATGTATCGCCAAAATTCTAGTTCAGCGTAGGGTAGGGGTAAGATGCTCTGGGTCTGAAGTGAAGGTTTCGATCCTACTGGATGGATAATGGGTAGTCCATTGCCACACTGAAGAGTTATAATACAGTTATCTGTTGATGAATTGATTATATATATATATATATATATATATATATATATATATATATATATATATATATATATATATATATAGTAGCTACTACGTTGAAGCTAAACAGCCAATCGATTATGCAAAGGCCAAATAACTACTTTTAATCCAAATTCTCATCTCGTTTTTTCTCGGTCTATTCTTCTCTTTCAACACTACAGTATATTTATGAGAAATGGACATATTTGGTCCGACAGAATTATTGTTAAATGCGTTATATTATATAGAAACTTATCTGAAGTGATATCCCGTCGTTTCATTGATTGTTTATTCAATTTAGGTTGTCTAAATTGAGTGATATATTAACCGGATGATCATTTCGAATAAGTTTCTACACAATATAACGAAATTTGTAATTCATACTGTCAGACCAAACAGGTCCATTTCCTAAATGTATAATTGTCGTGTTGAAAGAGACAAATAGATTGAGAAAATACAAACTGAAAATCTGTGTTGAAAGTAGTTATTTGGTCTTTGCATAATCGATGGCTGTTTAGCCCGATGGTAACAAAGAGTATATGTGTGAGCATATGAATGTGTGCATGTTAGTGGGTGTGCACAGATGTGTGTGTGTGTGTGTATATATATATATATATATATATATATATATATATACTCTCATCAATTGAGAGAAAGAGAGAGAAGGAGAGAGAGAGAGGGTCTGTTAGTGTTTATATCAATGTAATTATCTTCTTGAAATCAGTAGATGTATATAAGTATACACATAGGTATCAATACGTATAATTGATAGATACGAATTAATTGTGATGAATAAATATTGAAACAGATATATAGATACATAGATAGAGGGATAGATAGATAATTTTGCGTACTTGCCTGACAAATGAAGCTTCTTTTTTTAATTTTGTTAAAGTAGCTTCTTGACCACTGATTAGTGTGTTGGTCGATTAGTAATTGCTTTGAGTTTGAATTCTTGCCAAACCAAGTCCAACATTTGGTGTTGATAAAAAATTAATAATATAAGTTCTCATTTCCATTATTACAAAAAATATTGATGTTTATTTAATAAAGACTGCTGAATGTATTATAAAATCATAACAAAGATTTGAGGTCTTTCAAATCTTCTGTAATCACACACACACACACACACACACACACACATATATATATATATATATATACATATATATATATATATATATATATATATATATATATATATATATGAAGAGGTATGATTGCTTTTGATTGCCAAAGGGAGAAAGAAAGGAAGGATATGAGGAGAAACAATTGGGGACGGGAGGTGAGGGAAATAGTGAAATAGGGGGGGATTGGGGAGAAAGATTGGAGAAAACGAAGAATAATGGAAGACAGAGAGGAGGAATGAGAGGAAAAGGAGAAGGGAAAAATAGATTGACGTGAAGGAAAAGGGAGAAAAACAAGAGAAAAGTCTGGTTAGTCACTCGTTAGAAACTGTCCGTAGTTCATATACAGATTATTTGAGTTGAATCTCATCAGTTGGTCCGGAGCTATTTCTGCTCCCCACTGAACAAACACCATTGTCCTTTAGTCATTCCGTTTCCACCTTCCATAATCATCTTAGTATGCCATATTTGCTCGACGGTCACTGGTAAAGGCGATCTATTTTATTTGTGGATATATCGTATCAACCTAGAATTTTAGCGCACGGTCCCCGTTAAACGTTTTTGTGCTCCCTGAATCCTTGTAGGCTATGGTGTTATCAACTCTTAGGGGTCATATTCATACCGTTCTGTTTGCTACAGTTTTTTGCTTGGCCCCAAAGAGAAAGAGACCAGAAAAAAGACCCCATCTTTCCTTTCATGTATAACATATTACACCTGAAGAAAACCTTAGAATAGATAAACCGAAATTTCACGTGCAAAGCAAAGTTAACTCTCTGAGAGAATCGAGGTTAACATTGTTAATCGTTTTAAGAAACAGCTTCCCTTCTCGATCATATAAAAAAAAGCAGAAAAACCTGAAAATCATTATCGATCTGCAAGAATTTGGTCTCTAAAAAGCATTCAGCTTCATTGATTGCTAAATTCAAGTTGCCGATGGGAATAAACAAGTCCTCTTGGCTCAGATGGTTGACTTATTCCCCATCTCCAATTTAAAAAGAAATATCTAAATTTCAGCGTCATGTTAATGGATGAGTACCCTTAACAATTCTCTTGGTTCACTGGATAATATAAATGTAGCGAAGAAACGTCTCCTTAGGATAAGCAAAAAAAGTCATTGAATTCACATACAGAAAGTGCAAAAAGTATCCGATACATATCAAAGAGTTGATTTCTACATCCTTGTACGGTATCAAGAAAGACAGAATTTGAACCAAAGATGAGACAATATAAAATAAAATGAATATTGATCCAGGATTGAGAGTTCAGACGATATGTACATAAATCTTTGACCTCGATCCTGACAATTTGGAAGGTGTAGGTCGAAATAAAAGTCAGATACTTTTTGCCCTGACTTTATTCAATAGTACCCATCTCCACTCATCTTAAAAAAACAAAAACAAACTTTTTTTGAAGTACACTTCCAAATCTGGAGAGTAGGATGGTTGGGGTCGAGAGTTGTTTCATGCTTCAATAGAGCTGTTGCCTATGTATCAGCATATACATCACATTAAATTCACGTGGCACGAACCCCTATCTATGTTTTTCTCAGATCACAGCACGCACTCTTCCAAAACGATTGTTGCCCATCGATGCGAGAGTTATCCCTGATTTAGCATCGTATCTGGTTGATGCTTTTCCCGATTAGAAATTCTTGTTCCACTCAAGAAATTGTGTGCGGCTCAGATCCCACTGAGGTCTGGTGAAACATTAAAACAAGTTTTTCTTATGCAAAAAAGACTTTGAAAACAGTTTGACGCCCTTCAAGATCCTTTATCGTTCAACTAATGTTCAATCGAGCTCATTTAGCTAAAAAAACTAACCAGGGTTACCTGACTACGACGAATGTTTTCATTCAGGAGCACGCTAAAATATTTTTGCGTTATTTTAAAAGATCGGTTTATCTATGGACAGATCATGTATAATTGTATGGCTACAGCTTAAAGCAGTAGTTCCCAAACAGTGAGTCGTGACACAATCATCATCAGCTTCTTAACATCCATTGGACATACACATTCCCCAAGATTTGCAAAACCTCTCTATCATGGGCGTCACTGAGCCAGTACTTTCTGAATTTATCTAGTTTGTCAGCCGGGTTTTACAATATGAATTCTGGGCATCAAGGTTGTGTGTCAAATTGTCTGACATTCTTGCAACATGACCAGTCGATTGCAAATTGATTTTACTTATGGCTTCCATGACATCCCAGACTCTTATTATTCTTCTGGTATCCCGTACTGTTTTCTAATCTTCCCATATGATATTGAGCCTAGGATTCTCTCCTGTGCATGTTGCATAGTTCTCAGTTTAACGATCAGTAGTAGTGTACCTCAAAATAGTTCTCAGTTTAACGGAGAGTAGTAGTATGCCTCCAATATGTCTCAGTTGTGTCTTATGTATGTTTTTCTAAAAAAACGAACTTGTATATCAAGCCAAAATAGTCGTTTTTCACGGGATATTTCTGAGATCTCGACCTTTTCAGCACCAGATAAATGAGAAAAAAAAGAGTTGATGGATACGTGTATCAGTTTACCGATATAAAAGTTTAGTTCATTAACTGAAATGCTTTTGTCTGATCCATTTAACTTTTACAAACAGTGTGCCGCGAAATCAAATGTATTCCTTGGTGTGCCGTCATGAAATGAAGTTAAGGAACCACAAGTATAGCATCAGAGCCAATGTATAATTGTATGGTTCCGTATTCGAACATAATTGCAGTCTTTTTGGTTGATTGTAAGTATGTAGAATCGTGTAAATGTCGCAGATCCCGGAGAATCAGTTTGTCGGTGAACGTTAGACATTAATCAATTTAGCCTTTACGGAATTTCATTCTTGTTCTCCTTTGTGATTTAGCACGGAACTTTTCACATCAATCAAAACTAAAACGGTTGATTGCTTTCAATACGACCACGAAAGAGACACAGAAAGAGATAAGTAAAGTCTAACCTCCTGTATATATAACTATTCACTCATCTCAGTTCACTTTTGTCGATTCTTATGTCTGTATATCTATACGTGCCTGAATAGGAATAGGAAGGGTTTCTTTCAATCAGTTTCTAAAGGAACATTATTTATACTTGGACTCACGCACAGACACACACGCACACGCACACATATATATATAATTGCATCATCCACGGAGAGCTCTTTCATTGTATTACAACTCTTCAGTGTGGCTATAGACTATCCATCATCCCATCCAGGACCACGAGGTAGGATTGAAACCTTAGGTTCAGACCAAGAGGCTGGATATATATATATATATATATATATATATATATATATATATATATATATGTGTGTGTGTGTGTGTGTGTGTGTGTGTGTGATAAAATGAGGGAATAAGCTACGCTGTAGGGCAGGGACATAAACGTGTTTGTGTAGCAGATCCTTCGTTTCATCATATTCCTTGCTCTACTCCAACTTGATGTTCAATGCTGAATGTATCGAGCACTTTATGAAATAAACCCATCACAAATCGGATGTTGCATTATATCATATCCCTGGTTTGTTCTTATATCTGTATATGTGTGTGTATGTGTGTATTGTTGGATAGCTTTGTTCGAATATCAGCAAATAGGTCGAATAGCGAAAAGAGAAAATATAGTTGTCTCGTTTCTCAGAAAAACACACACACTCACACCAACGCACACACACACGCTCACACCAACGCACACACACACACTCACACCAACGCACACACACACACACACACACTCACACCAACGCACACACTCACACCAACGTGCACACACACACACACACACTTGTGAGTGTTTGTGCGTAGAATCAATCAGAAATTTTCTTGCCAGTTTCTTTGTGTTTATATGTGTGCGTATTTGTGTGTTTCTCTGTCTGTGACTGTGTTGGCTTTTGTGTGTGAGATATCAAATGTGTCGAAATACTTAAGTATTTGGGAATTGAGGTAGCAAGTGAGATAAATATGAAAAGGTCTCAGATGTATAGACATGAGAAAATACATTGATGGATAGCTCAAGGTTGCACTATTGGAAAAGGGACAGAAAGAGAATTATAGGACTGGAATAAACTGAAAGGGGAAAAAAAAGATGAATATATATTACTTCTGTCTGTACTTTGCATTGATTCTGTGTCTCTTCCATCAAAATCTGATCGAGCAAAGATTTTCACCACTTTTACCACCAAATGTGATTTTGTCCCTTGTGCATGACTGGTTGGCCGCTTGCTTCATTGGTTGTCACGATCAACGTGGAGACAATTGGCGGGAAATATGGGGTGGAAAAAAAGATGAAAGATACAAAGAAGACGTTGGATAGAAAACTGCTTTCGAGTTCAGTGGAGTAATTCATTCCAAGCCCATTCTTGAATATAAAAAGGTTTCGAGTTATGCATATATATATATATATATATATATATATATATATATATATATATATATATATATATATATATAAATATAAATATGTATTTATATATATATATATATATATTGAGAAATAGATATATGATCCAACATAGTGATAATAGATTGCGCTGTATTATATTGAAGCACTATTTGAAATGGTCTGCTGATATTACGCTGTAGATATATCATTTGGCCTCGACAGTGTTGATAGGATAAACATTTAAAAATAGATTGGGCTGCAGCAGGAATTGAATCCACCAAGGATTCTTTTTAATTGTTCATTTTACTCATGTTGTCCAGGCATAATGATATATTAACCGTGTAATAACAGGAGATCATTTGAAATAGAGTTTCAAAATAATTTAATGCAAATGTGGCTGATGCTATTTTACTCAATGGTTCAGAACAACCCTACGTTGGAGCAGCTATCAGATCGGTCGTTGGTTCGATTTTAAGGTGTCTGATTCTCCTTCAATTGTCTATTCTGTCTTGGCCGAGTGATTTGTTCTTCATGTAAGACTGAGAGGTCGTTTCAAGTGATATAATACATTCATAAGTATTCTGCTGGATTATATATTCATTTTCTAATAACATAGATGGTATAAAATGATGTATGGATATGTGTATAAATACCTGTGCACATGTATATGTGTATATGTGTGTTGATTTGTATGTGTACATGTGTTGATTAATGTATTTTTGTATAAGTCTCTCTATATATGAATATGTGTATAATGTGTGTGTTTGTGCGTATATATATACATATATGTATTTATGTCTCTCTATATATATACATATATATATGAATTTATATCTCTCTCTTTATATCCCTTTATTTTGGTCTCCCTCTCTATATATGTATTAATGTCTTTCTGCCCCTCTCCTTTCTTTCTCTCTGTGTGTGTGTGTGTGTGTGTGTGTGTGTATATATATATATATTGTCTAATCTAATTAGCGATGTCCTTAATTTTTTCGTTTTGTGATCGGTATTTTTCATTGCACCATCTTTTCTTTTCTGGAGATTGACTTTTGTGATATCTACTTTTGCACGTGATAATAGCCGTATACATTATTCATGGTGGAGTTCTTAAAAGTTTGCTTGAAAAATAAACTCAGAAATTTTAATTACTTTCGTACTTCTTCGTGAATTGGGCATAAATATTGAAAATGGTTTCTTCAATTGATATAACGTTCAGATATTTTTAAAATTCATGTCTGCATTATGTTGTGTTACTTTTCATCTCTCCTGTTTCACTCTTTCACCTGTCTGTCTCTATCTCTCTCTCTCTTCATACCCCACTCTCTATCTCTTATTGCAACGGTATGAAACCCGGAGTCACCATGAAGCACTGGATTTTTGGAGTTCAGTAAACCCACTATATAACAATTTTCGGCTTTAATGAACTCGTTGATCCATCCAGCCTAAATTCGGATTTACCGAATGAAGTTCGATAAATGCAGTATACACGCAGACCATAACAGAATCGTTGTAAAAAGTGCTTTCAATATATTTAGGCGAACGTAAAACAATACGTTACAAAAAACTATGAATTGGATTGAAAACTATTGGAAACTTAGAATTTATTAGTGTTGAAATGCTATAATATACAGTTTTTCATGGTCAAAATGATCTATATTGCAATGATATAGGAGGTAATTTACAATTTTATCAAAAATTACAAAATTTTGATCTTGACATCCTTGTTTTGATCAAATCAGGTTTTAGCTAAATTGAAAAAATACGTATTTATTTAGTTCATATAAAAAGATACAAAACTGCAAAAATATATACAGTATAGCACATGACACTTCGTGTTTAGAACCAGCAACTCAGCCCAAACATGTCGGAAAAATCAAATTTTTGTAGCCAAAAACGTTGCAGTGCCGAACTTTTTTATCATTTCGATCACAGAACGAGTAGCTACGAAATGTTCACCAAGTGCAATGAACTACCGAACATACTTCTTATTTACCGAACGGGGGCAAACCATCAGGTATAACGAGCCTTTGGCTTTAACGAACACTTTTTCCCACAATTACATCGTTGTACTGACGGCTTACTCTATACGAGCAAACAAACATTTACACATATATAAAAAAGATAGAACCTTTTGCTTCCTTTTATGACTAGAATCGTTCAACTAATGTAGCTTAGAACGAATGTATCAGGACTAATTATATCAATGCAAAAATATACATATCCAAGGGAAAAAAACTGCCAATGCTACCTTTGTGAAGGAAGAGATGTGACCGTAAACGGTATTGTACACGAATGCAGTAGACTTGTCCCAAATACACAGGGAGACGAGAGGGAGGCGAGAAGGGGACAGTTATATATTGGGAAGAGTAAAAACTACATGGTCTTGATGAAATGGCATTAGGACAGACCAGAAACTGTTTTTAGAAATAGAAAAAAAAATAGTATTCTCTTGGGCTTGAGGCTCCAAACCAACCACTCTATCAAAATGAAAAAAAAAAAAAAAAGAAAACAAGATTGATTTTTGCAAACAACAAAAAAGACTTTCCCGGAAGTGAACGAAGTTGTATCTGCAGACCACAGGCTGGAGACGAAAGGCAGCAGAAATTGGAAAGAACCATTCAAAGATCATTCCCAGGAAGGTGAATAGTGAGCCTTTAATAGATGGCAATCTGAGAATGCTAAAAAAATGGACAAAAAAAGACTAGAATCGAAAGTTAAAAAATTGAAGAAAAATTATGATCGTTCCGCTCATAGGAAGGAGAAAAGGGAAAAGAATGGGCAGAACAAAATAGGAATAAGAGAAAAACAAAGAAAGAAAAAATAGAAAGAAGGAAAAAACGGGAACATGAAAAGAATGGAGATATAATGAAGAAGAATAGAGATAAAAAAGAGAAGAAGAAGACGAAGGAAAAAGAAAAGGAGTAGAAGAAATAAGGAAGAAAGAATAAAGGAAGGGAACACGAATGATAAAAGAAAAAAGAGAAAAAATGAGAAATGAAAGAAGAAAAAATGGAGAAGAAGTAGAAAAAGGGAAAAGGAAAAAATGAAAGAAAGGAAAAAGTGAAAAAGAAGGATGAATACAAAAAGAAGGAAGAATGAGAAGAGGAAGAAAAGTGGAAAACGGAGAGGAATAGAAGAAAGAAAGAAACGGGAGAAGGAGAAAAAAAAGGAAAAAAGAAAAAGCAGAAGAAAAGGGAAAAATATAATAATAATAATAATAATAATAATAATAATAATAATAATAAGACGAAGAAGAAGAAAAAGAAGGAGAAGAAGAAAAAGAAAAAGAAGGAGAAGAAGAAAAAAAAAGAAGGAGAAGAAGAAGAAGAAGAAGAAGAAGAAGGGTGAAAATGATTGTACAATGGAACTGGGGCGTGGGGCATGAACTGAATCGAGGAGAGAGAATCGGCGCCCACAATTTCGGTAATTCTAGAGTGTCGATAATTTGGCAGTGCTTAATTACACATACATTATGATAAAGAATGAAAATGGCGTTCTTATCTTTGTTTTGATGTCTTGCAGCTAAATTGAAGTGAACGAAGAGAAACATTTCCGTTTTTTCTGACACTTGTAATGATTCTAATAACATTTGAGTTTTACATGAAAAACATTTTAACCCAGAACCATAAGTAAACAATGAACTGCATAGTGCTTTTCCTTTGTTTCAAAGCACAACCTTCATTATCATTGTTGGAATTTTGGACAAAATACAATATAGTCTTCCTTCAGTTGGAAGACATTGATTTATGAATATAGATGAAATATATGAATTATAATTGAGATTTACTTGTTTACACGTGTAAAACATTGAAGCTTTCAACATTAAAGTCTCCTCTCTCCCTCTCTCTCAATACATATATACAAACACACACACACACACACACACACACACACACTCACACACACACACACATATATATATATATATATATACAAATGTGTGTGTGTGTGTGTATCTATATATGTGGATATATTTTATGCATTGATATTTACAAATACATGTATATTCAGATATACTTACATACACATATACATATATATATATATATTTATTTATTTATGTATATATATAAATATATATATATATATATGTATATATGTATATATATATATATATATATATATATATATATATATATATATATATATATATATATATATATATATATTACTCACCCAAACACACACTCACACGCACACATATATATAATTTAAACATACATAGTTAAAAATATTAGGTTCTGTCCATTAAACCTTTTTCTTGATGTTTATTGATTCAGTACAAACTTTTTATTAGCGTCATCGACGTTTTCTGTATTATTATAGCAACCAAGGAAATATTGAACAGATAACAGACTTCGAACGTTAATAGTGAAAATATCAAGAAATAAGATGCAACTCTACCATGATCTTGAACAGTACAACTCTGCTTCGTTATGCAGACAGTACGACCCTAGGTGGAAAATCTTTCCGAACATATCTATATTGATTGAATTCAAAGATTCTTTCAAAACAAAGGGAGATTAGTAAAGAAAAAAAAAAATGATAATTCCCCTTGCTGTCATTTTTAGTGAAAGATGTATCAGAGTATATATATATATATATATGTATATATATATATATATATATGTGTGTGTGTGTGTGTGTGTGTGTGTGTGTATGTGTGCATGTGAGTGTGTGTGTGTATGCTCAACCAAATCACGCTAGATAGACTAATTCTCTTATGGTCAAGGAAGTTAAACCATGTTTAGTCTGGTCAGTACCCAGAGAGGTGGCCAACTTCTGAGACTAGGAGCTTTATGCAGCAACAAAATTGTTCTGCAAACGCCAATGGAGGGAATCTCTCACTAAGAAAAAGCACCCTGTCCAAATAATCCTTTCATCTCACTTTGCTCCATGAAGACGATATATATATATTTATATATGTTCTTGACAAAGTTTTGTATGATTCTAACATTTTACTCTCAAACCGTCGGATAAACCATAATTCATACGATATATATCAAGGATACAATATAATAAAATATTTTATGTATGATGGGTTCATTTCATAATGTACTCGATACATTCGACTATGAACATTAGGTTGATTTTGAATAGACCTTGGAATACAGTGGTTAAGATCCTCAACCCGGATACATTTATGTTTCTACCCAGTTTAGGCTTTCTCAAGTAAATGATTCGGTTCATTCAAGATTTCTTATTCGGGACATTTTTGGGGGGTTATGTTTCAGTCAAAGGGATAGAATTTTCATTCTGTTCTATTTATATACTATTTATGTATGTTTTTGTTTAGTGGTTGGCTGTTGTTTGCTACAGTTTTTGTTTCATTTAATCGGGATACATGTCTATTGGTTGTTGTAAATTACAAACCAGGAGGTATGGTGTGGTGTTTTTGTTATCAGTAAGTGTTTAGTCTACCTGTATTTTGTGGTATGTTTTCTCTATGAGAGTATTTAATTTTCATTCAAATATATTTCCAAATATTAAAGTCTCTTTTAGATGGGTTTAGCAAATTACTTGATATTTATTGAGTTTGGTCCGTCCCTATGTTTGATACGATTGTTTTTTTAAGGTGGCTCTGTGAATAAAATATCTTTTGCGTATTTTTAGTGTGAGTTATTGTGTTCTCTTTGTTAAAAGAAAATTTGAGCAGTTCTGGCACTATTACGCTATTTCATTTTTTCGGTTTAATAATTTTTTTTATCTGTTGGCAGGAGTTAGGATTTTCAATTTCTCATTTAGGCCTAGGTGGCACGGGAATTCAATATTTTGGCATATGTGCATTTTTTATAATGTTTTCCATTTTACTGTAGGCTTAAGATTGTTATCACTTATTCTCCAATGATATGTCGACAGTGATTTACTATTTTTGTTCACTTCATTTGTTAGAGATGATATATGGTTGGACAATCTAAGTTTACAGTGTGTGTTTTAATATTCCTATATCATATTTCACTTCTAGTTGTTTCCGTTAGGTTGATATTTTGGCATGGTGTATGATATTCGATTTGTGACCTTTTTTTCCAGGGGCATCTATTTTTGTTCGTACGATTGCAATCTGGTTCACTTATGTTCTCATTTTTAGTATTAATTCTAATTACTCTGTTGTTGTGTTTTGTTATGAGCTAATTGAAATTAACAGCTAGAGCTAATTTTCAGTTTGTTCTGGCTAAATATCTAAATCAGCGACTTGCTTGGTGGAAGTGTTTTTCTAATAATTTGATGAATGTTTCACCTAAGTTAGTTTTTACCTTTGGATTGATTGGTTGTGCTTACCAGATGATTTATTTACCTCTGTCTAGTCTGTTGTAGCTATGTTTTTCTGGTTTGGACTTGATATTTTATCATATCTAAAAATCGTTTTGGTTAAATTGCTATTCTTTTGCAGATTCAGAATATTCATTTCTAATCTTGTAGTAATTATATATTAATTTAGTTCCTATTGATTGGGCAATGTTTTTAATGGTTTAGTTTGGGTGGTTTGAGCTTGTATCGATATATTTAATTACAGAATTTTATTTTCTATTTGTTTTGGGGGTATTATCATTCAAATTAAAATTGGCATTCAACAATGTGAAATTTTAACATTGACTTAAGATTTCAACTTAAAGTTAAGTTTTTTTATTCTTTTTAGATTTTTTGATATTCCAACATATTTGTGCATTGCTATATTCTACGATAAGTAGACCATCGTCCTGGTGATTTCCTATATTTTTGGAATTTACTTCGCTGGGGAGGTTATATAAAACATAAAAACTAATTAGATCATACATCTCAGCTGAATCGAGACTACCCATAGAAACATCAAAACCGCCACACCATACCCGCCTTAATTCATAACGACTAACAGAAATGCATTCCAATTAATTGAGTAGACAGCAAGTAAAATCTAACTACTAAACAAAAACACGTATAAGTAGTATACAAAAAGAATACAGAGAAGATCTTATCACCTTCTAAAATGACCTGTATAATTTGCCAGAAAAAGCTCAAACAGGACAGGAATATAAACGTGTTTGTGTAGCAAATCTTTACTTCATTATATATGTTTTTATATATATATATATAAAATGGTCTACCCCATGTGAATACTACCTGTCATAGGCAGACCAGCAATACACATGAAATCATCTCCTAAATCTTTGCTCACGTATCTCAGTCAACCTATGATTGGCTATCTTTCGCTCTCTCTCTCTCTCTCTCTATATATATATATATATATATGCGAGTGTATGTATGTATACATTTTATGAATATGCTGAACATTTAGATCTGTTCCTATGCAATAGCTCTTTATATAGCAGACTTTCACGTAGCAAGGAGTCTGCAGATTGCCTTAAACTTTCACTTGGCAAAGCATTTTCCGTTACCGAGGAACCCCCACCGAAAAAAATCCATGAAATTATTCATAATCCCCTTGATCTCATTTAGTATCTTGGAGCATATTTTCTGACAGACAGAGAGGCATATGGTTAATCATGATAAAATGATTTATCTCCTTATTTCATCATTCATATGTCTTTTGTATCGATAAATTTTGTAGAAACAATGAGTAAATAATACATTATTCACGAAGTTATCATCAGAGTTTTAGAGGTCCGATATTTTTAGTTAGAACAAATTACAAATCCAATAGGTCTGATTAATCATCATCATCATCATCATCGTCATCATCATCATCATGTCAGCGTCTATCGTTGGACGTAGACAATCTCGAAGATTACCCAGACCTCTCTATCGTGGGCATCGCAGTTCCAATATTTCCTGAATTTATGTAGCTCGTCATGTCATCTTACTGGCTGTTGTCCACTGTCTTGCAACTGATCGTTGGAGATTCCATGTTGTGAGACTTGGAGTCCATCGTTTGTCTGATATTCTAGCAACATGTCCAGCCCATTATCTATTGGGTTTTCGAACAGTTTCTATGATGTGTCAAACTCCCTTATAACCCCTAATATTCTGTATTGTCTTATGGTCTCTCCCTGTGAGGTTGGGCATGATGCTCTCACGTGTACGTTTCATGGTTCTCAGTTTGAGGTACAATCTTTTGGTGAGGCTTCATTTACTATACAGATTTTTATCTAACGGGATCTTTTTGAAACTGATTGTCCTCTCTAAGAGAAGTACTACTGTGTACACATTTGTATGCTGATATCAAAAAACAAGTTGATCCCACTAATCCTAAAAAAAGAGTATACAACCGATGTATCCTCAAATTAGTCAAATATAAAGCTTAAAACATGGAACCTAACCAAGATACAGATTTGCAAACTGAGAAACATACAATGCACCAGGAAAGAATCATGCTCAACCTCACATGGAGGGATAAAAAAAACAGCACAGTATATAAGGAAGGAAACGGGAGTCAGACACATTATAGAATCAATTACAAAAAATTAAGTGGCAAAGGGCATGTCACATTGTCAGAGCGACAGACAATCGATGGACATCACGACTCACAACATGGATCCCAAGGAATCACATCCAAAACCTAGGCCAATTGAGTACATGATGGAGAGATGAACTAGACAAATTTAGAAAATATTGGCTCTACGACACCCGAGATAGAGAAATGTGGCAAATCCTTGGGAAGGTCTATGTCCAACAACAGACGTTGAAAGAATGATGATAATATGTTGTACCAATAAGTGTGCGGCTCATTAATTGAAGAGCATTATTTTACTCAACTAACATTCATTATTCAACAAGTTTTGCTTTACTGGTAATGCTTTTTATTTGGAGAATAATATTGACCACATAGATCGAACAATATACAGGTAAAATTTTAGATGAAAAGTATGTGTCAGTATGTAGACCTATGGATGAACAGTCCTATAAAATAGATGTATTTTACAAATACCCTCTTACACTCCTTCCCTATATATATATATATATATATATATATATATATATATATATATATATATATACATACATACATATATATATATATATATATATATATATATATATATATATATATATATATATGCATTCCATGTACCTGTATGCAAATCACATATATAATACATATACAGGTATATACGCGTATTGACGTTTATACTCACACTTAACTACATAACTCAATTCTATCTACCATATATATATATAATCATTTAAAAAATGTATCTATGATCATGCAACAAAAAATATATATATGTGTGTGTGTGTGTGTATTATGTCTATCACTGTGCATGTTTGTTATAATGCATATACTTATTTATCTACATATAAGTTTGTACTCTATCTAACTGTGTAGATAACGTTGCAACTTTACATTCTGATAGATTAACAAGAAATATCGTTAATACAGTGTCATGTGCTCGACCCCCACCCCTGGTGCCGAGATATTTGAATTATAGCCTCAAGTCTACAAGATCTCAGCTTAATTCATATCTTCCTGTGCAATCTTTCCCCGAACTAATATTCTCCATTTTTATCAATTTTTTTTTCTCTCATCTTGTTCCATTAGCAATTTTCATTTCTTCTCTTGAGGCTTTAATTTTCCATAAATTTGACTTTTGTTCTATAATTCTGCCCATATCATGTTTCTGGGAAAGTGATCTCTTGACGTTTGCCGGAACGCTTGCATATTTCAGATTAGGATCAGTTACACTATTTTTTTTTTATTTTTTTTATTACGGTTACACTTTTCCCCCAATTAACAGACTGCTGGCGCATACCTTCCCTGTCTCTATCCTACATTACATCTCTTCTGTTCCTAGCCCACTTTTCCTGTTCATTTACGCAATTGAATTATATATACTTGCACATGCACGTACATATATATATATATATATATATATATATATATATATATATATATATATATATATATATATATATATATGCAACAATATACATAAATGTACATGTTTGACTTGAATATATGTGTGTGTGTATAGATACATATATTTGTGTCTGTATCAGTATAAATATATATATATGTGTATATAAATATATGTATATATATATATATATATATATATATATATATATATATATATATATATATATAAATATACATATATATATGTATATGTATATATATATATATATGCAACAATATATATAAATGTACATATTTGACTTGAATATATGTGTGTGTATAGATTCATATATTTGTGTCTGTATCTGTATAAATATATATATATATATATATATATATATATATGTATATATACATGCATATTGTGTGTGTACATATACATTTGTGTATGTGTATGTACACGCATGTACATATGAAATACATGTGTGTTTGTATACATATAGATGTATGAGTGTGTGTCTCTCTCTCTCTGTATATGAATATATATAAAAATATGTTGGTATGGAGGTATATACATATGGAAGTGTGTATATGTGTGTAAATACAAACATGCATGTGTATATATACATAAACATGTGCGTATATATATACATATCGCCATATATGCTCATGTGAGTACGCGTGTGTGTCTGTGTGTGAAGGTCAATACATGTTCAGAAAGATATAAGTTAAGAGGTGCCAACGCAAATGTAACAGTTGGTCTTGCAAACTGTTGATAGTAAGGCTACTTCCAATTTGCGTCATGAATATGGATTTGAATATAGTGAATATTTTCTATGTCTAGGAAGAGCAGTAGACTTATGATTATATATATATATATATATATATATATATATATATATATATATATATATATATATATATATATATATATTGATTTACATGTTGAAAGTTGTGTTTGAAAGTTGAACAGAAAATCTCACGAGAAAGTTAGTGTTATATCTCAATTATTATTCTTTTTCTGTGGTCATATTTCTATGTATTTTGACGGGGGTCAGCTATCTATTTCATATGAAAAAAATGCAGTGGTTCACGGTAGACCCTGCTGTTTACTTGACCGCGCCACTCGCAGACCATTCTCATTTCAACCCGAATTTTACTCTCACCTGCACAAATACAAACCACTACCCCTCCTGTTGCTACTAAACAGCCAAATAACACAAAGTTAAACCCTATTTTTTTCTTCGACCTTGAAGATTCAAACTGCTAAAATTTTGGTGAACTGCTGCAAATTTTTTCTCTGAAAAAGTTGGCTTGTGCCCGTCGAAATGCATCGAAAATCCCCACAAAATAATGAAAAAATTGACATGATACACGTACTTTCTCTTTAGTTGCCCTCTTAAACTTCCACTTGTCACTTTCATCAAAATTCAGTCGGATCACTTCGCATCCACAATATATATATATATATATATATATATATATATATATATATATATATAATCATTATAACTTCAATGCTAGAGGAACGTTTTTCCCATTTTCTCTCATGCTATTGTCGTCATGGAAACATCAACAGCAAAGTTTTAATGATTCACATATTCTCCGTCTAAGTTTACCCTCATCCCCCAGTCAGTCCCCCCCCCCGAAAGATGCTCTTAATGCTTACTGTAAAATATTCAGGTGATATTGTATCCCTGTATTTCACCTTTTTTCCTTTTTTCATCATCTTTTTATCTTTTTGTTGTATAATTATTGCAGTTCAATTTCCGTTTATGTTCTTAATGACTTGCACACGATTCTCATGAATATTTTTTTTGCGTTTAGTTGGAAACTGCCATTGGCTCTTTTGAGTCAATTACTTTTTGATAATCTACAAAGGCCGAAGTGTTTTGTTTTATTCCACTTGATATTTAGTGAATCAATATTGTGTGTGTAGGTGGTCCATTGTTGAATGGTCACTTTTTAAACCTGTATGCTCGCGTGGTTGATATCCATCTAAAGTATCAGTAAGTTTTTTTCTGAGAATGATCTATATATGTTAGGCAATATTGTGATGGGTTGGTAGTTGCTTAGGTCATGAACATCTCCTTTCTTGTGAAATATAATCATTCTGTCTAGGCAGAAGTTTTGGGATACGTTTCTTTCACGCATGCACCGTATGAATATATGAAACCATTCTCTGCAGGAGACCTCTGCCTACTTTTTATACTAGGTCTGTAGATGTATAATCCTTGCATCTGTTATTTCTGAGGCAGCACTAGTATCTATAGGTGTGTCTATCAGTGGTGCTTACATTATTGGAGCGTACACATTTTCATAGTATGCTTTTTTAAAAAATTTTGTCACTGCATCGATAATTTCGTCAGGTATAAGCATATACAACGTAATTCTCTATTTGTCTCCCTCATTTTTCTCCCCCCTCTCTCTCTTTCTCTCTCTCTCTCTCCACCTATATATATATATATATATATATATATATATATATATATATATATATATATATATATATATATATATATATATGCCATCCAATATCTACTCAAAAAGGATCATAAAATTAGAAAACATTATAAATGCAGCTCCCAGCGTCTCTTTCGAACTAATTCTCACAGGAATGAATTAGACGACGCCAGCTGTTGTTCTACGATTAGAAATTCTACGGAGCATTATGTAGCGTATGGTTAATATCTAGTCAAGAAAGGTTAACAGCTTTAAACACTAAACTTTAAAAGAAAAATTCCAAATTGTATTTTGTGTTACTTCAGTCACTTATTTCCCAATATCTGTCAATGTAATTTATTGAATTTTGTCCAGTGTTCTCTTTTGTTTTGAATATATTTCATTTCTATGGTGCGATGTAAGAATTCTCTTTATGAATCCTCGGTAGTTTAGAATGTAACCATTTTGGGGATTTTAAAAACAATACAGTGATATTAACATGGTACCCCAGCAGTGTTGATCAAACACCACTTCCCTTTTCACTACGTACCTTCGGTTGTAATAGTAGTTTGATAATGTAGAGGGTATATGTTTTTTTATATTCATATTTATCATCATCATTATCATCATCTTCATCATCAGTCTTTCAACGTCGTTAGACAAAGACTTTCCTCCGGATTCGCCACACTTCTCTATAATGGGCGTCGCAGAGCCAGTATTTTCTGAATTTATATTATTTCATACTTAATATATACTTTTTGAATAAGGCTTACTCACGTACGTTACCCCTAAAACGTATTTAGCGATGAGGAATCAGAAAAATATAACAACAATAATATTTTCTGGTTCGCAAGTACTTACTTTTTACATGGATAATGGTTTCCTCATTTAACCTACGTTTGGTCAAGCTGATACGTTTTAAAGGGATCAGGATATCTAATCATAGCTTCATCAAATTGTCTAAACAAGAAAATATCTTTTGAATATATTTTCTGCCTTATCATTAGGACCAGTAACAAATTTATTCTTCAATAAAAAGATTTGCTAATACCTGAGAATTCATTATTGCCTGACGTATCTTTTTTATTTTTTAAGCGTTTCAACCATTGGATTTTATCATTTACAAATCTGAGTACTTTTTGTCTCCATTTGTCGAACGCTGATTCTATTTGAGATTTATTTATTTAATTTTATTTAAATTGAAATTATCTAATGCTTTTTAAAAATCTCGTTTGGATATTTTGCATAACTCAAACACTCTTGTTCTCTATGATTTTGAACTCTAGAGAGGAGTTTTCTTAGCTAAGAGTCTTTTAGAATCTCTAATTTATCTGTAAGTATGTGGCCAAGATTTCTATCTCATGATTGTGAGGCCTGGCACTCACATTTTTGAATTTCAATTTTGCCATCTTCATGTATGGTGAGTGTTTCTTCTGTTTGTATATAATTAAAATTTTTATTCCGTATAGTTGGCCCTAATGTATTTGTTACTAATGGTCTATTCTCCTCTTTTTTCTCATTTCACTAAACGTTTGTAAGATTTCCTTGTGATTAAAGGTTTCAAGTTCAAATTTACATTATCTAGTCCTTTATTTTCGTGGAAAAAATGACGCACACGACGAGATATAACTTTTCTTTCTCTATTGGTTTTTTTATGTTGTTTTGTGTCAATTAGAGCAAAGAATCACTCTAGAATGGCAAATCTTCGGTAGAGCAAGCTCAACCTCTAAAAACAAAAAAAAGAACCCATCAGTCTTAGAAGAAAGGCATACAACCAATCCATCCTACCGATAATCACCTATGGAGCTGGAAAATGCAATGTAACCGAGAGATTGACCAGCGAACTGAGAAGCACGTGTCGTGCACATGAAATAATCGTGCCGATTTTACTAGGAGGGATCACAAGACAGAACAATATATTAGGGAGAAAACAGGAGTTAATCACATCATAAAGTCAATAGGATATCTCAAACAGCTATGGACTGGTTATGTTGTAAGAATGGCAGACAACCGCTGGACATCACAACTCACGACGGAGATGTATAAACCAAGGCCGGCAGACTACTATATTGAGAGACAAACAAGTCACATTCAGAAGGTACTGGCTCTGCGACAACCACGATAGAGAGATGTGACGAATCCTGGGGAAAGTCTATGTCCAACGACGGACTTTAAAGGACTGATGATTATCATATATTTTGAAAATCGTCATTTTATATAACAATTCATTTTGTAACAATATCTTGGAAGCATAATCTTTCAATATCTTCTTTTTGTTTGATTCAAAGGTTTCTTATTGCAGTCAAAAGATCCGGGAAGATAATCATCTATAAATTTTTGGACTTTAGTAAAAAAAATCCTCACACAAAATAGCCGATTCTCTATTATTCCTATTTATACGAGACCCGAGAGGACGATATCCAGATCAGGTTAGGGGAGACAAAATTAAACCAACGTATCGAATCTCCCGATAGATTTTATTCCTCTTCTTTACATATATATATATATATATATATATATATATATATTTCTGTCATCCACAGACTGCTGTTTCGTTGTATTACAACTCTTCAGTGTGGCTATAGACTATCCATTATCCGAACTAGTACCACGAGGTAGGATCGAAACCTTCGCTCCAGACCCGGAGGCCGGTATCGTATGTCTGCGCTAAGGAAATGGACGGTGAGTAAGGTTGAATTTAAGCGATATATTTATTTAGATAATATTCCCCATCCACAATAGTGCTGTATTCCGATGGAGGAGCATTGCATAAGCTTACAACGAACGGGTTACCTCACTTAAAGAGTGCTCAACCTTGAACAGAAGAGCGTTGATTATATATATATAATATATATATATATATATATATATATATATATATATATATATATATATATATATATAATTCACCAAAGTCCTGTCCGTCTGTACTTGCCTCCCACAAAAAGTATTTGATATAAATCCATAAAATCTTCCGTGGGTACTGGTGACTTTAGCAAATTGGTTTTTGAGCCAACCCCCCTGTTTTCAGGACTTTCATATCAGAGAAAGCGTCTATCAATACTTTCAGGGCTCGAAATCCCAAGGATTTTTTTCTTCACATATAAAGGTTTAAATGCAGAGTAAATTTTTTTTTACTCTTTGAGGGAGACTTTTTCCTCATTTTTAGGAGTCGAAATCAGTAGGATGATTTGAAGTGAACTAGGGCTTAAAATTGAAGAGAAGATTTTCTCCCTCTTTTAACTGTCAAAATCGAGAAGAAACGTTTATTTTTGTTCTATTGGCTTAAAATAAAAGTGGGAACTCTTCCCCCTTTTTAACATCAACTACGTCCCATTTCCAACATATAACCCCAATGCTCTTTTCACTGACCCTTCCTTGAGGTAACCCTCTTTCTAACGAAAGTCCCTCATTTTTCTCTCCATTTTTTTCCTTATTTAACGGCCTTATTTGAACATTACATCTCTCCTTTTAAAGTATGTACCCCTATTTTAAAAAAAATTACTCTTTTCTTTCTCTTTATATCAGTTATCCCTCTTCTTGGAGATTAACTGTGGCCTTTTCCAACATTGCAGACGGTTTTTAACTTCTTCTCCCATGAACCCTCTTTAAATATCAATCAGTCTATTTTTACATTAGTCCCTCTCTTTTTTTTTATTATCCCAACCTTTTTTTCACATTAGTAGCCCTCCCATTTCTTCAACGTTAGCCTCCTTTTCAAACAATGTAAAATGGTATTTGATTTAAAAAAAAAATTAAATTGAATACTATCTGATTTACAGTTATCTATCTAAGTACTTTTTTTTACTGCAATTTACACCATCCTTTAAGGCTGGAATTGAGTCTAGGATATATATTTCACGATGTCAAACTCATTCTTAACTAATTATCCAACGTTCCTGATTCAGAATGGAAAAAGCTTTCATGAGTAAAATCCAATTAATAAGATCTCCTTAGGTTAATTTCGGAGAATGCATCTTCACGAACATTTTGATGTAATTACATTAAAAATGAAAATAATCCACCAAAAATTAGTAAATAATAAGATTTTCTACTAAACCTATTTTTATATGAAATGGTACTTCATATATATATATATATATATATATATATATATATATATATATATAGATAGATAGATAGATAGATAGATAGATAAATTGATAGATGGATAGATATATCAGATATTGACCGTGAATAAACAAAATTTTCGTTTGAAAAAGTTGATTGCTCTTTTACATTACCGGTGGCTGTCAAGCTCAATGGTAAGAGCGACGCTACGTTGAAGCGGCCACCCTATCGGTCAAAGATTTGATTCCTGCGACAGGACCATTTTCTCCAATTACTATAATATTTACGTTTTTTACAACTGTTTATAACTGATAATACGTTCTCTGCATGATAACGGGAGATCATCCTAAATACAGTCAACATCAACTTTTTTACATCTTGCACACAATATCTATCTATCTATCTATCTATCTATCTATCTATATATATATATATTGAGTTAAAGATGTAAAAAAGTTGATGTTAACATACTTCATCATCATCATCAGTCTTTTAGCGTCCGTCGTTGGACATAGACCTTCCCCAGGATTTGCCACACTTCTCTATCATGGGCGTCACGGAGCCAGTACTTCCTGAACTTGTCTAGTTCATCTCTCCATCTAATATTTTGCCGGCCTCGGTTGCACATATGGTCTCGGGGAATCCATGTTGTGAGTCGTGATGTCCATCGATTGTCAGCCATTCTTGCAACATGGCCAGCCCACCGCCATTTGAGATTTTTTATGGATTCTATGATGTCTCTAACTCTTGTCTTTTCCCGGATGTGTTGTGCTGTTTTGTGGTCTCTCCATGTGAGGCCCAGCATTATTCTTTCATGTGCACGTTGCATGGTTCTCAGCTTACGGGTCTGTTTCTTGGTTAAGTTCCATGTTTCAGCTCCATAAGTGACTATTGGGAGGATGCATTGGTTATACACCCTTTTTGACAGGATTTTTATCAAAGATTTTTCAATTTTGCATATAACTTTCCAACGTTTGGTTAAAAAACTATACATATTTGTTGTATCAATATTAACTGTTTAACTAAATTGAGTGAATTTTGAAACTATGTTAGTACGAAAAAATTAACTCTTTGCAATTCATCGGATTCTTTTAACACTTACTGTGTAACAATGAATACATATATACAAATTTTTCAAACGTGCACATGCACACACACACGCACACACACACACACACACACAAACACACACATTGAATAACCGAAGCCATCAAAGATGGTGATTGATCTTAAGCTTTTCCATACATGCATGTGGTTGTTGATGCGTTCCAGGGCTCCTGGTCATCCTGTTTTATCTACTGCCTTGAGAATGTTCATCAACACTTTGCTAAATTCTTTCCAAAATTGTTGTTTTTTTGACTAAAAAAGCTTTTAACCTTTTGGTGGCCATACTCTAACGAATTTAATGATAACATCTAGATTTTCCATGTTTTTCATCATCATATTTCAGAGGTTTTGCGTTGAAAACGCCAGGGATGTCGTAGATCAAATTCAACTGACCATATCTTTTCTTTGATGATGTTTCTTTCGTGACTTCAAATCTCAATCCTACTGTAGTTCAACCGTCGACTGTTATAGCAAGAACACACACACACATTTATATATATATATATATATATATATATATATATATATATATATATATATATATATATATATATATATATATGTATATATATATATATATATATATATGTATATATACATATATATATATATATATATATATATATATATATATATATATATATATATATATATATACTAGAAACTTTTCAGCTTTAAACACTAAACATCAAAGAACTTTTCTGTGTCATTTCAGTCAGCCATTTCCCAATATCAGTCAATGCAATTTATGTAATCTTCAAAAGTAATTTTTCCTGTTTCTCCTAAACTTTGTTATTATTGTACAATGTATGAATTCTTTCTTGTTTGGATCATCAGGTGTTTTCCATATAATTCAATATAGGATTATCACTATCACTATTGAATACCCTAACAGCTAACGAGCCCTGACTAAAACACACCCATAAGCCAAAATATTATGGTATACACCCCCCCCAAGTATCCTTCATAACAACCCATAGGAAACCTCATCCATCCTCACAACAAGACATAGGAAGTAATGATCACATTAAAAGAATAAGATGAATAAGCAAATTAGTTGAAAAATGAAACAAAATTGGAAAAAAAGATTAAAACCAAGTCAAACTAATTGTGTATACCACATTGTTAGAACCTTTAATCACTGGTGCACTTCCTAATAATAAATCTTTTTGCTATCATATTGTTCTTCAAAACCAGAATTCCTAATCATCATTTGTTCCTCGTTTAAATCCCCTGATTTTATTTCACTTTTTCTCTCCCCATCAGGAATGTTCCCATGGCAACCAGTCTCTCGGAGACCTGACTCTTGATAACCTTTACTCACACAAACCAGTAATTAATTCTCAAGACAGCCATCACTATCACTTCAGTTCGCTGACCCACATCACCAAGGTGGACTTAAAATAAATAGTTTTATTTTACTGATTCTACATGACTATTGAAAGCTCTACTAAAACTGAAGATGTTAGACCTTCCGGTTGAGGATTTACCTTTCCCCTTTGAAGCAAGTTCGGAATAACTCTATGCATATAAACGTCTCCATATATATATAACACAATCCTTCTGTGTTTTAACTTTTTACAGGACAAGTTTCCCCGTTCTCTCTCTCTCTCTATATATAAATATATATATACACACACATACACACACACATACACACACACATATATATATATATATATATATATATATATATATATATATATATATATATATGAAGAGAAAGAGGGAAATAAAAACCTTCACAGCTTTAAACACTGAACAATAAAAAAAAAACTTTATTAAAAAATCTTTCGTATCTTCTCGGTTACTTATTTCCCAACACGTACCAATGCAATTCATGTGATTTTTTCTCCAGTGTTCTTCCTCTGTTTCACAAATACTTCTGTTATCATGGTACGATGTATATATTTTATCTTATCAGGATCATCAGTTGTTTACCATATAACCATTTCGAGGATTTTAGACACAAAACATGAATCATATTGGCACCTGAGCCGTATTGATCAAACACCACCTCTCTCGTTACTAAATACCTTAAGTCAAACACGTAGTTTGTCATTTCATATAAGGTATTATTTGCATTGTATATTGATATTTTTTATACTGCATAACATTTTTTTTTGGAACAGGGCTTATTTTCGTACGTCACCCGAAAACATATCGAACCATGAGATATCAGTAAGTATAAAAACAGAACGTATTCAATGTTTATTTCATTTCTATTGAACGTTTACCTATGAGAATAATTACTCTGTCCTGTCAGTTTTAATCTCAGTTTGCATGCAAACCAACCTATGATATCATCTTTGAGAGAAATAATTACAAAGAAAAACCCCTTTGAGTTGATTCTCTACCCGCATATTCAACTGAAAGTTTTGACAATTTTATCCCACTAATCTTGAGAAAAAATTATCTGCGTTGTGTACCATCAAGGTCCGAGCAAATGATTTTTTAACACTTAATTACAATTGTAAGATCGATGTATACATGGTTGAAACGAAACAAGCCACTTTCTAGCGGTTAGTAGGAACTCAATAGGTGATTCCATTAATATACTCAGTTCGTTACATGACATTCCATGTTTGATCTCCAAGCCCGCCTAACTACCAGACAAATGAATCAGAGCCAAATGTCCCCCACTTTCCCTGGTTTCATTTAATGAAATGACTTTTTTACACTGAAAAAGACTGAACCAATCTCTTTTATTACGTAATTCCTCTAACAGTAAAAAAAACAACAAAATAAACTCCAAAATCTTTTGCAATCAAAATAAGAATGCATGTACTTTGTCATGTTTTGTGGTTCTGAATGCAAAGACATCTTTGCTCAATGGGGGGCGATTTCGTTCATCAAACAATACGTAGATTAATATTCAATCCTCGATTCAATATCCAATCTGGAAACCTTGTTTGCATTCGTTTATGTTCGCATTCTAATTTTGGATCCAAGGGGGCTATAGTGTTATTCAATTTTCCAAATTCTCCTTCATCATTTAAAGAACATAAGTCATCAATAAAACGGGTACAACGTAAAAATGAGCGATCTCATTCTAGTTTCAATTAGAGATGACATGGATACTCGTGTAAATACAAATTTGCCCACTGAGGGTCAGAATCAGTTCTTATACCAATACCTATGATCCAATGAAATATTTTTTTCCTATTTTAAAGTAACGTTCCCCAATAGAAAGCCCTGGAGTTTGTAAACCTAATCGATCTATTATTTCCCTCTGCAAATGATAAGTCTACTATTTTATCTAATTCTTCAAAAAAAGTTTTTCATGGGTAATTTTGGAGTGAAATGTTCTAAAATCATAGGTTGAGATAGATTTAGCCCTTCTATGGGTATTTATGATATCCATTACTTTTTCAACAGACACAGGATTATTTACAATCAAAAGCTGATTTAGATTACTACAGAATTTACTTTTACAGTCCTATTTCTATATCTTATTGCATATTGAAATAAAAACTTTAGAAATAGCTTTGCTAAGGAGTTTAGTACTGCAAATTTACAAGCTTCAATGAAGCAAGCTCTTATGAATTTTTTATGCATTTTATGAATCGAATACATAACTTGCAGCTTTTGTATTTTTTCATCCATTTCAAGTCCTAGTCTTCCACATGATAATATGTTATTGAATATAGTTTTGTCTGGTTCACAAGTAGATACTTTTTACGTCTGAGGCAATATCCTCTCAATATGATATATATATTTTTTACATATAAATGTTATAATATTTAGTGCTTTGTCGATTGGGAGTTTAACAAATTTTTGTTGGAGTTCCATATTCTAATACTTGAGAATCCTCTAGTGTCAGATTTTTGAAGGTGTTCAAAGCATTTCAACCCTTGGGTTCTCTCATCTATAAATGTTTGTACTATCCAGTGATGTACTCGCATTTTGTTCACAGTTTTGCCTTCCGTCTTGGTTAGTATGTACTCGCGCCTCTAGACAGGGCTGGGTGATTTTAGGGAGCATCTTTTTGCACAGAAGCCCATTTAGAGGAGAGGAAATCCGTTCAATGCAAGATGGACTACAAATATTCTCGTCACCTCTGCTCTATTTACTAAGCTGGGGTAAATTATTCATTTAGTTACTTGTTCATTTTAGTTAAATCATTTTAGATAATTTATATCAATACAGGCTATGTTTTATGTAATTATTTACCTACTTATTAGAATATGGAACAATGCATACTTAAAAAAAGATACATAAGATATATACATCCGTCCCCGCACACTCGCACTCATCTATTTATTTATCTATTCGTATGTCTATCCCCATATCTCTCAGTATATCTCACTATCTCAATCTATCTCTATATATCTATCTATATCTATATCTCTATATATTTCTATATATTTACCTATCTCTTTATATCCGTCTCTATAACTTTATCTGCACATTTCTATCACCACATCTTTATATCTCTATCCCTGTATATATCTCTATATCTATCTATACATCTCAAAATCTCTGTCTCTAAATCAGCTATCTCTTCATAACTCTGTATCCCTGTATATTTCCATATCTATCTCCTAAACATTATTTATCTCTATCTCTATATTTCTATGTATCTCTTTATCTCCATACTGCTATATAGTTTGCTGTATCTCTATCTCTATATCTGTATGATTATCTCTCTCTCTATTTCTATCTCTCTATCGCAATATATTTCGATATCTCTATCTCTATATTCCTCTATCTCTATATATCTATTTATATATCTATATATATATATATATATACATCTGTATATCTCTATCTATCTATCTATCTATCTATCTATCTATCTTTCTCTCCTTCTCCCTCTTTCTCTTTCTCTCTCTCTCCCTCTCTCTCTTTCTCTCTCTCTCCCTCTCTCTCTCTCTGTATATATATATATATATATATATATATATATATATATATATATATATATATATGTTTATCCCTGTATCTTTATCTATCTCAATGTCTCTCTATATCTTATATCTCTCCATCTCCCTCTCTATCTCTATTTATGTATGCATATATCCTTTACCTCTATGTCTCTGTATATTTCTATATATCTGTCTCAATATCTCTGTGTGTGTCTTTCTATCTCTATCCATCTTTATATCTCTATTTATCTCTGTCACTGTCTCTCTCTCCCAATATATATATATATATATATATATATATATATATATATATATATATATATATATATATGTATTATCAGTTGTTATTCTTTTGATGTAAGCGGTGGTAAAGATTGTTAAAGTTTTGCTTCAAAGCTCAATGACCTTCACTATTATTGCCAGATATCATGACATGCCAGTGATGAGAATCTTCAGCCAGACATTCGATGATAGAGAAGAGAGCAAAAAGACGACGCTACATACTTTCCCCGAGGGCATTCGTGTCATTCGATTAGAGAACAAGCACACTCGGTTCAAATAGGATCACTGTTCGCAGATCCAATTATCTGAGCTGGTAAACCTATGCACCAGCCAGCACTTCCAATTTATAAGTATAACTCCTCCATTAACGTCGTTGTTAGGTTCCTGAAAACCACGACTTCAACTGAAATATTCCGACAGTTGATAATTGGACAACAGTAGCTGTCAAAGATGGCGAATGGGTTCTTGTCTTTTTCATATATGCGTCTGCTGGTTTGTTTAGGTGTATGTCTCTGTGTTGCAGCGCTCCTGGTCATATTGTTTTGTCTACAGACTTGAAAATTGGCATCAGTTCTCTAGTACACCTCTTCTGGAAATGTTTTCACTTTTTATTAAAAAAGAGAAGCATTTTGGCCCTTTTAGGACCCTAATGTAAATAGTTCTTGGAGTTGTTTTTTTTTCACACAACTTTGAGTGTTTTCCAGTGGAAAACACAAGTGATGTCATATAGAGAATTTATCCTGACCATATTTTCTTTATTTTTCTATTGGATTTTTCTCTCTTCAAATTCGATGCTGCAGTTGTTCAGTTACTGACTGTAATGGCAACTTACTGCAGCTGTCATATTCTATATATAGTAATTAAAATAGTATTGAATATTTCTTCTATAAATGAATTTATTTATTAGAATGCAATAAACCTATGCTTAATATCATGATCAACTTTCGTTATCATCCTGTCAATTTAGCCAAGTTAGATAGACAGCTTTCTGGCAGTTTTTCCTGAATTTTGATTTTGGCAACAACGTTAAGTAAGACCGATCTTACCATTGACAAAATTATATGAATAATGTTTATTTTATTCATTGTAGTGTAGGAAATGTACAACTAACGTTTGACGAGTTGGAAAAATCATTTAATTCGCAATTTTCATCAATGACAATTTATCGTATAATTATATTCCTTTTTTTCTCAATGACATTGACTAAAAACAACATTAATCGGGGAGTTGGTTCGCATGTTATTTCAATTTTTGCTTGTGAACATATACTATATTACTGTTATACTCATGTCTACGGGCATTCATCAATGATTTGTTTATCGCTAAGCTAGAATAATTCAATCTAATTTACGCTGGCAGAAATGCAATGGCTTCTAAACGTTACTGATTCATTTTCCTTACGAATTTTCCGATTGATTTTTCACTCGTCAATTATAGCGTTTATTTTCATTTTCACGCGTCTTTACCCACAACCTCTCCTTACTTATTACTCGATTCATTTTCCGATCAGATAATTTCTACCCCGTTGGATGCCTAAACAAGTGAAAGTTGCAGAAAGGATGATTGATCAATTTTTAACGCCACGGACTCAAAACCGGTGATATATCGAATGTGAACCTATGTCAAATACGTCCCCCGAGGCCGAAATAATTTATTCGTTGAACAATTACCAACTGAAAGAGAAAGAAATGATTAAATGCGTTTTGTTTTAAAGTGCAAAAATATTTCCGAGAGAGGAAATAAAAAAGAAAGTGAAAAACAGAATTCTTACGTTCAAAAGAGAAAAATATTTCAAAGTTTTTTTGTCGTTTGACGTGAGACGAACGAAACTTGGGAAAATAGCAGAAGAGAATTCAGTGAACTCTAAATCGGACGGATTATAACGAATTTCTTACACTCCAACTCTGATTTTATGGTTCTCTGTTCGAATACTTGAAAAAATAAACAAACTCCTACCATGTAAAGAGAAGGGCGATGCCGTGAATGAAGAGGAAACCTTTCATTCAAGCAATATGCGCCAGTAATCATATTGTCGAACTCAAAAACTGAATTTGAGTTTATTCACCTACCGTTAAGAAAGATGAGAACAACGGGAATAATCCTCTGAAAATTAGTGGTGTAAACGAATATGGAAAATTTGAATGTGATTTGAATTCACAACGGACTGTTCGCCGTTACTGTGTTAAATTGACTAGAAACTTCATCATAAGAGTTTTATTATTTCAATCTGATGAATAAATACGCACAAACGCTTGCATACACATACACACATACACATACACATACAAACATCTATATACATACACATACACTTATATATATGTACATATATATATATATATATATATATATATATATATATATATATATATATATATATACCCACACATATATGTATATATATATATACACATATATATATATACAGAGAGAGAGAGGGAGAGACTGATATGTATATATATATATATATATATATATATGTATATATATATATATATATATATATATATATATATATATATATATAGAGAGAGAGAGAGAGAGAGACAAAGAGAAAGAAAGAGAGAGAAGGGTGTTAAACATTAAAGAAAACTGAAAAAATACATGAATTACATTAGCAGATATTGGTTATTAATTGATCGAATTGACATAAATTTTTGGAAAAATCTTCTCTCTTTTAATATTTAGTGTTTAAAAACGTAAAACTCGAAAGACAATATATATATATATATATATATATATATATATATATATATATATATATATATATATACATATATCAATATGTAGATTTTTTTCATCTGTTACAGTCGGAATAGAAATAGAAGCAGAGTTCAACCCTGCAACAACTAGGCTTGTATATCGATGTATTTCGTATATATGTATACGTTTATCCATGCATCAATATAAGATGACATGTTTATTAGGTTACTGCACATGGAATGTTATTTTGACATCAAAAAGATTAATCCTGGAAGTGTTAACAGAGACAGGACTGGTTAGTCATTTAATAGAAACCGTTGCATGACCAATGTGTCTTTGCTGCTCGCCGTGTTTGGGTGATCAATTTTAGAATTAGGACAATGTTATAATTGAATAATCTACTTCTCTCGCTTTTTTTGGGGAGCGTAATCACTGATGAGTATGAAAGGCGAATTGTGGGATCAATCCAACGTGGACTTATATTGCAAATTGAACCCCCTGATTAAACCTATTGAGGGAGGTATTTTCAAGAAAAAAACAAAACAAGAAAAGTTATACCAGCCAAGCAATAATTTTTTAAATTTGCATATCCCTAACTCCGTTGATGGGGCCTTTGCGCATGTTACAACCAGGCAAAAAAGAAAAGAAACCTATATTAACGATTACGGCGACCGTTTGTTAGACCGTTTACAATATAATTTGTTATCATCAGGTGAGTATTTTTGAATGGAGAGTAAAGTACTTTTGCCCTAGGTAAGCCATTTTGTTCATAAATATTTAATGTGTGGATTCTTTCCGGATATAGCTCATATATATGTATAGAAATCGAAGGAAAGTTGCCTCTGAAGTCTATAGTCAATAACTCTGATATTAACTATCTATGCATATAAATATGTTATATTGCGTTATCTACACTATACTTATATCTCCTTTTGTGTGTATATTTTTATATTAAATTAATCTACGCGCAAATAAAAGAATTCTATTATGATGTTAGAAAGTGTCTCTCCAGAGTGAATAGACAACGTGATCGAAATCATCGTAAAGGTCCAAGTGATATATGAGTATAACAGGTCTGGTCAGTCACTCAATAGAAAATTGACCATCATTTTTTGGCAGCATGACGTGTTGGAGGTGATCAATTGAAAAAAGAAGAAAAAATGGGATATCAATGTTTAAGTTGCTTTTTCGCCTTTTGTTTGATAAGGATCACAAAAAGCCCGAATAAAAAAAACAAAAAACAAAAGAGATAACCCCAAAAGAGCCCCCCACCCCCAACTTAGGAACAAACTGAGGGACAAATTTAGCATTAACTTACATTGTGAATAAAAGCACCCTGTAATACGTATTTGGGGGCATTAAAAAAAAAGTTTTATCTTCGCATAATAAGCTCAAAATATTGTTTTTTTTAGCCCTCTTGCTCCATCGGCATAGCTTGTACCCATGGTATATGCATACGCATATAATACATACATAGCTAGCTTGCCAGACCAACGCAAAAACTGGAAAAAAAACCCCACTGTTCTGACAGCTTTGGTTGACAGTTTCCGAAATCAATACAATGGACACCCTGGTGAAAGAAAGCGAAATAGCCCAGCGAAAGTACAAAACGAACACTTATTAAAAGCACCAATAGCGAAGCATAGTGTTCTGTGCGAGGACGCTGACGCTTTTTATATGAATTTCGGAATTAACTGACATTTTCCAATGACACTGCTGGATTAGGGTTAGCGGATCAAGGGAGATCACCTTTTCTCTGCTGGGCGGTGTTTTTAATTTGGACCACAAAGACGGAGCAAAATGAGAAAAATAAATCAGGTTATTTTTATACTTATGGTTCCAAATGGACTAGTATACATGGCGGAGCTGATGTGCATCTTGCCTTGTCTCCTAGCTGGCTATAAATCGTACAGTCAACACATTTTTTCACTTAATGGTAATTCATTGGCAAGGTTTGTCCAAAAGCTTTTCATTATATTATCTCGGAGGAGATGCTGTTACTGTTATAGATTGATTCTTTCCGAGCAGTTTTCCTGTCTATTTTGCAACATTCCAGATGCCGTTCGTCCCTGCTTTCTTTCAGTCTAAATTTATTGGGTTGTTACTATCATACACTGATACGACAAAATCACGTTAGATACACCAATTCTCGCACGATCTCCGAGGTTAAACGCCGTTGAGGCTAGTCATTAGATAGTCAGGTTGAATGGTAGTGATTATTATACATTGATTGATACTGAATTACTTCGTCTCCATGTTGTTCTTTGGCACTAAATTCCCACCGTTGTATCGTCCAGTCCCTGTTTTAAACGTATTTCGGAGATGAGACACTGTTACTATTACACACTGATTTTTTTGGCTTGTTCCATCATCTCTGTTGTTTTTTTATCACAATTTTTTTATCCATCCTTCTGTCAGCCGTCTTCATGTTGAATTTCTGTAACGATGGCTCGTTACTACAGACATCTTCCGTTGAAATTTGCTTCGAAATAACGCAGTTCACGTCCAGGTTAAACGCACGAAACGTGAATGCATTCTTTCTCAAACCTACCCAATTGATTTTTCACTCATGATATTATATCAGTTTATTCTGAATTATACAAACATTTTTCAAATCATACCTTTATACAATATGTACATTATATATCGCAATACACTATATTTACATGATATAAAGTACTTTTGATAAAACTTATAACTTGGCTCACTGTATGATATACCTTATATATAAACAGTGCCAGGCACAAAATATCATTATCAGATGCCATATCATTATGTACCATTCGAACATTAATCGATTTTTTCTACGTGAAAATCAAAAAATGTAAAAATCAAAATTACACTCCATCACCGTCATCATCAGCTGTCTGTCAGGGTCTGTCGTTGAATATTGGCCTCCCCCAAGATTCACCAGACCTCTCTATCATGGGTGTTTGCAGAGCAAGTATTTTCTAAATCTATTTTGCTCGTCATACCATCTCACTTTCTTTCAGCCAAGGCCTTGCACATGATCTCTGGGGATCTTTATTGTGAGTAGTGATACCCAACAGTTATCTGCCATTCTTTCAACATGTCCAACCCATCGCCATTTGAGTTTTCTAACAGTTTCTATGATGTCCCAGACTCTTATTTTCCCTCTGATATACTGTGCTATCTTATGATCTCCCCATGTGGGGTTGAACATAATTTTCTCGAGTGCACGTTTCATTGTTCTCAGTTTAGGGGTCTATCTTTTGGTTAGCTCTCATGTTAAAGCTCCATAGGTGACCTTCAGTGGGATATATTGATTGAATACCTGTCTTTTTAAGATTGGTGGGAGTCAAGCTTCTCGTTAAAAACTGACGATCAAAATAGTCACTAGAACAGTCAACAAAGGTTTCTTTAGTTTTTGAGTTCGTCTGACTGGCTGTATCGCTTGCTATGCGTGTACGTAGGTACCTCGTATACATGCCGCTCAAATAGAGCTGGGGAACTGATATATTAACTTTTAATCTTTATCAAGTCTCAAAAAACGTTCTTTTGAAAATCCAATCAACCCCTAGATATTTTTTAGTGGTGAAGTTCAACTTGCAATCTAAATTTATGCTGAATTGGTCTCTCAGTTTGAATCCTGTAGCCTTCACACTTGTGCTTTATTTTGTAATGACTGTCCGACAAAAAGCAAGAAAAATACATATTTACTTTTTCCAATTTGTAATTGATCATCCCGGCACGAGATGCTACCAAAATACTTAGATAACGTAACACTTTCTATTCTCCATTTCTTTAGTTTTATTGCCCTCGTTGTTCTTCTTGGCAACGCCACTCTCCTTCTTGTTCTTATATCTGATATCTTCTCTCTCTGTCTTCATGTGTACCTATCTCTCCCTCTTCCCGTCACTCCTTGTCTCTCTGTCTAAGTCTCCCCCCACCTATCTATCTCTCCTTGTCTCTCTTTATGTCTGTAACTCCCTCACATCTCTCTCTCTCTCTGCCTGTCTGCATATCTGTCTTTCCCTCCCTCAGTCCCCATGTCTCTCTGTTTCCGTCTCCATCCGTCCGTCTGTCTTTCTCTTCGTGTCTGTCTCTTTCTCCCCTTTATCGTGCTGTCTGACTGTCCGTATATCTGTTCCCTGCCCCGTCCCTCTATCTCTGCCCCTTTCTCTCTCTTCACCCTCTCTCCCTGTCTATCTGCCTCTCTTTATAGCTCCCCTGCCTTTCACTATTCAGATAAAACCTCCCGCCGTCCTCTCTTTCCCTGCTCGGCGATCTCTTACGAATAATCGCGTCGTTCATTTTGCTTCCAATTTCTGTCTCCAATACGAATTCCCGATGTACCATAAATAGCCATTACGCACGGAAATTGGAAATGTGTTTTGATTAACGCAACGAACACCTCCTCCATCGCAACTTCCTGTCTATTCTGTTTCTCGTCAATATCTGAACAGATTAAGTAAAAACGTAATGGTCAGCCAGAAGTGGACAATGACAACTGTTACGGACAAATCGCATTGGACACACAAGCTTTCGTACTGTCACTGGATTTAAGCAACATCAAGACGAGTCAGTCCCTAAATGAGTAATTGTCTTGGAATACTAGGTACTGTATGCAACTGAGGATCATGCGAAGAGCTTTCATAGACTATCCTGTTAATCACACTAAGGACAAGACATCTGTACTTGCTCGATATCTAGAGACGGTCTCCTCATCCCTATCCCCTGAGCTT
>OY735236.1:35441515-35466515 GCA_963457665.1 Thysanoteuthis rhombus | reverse complement strand
AGTTACTCATTTCACACTAGTTACCGGTGTGTCTCATAAGACAAACCTCGTTGAGCTGACGTTTTTTCAACCTTCCATTTTTATTTATGTTTTCATTATTCTAACGCCTTTTTTTTAAATTCACCTTTATTTTACAATAACTGCTGACTCAGCAGTCATTATTGCAATTGCCTTTTAAAATTTTCCCGTCTAATAATAACCTCTCTTTGCGAGTCCAATCTAGGCTTTAACCAGAACCCCATTTTCCGTGACTCCCCGTAACACATTTCACACTCTGTCTGGTGTTCACATTCGACACTGAACTAAGGTTTGAACTTCCCCTGACTTTAAGTACTTTTAACTAATAAAGCTCTTCAAACTGCAACCTCGTTCTGTCATCATCAAAATATTATCTATATCATAAATTTCTACACAATTTCTCTACAGAAAATGGAGCATATTGAGATGCAGGGATGCCCAGCCATCATAAAGGCACTCCCTGGCCCACAATTGTAGTCTAGAGTCTAAATTGGGGTCAAAGCGCTTTCAGGGTGTTCCACTTTTTGATTTAGAAGCAGATTTTCCCTTCGTCTAATTGCTTCCCTGGAAGGCAAAATCAACATAACCAGCACAGCTCGGAATTCGAACTTCAATTCGCTGATTTCCTTATCTGCAACGCTACCAACTACACCATTTGCACCTCAACTATACGTAAATGTAAGGATGATTAGTAAGCCAAAACTGCGCTCATTAGAAAGGCCAGTAATTATAGTAATTGGAAACATCAATTTTCACAAAACATATTAAATATAATTCGAAAAAACAGGTAAAGATATTTATCAGAAAAGAAAAAAAATGTATATATTTTAATTCTCGCTTCAGCATTATCTTGTCAAACAGAGCCAGAACTACCTATAACATTCTGGAATATTCCCATGAGTGTCTGCAACGAACTAATTGGCAGATTTTTCAAAAGTGTGAACGTTTTTCCGAGGTGTGACCAACACCTTCACTGTACAACGGTGTTTTGGTACTTTTCTCCTTCCATACCGACAACTCTTCTCTTTTCTCTAACAAACATTGAAATCACACAGCATGAAATGCTCGTCTGCTTCAAAAACAATGAGTTAACGCATGCGCACACATGCACAAACACATTTGTATGCATGAGAATTTATTCTGATTGATGTATATGCATAGTTGTATCTTTCTCAAGATGTTATTCCCCCTTTTCGGATATGAATCATTTCAAGATTTTCAGGTTTCCTTCACGAACAAACATTCATCATCATCATCATCATCATCATCATGAGTCTTTTATTGTCCGTCGTTGCACATACACCCCCCCCCAGGATTTGTCACCCCTATCTATCATCTTGCATGCTACCCGCATCAGTTACGTGTAATCCTCTCCTCTGGGATCCATGGTATGAGTTAGGTGTGTCATTCTGGTAACATGACCAACCTATTGCCATTTGAATTTCGATGATGTCTCGGACTCTTGATTTTTCCGTGATATATTCTGTTGTTTTGTGATCTTCCATGTGAGATTGGGCATCTATTTAATCACTGTCCCACCACAGCAATATGTGACACAAGGTCGGGCTTAACGTGGGAAGAAATAGGAGCAACCCTTCCAAAAATGGCTCCAGTCGACGCAGCTACCGTTGAAAAGCACATCGTAATGGCTAGACAACGTCCACCAGGGGACCTGGTCCTTCAAGTGCAATGGAGCAGTGCTGCTCCGGGAAAACAGAGACCCTGCAGCTTAGCTGAGAGCCGAAGGACGAGTGCAAAGGCCTCCCAATGGGCTTAGCAAATGCAGCCTCAGTCAAACGTCTTGGGGGGAGGTTAGCATTATTCTTCCATGTGCACAGTATATTCTTCTCAGTTTGAGGGTTAGTTCCTTGGTTAGGTTCCATGTTCCAGCTCCATAAGTGACTATTGGAAGGATACATTGGTTGTATACTCTTCTTTTTAGGACCTATTTGTTCTCAAAGGTTCAGCTTGCTCTGCTGATTGCTTGCTATCCCAGAGTGATTCTTCACTTGATTTCTTCTTCGTTTGAAGATTCAATGGAGATGTCCTACGTAGATATTGTGGTCAACTTTCTTCAATTCTTCGTTTTCGATTTTGATCGCTTCGTGTTTATTTCCAACGTAATTGTTGTACCTGACCTTTGAGGTCATGTGAAGATCAATCTCCTTGCCTTCTCCATTCAGTTCATTTAGCATTAGTTGGAGGTCCTGAAGGTTCTCTGCAAAAAACACAATGTTGTCTACAGACCTGATGTTGCTCAGATATTCACCGTCTATCCTGATTGCACCCTCTTTCATACCTGCATCCTAATAAATACAGTGACAGGAACAAACACGTATAGTTGTGCTGGCAGAAAAACACTCATGTGTGATACATATATAGCCATACAGCCAGGTGGACCTGATTAAAAACAGTTTATGGTGTTGCTGGTATGGTATGGTTCAGTTTGCAATGTAAGTTTATGCTAATTTGTTCTGTGTTTTGTGTCTGCTTACTTTAGAGAATTAGGACTTTTTAGTGATTGCTGCCCCACAAAAGACAGAGAATTGAAATTTTCGAAATTTTTTGTTTTTATTGATCACCCCAATATAGCATGCTGCTGGAATAAGTTATTCATGTGACAGTTTCAATCAAATGATTAACCAGACCTGTTTTTTGAACTCTTCCAATTCAGGCTTATCTGATGCAATCTTGAATTTAACCAGACAGGTTTACAGTATCTATCACTGACTACGTTGTTCAGTTATAGCTGAGGCCAACTGTGTAAGACACAGAATAGGCATCATAGTGTCTCATATCTTAACATCAAGATAAGGTTTTAGCACTTTAAAAGTTCGGAGTGCCTATATAGAATAAGAACATCTGTGGATAGTTGATTGTAAGAGTACTTTTTCACCAGACATTTTTTGTTCCTTCGTCTACCCACGACCCAGTCTCTCATTTACATGTAGTCAAGATAATTAGGCCTGCAATACGCCCGCTACCAACTGTTCCTAATTAGGCAGTCATCTCCAGTTGTCATAAATTGAATTAATAGTCTGTAATACGAAAAATAAAATAAATAAAGTAACAGCTCCGGTTAGTCACTTGATAGAAAAACGTCATGTGATTAAGGTCTTCTGGCAGCATGCCGTGTTTGGGGTGATCAGTTGAAATATTTGAACGATGGGATGATCATCGGTTAAATGCTTACCTGACAGTTTCTCACATTTGTTTGATCATCATCATCATCATCATCATCATCAGTCCTTTTACGTCTGTCGTTCGATATAGACCTTCCCCAAGATTCGCCACAATTCTCTATCATGGGCGTCGCAGAGCCAGCATTTCCTGAATCTACCCAGTTCATCTCTCCATCTTGTGTTCCGTCGGCTTCGGTTTCTCATGGTATCTCTCGGGATCCATTGTGAGACGTGATGTCCATCGGATCACGAGCAGTTGGATAAAATTTAGGGGCCAATTTAGCCTATACGCACATTAGGATTGAACACCCCCAGATAAAAACAATAGGAGGGAAAAAATTAAAAACAAAAAGCATTTCTTAGACATAATAAAAAGCAAATATTTTGATTTTCAGTCTGTTCACTACGTTGGTGCGGCCTGTACGAACCAATCGTTCATCCATTGCCAGCCAGCCAGCCAGACCATTTCAAAAACCCGAGAAATCTTTGTTGAGAGTTTTGGTGACAGTTCTGGTTGATGTTTCCTAATGATCGATTTTTGGGCGGAAGTTAGATGGTCTCGCGAAGAAAAAAGTTTAAAAGAATTATGTTAAATTGTTTAAAAATAAAAGTAAAATTTTGTGGTGAAATCAGTTTTGGACATTGTGGCAATTTCGCCCTCCTCTTGATTTTTTTATAATCTATAGAAATTCTGTGCACTTTCTGTCACTATTCTTCTTTCTTTTTTTATAACTATTTAGTTACTTTTCGGATATCATCTTCAGTCAAGTTTTCTATATCTGTTTTTCTCTCTTTACCTTCTTTATCTTATATTCCAGGTCTCTTCCTTGTCTTTCCTCAACTCCCGACTGTGTTTTTCTCTCTCTTTTTATTCTAGTTCATTCTTTCTTATCCTCCTCTCTCTCTTTTTCTCTTCACCTTGTTTTTTTCTTGATCTTTTTCATCCACTTTCTTCAACTTCTGACTCTTTTTTCCTCCCTTTCTTTCCATCCATCTTTTTCAAACTTTCTCGTTTCGTCTTTGTCTCTACCCCTTCCCTCTTCTTTTTTTTACTCTTTTTATTCTCACTCTTTTAATAAATTTACCCTTTTCTCCCATCTATTTCCTTTTATATATCTTTCTCTCTTAAGCTTTTTATTGCTGTCTTTCTCTCTTTCCTCCCGCTCTTTCTTTTCTTTCATTTATTTTTTTTGTCTTTCTTTGTATCTCTTTTAATTCTGACTGTTTCACTCCTCACCTCGTCTTCTCTTTTCCCTCTAGCTTTTTATTTCTGTCTTCCTCTCTCTCCTTCACTCTCTGTTTTACCACGATTTTTCTATTGTTCTCTTTTTTCTCTCACCTGTCCCTTTTTTATTCCCTATATATCCTCCTTGTTTCTTTATCTCCCTTCCAAAAATTATATCTCTGTTTTTTCCTCAGTCCTTCTTATGACTCTCTTGTACCCTCCACCCCTGTTGTTTTTTCTATCTTTTACTCTCAGGCTTTCCGTTTCTTCTTTTCCCCTTCCAATCTCTCCTTTTCTCTTCACTTTCGTCTTCATTTAATTGCTCTGTGCTTCTTTCTCCCTTTCCTCAACATCTGACTCTCTTTCACTCTCTATCCCTTTCCTCACTAACTATTTCAACCCTCTCTCCGTCGCTCCATTACTAATTTCTTTTCTTCTCCCCTCTGTGTTGCCTCTATCTCTCTCTCTCTCACTCCCTCTCTTTGTAACTGCAGACTCTTCTTTCCTCCCTCTCCTCTTGTATTCTTCTTTGATATCTCTCCTTCCTTTCTTTCTTTTTCTTGTATGCCAATCCACCGAAAGACTCTTCTATATAATAGTTCTTGGTGCTGATGGGAGTATCCAGGCTATTTTTATAGAATCTATTGATAAAATCATAGATTGGTCCTCTTGAAGCGAAAATTAGATTTGGAATCACCAAAGATGCCTCCGGTTGATGATGTGGACGCAGATAGATTTTCCCGAAGGTAAAAGAGATGCCAATCAGAGTGCTTCTCCATCCAGGCAACCGAATATTTACATACATGCATACGATTTTGAATTAGTATCTAATTATCACGTGGGGGCCAAGGTCAGGCAGACGTATAACATACGTACCAGACTTCAAGACGGATGTTTTTCAAGGGTATTTGGAGGACTACTGCTCACTGCAACTCATCTGAGCCGCCATAATTGTCCATATCGGCCTTTGTTAGACAATCCAATCGTTATAATTATCCCTTACCCGAAATTTTCAAATTGGAAATACTCTGATATCCAAAACTCTCCATGTATTTTTTTTGATAAGCATAATCATTATTCTTATGTGAAATTTGAACATATTATCTACCGTTTCAATTGTCTGGCTAACGAAAGAGCAGACGCGAGAACTATCAAAATAAGTTTCCTCGAGAATGTCCAGCCTGCTGACTATGTATGTATGTATGTATGTATGTATGTATGTATGTATGTATGTATGTATGTATGTATGTATGTATGCATTTATGTATGTATGTATGTAGGTATCATGTATACAGTCCGTACCAAAAGAACTACAGGGCTTATTATATCTACAGAGAAAAAAAAATCTAAAAATTCACCTGGTAAATAGTTTTTTTGGCAGGAATTCAGTTTGCAATGTAATTACATGCTGAATCGACCCCTTGCTGTTGGCAGCATGCTTGTTTTTTTGGTATATTTAATTTTTAATGATCACAGACAAACAAAAGACTTGAGAAGTAACTTATTCATTGATCACCCCTTGTTCAATATTTTTAACTGATCACTCCTATGTCGGCATGCTGCCAAATTTTGTCGCTCTTATGAAGTTTTCTATCGTGTGATTAATTAAAATTGTTCATTTCTACAGTCAAGTATTCGTGTTCGGGTATGTGTATAAGTATTACAACTTATCAGTAGCAAATAGATTTGGAACTAGGAATAGAAGCGATAATGAATGACCATAGATTGGCGGCTAAGTAATGTGACACCTCAGCTTCTTAATGAATCATCATCATCATCATCATCATCATCATCATCATCATCATCATCATCATCATCATCATCATCATGGGAGTCACGGAGCCTATACTTTCCAAAGTCCATCGTACATTCTGTCGGACACAGTTTCTCATATGACATCCAGGAATCCACATTGTGAGCAACACAACCAGCCCATTCTCATCACTTTAAACCCTGCTCAAGAATTATACATCAAAGTACAAAATTAAAAGATATATACATAGCCGGAAAGTAGGTTTACTGTGATATTATAGTTATTTTGTAAATAAAAACACATTTAAGATCCTTTGAAAATGTTTTTCTCAAAAACCTTTGCTTTGAAACCTCTCCTAACTCGTTGAGTTAGCATGCCAAATTATGTCTGGCTGCATCTATATTCACATCATTTCTATAGCGTGACAGACAAAAACACAAACTTAGAGACACCTCTCGAATGTACATTCAAGATATAAAGAAATGTATTGCGTTCTGGTTCGATGAATTCAAATATCACGTATAGTAAGACGGTCTATGCATAATACTACAAATAGGGATTTGTTCTAATCTGGAACACTGTAACCTTTGGAGTTAGCTGAGCTTTGTATAAGGACACACAGACTATTTGTTTCCCTTCTCTCTAGATCAGACTTTTTCACCGAGGATGAGGTATTGGAAGATTGGAACCTTATAGCCAACAAAAGTAACAATTGTACAATTGATTTATGCAACTTCAACCTAATGTTCCCATATGAAAAAAATTAGTCACTAGTATTCAATCCATCGTGTCACTAATTGAATACACGCTTTTGCCCCCTTTCCACCCCCAAAATATATGACCCCCCCCCCCGAATCTTGTAGCGTAGCAGAGGAGATCCATGACTGTAACGTAACAGAAAACAGGAAACTAATTGGATATAAAAGTTTGAGGGTTCAGCAATCCGACCACAGACCTTCGTATATAACTATTTATTGGATACAACGGATTACAAAATCCTATCAATTCTAACAAACACTTTTTCCCTTCAATACTATCGCAAAAAGTAGCAAAAAAAGGAAACAAAAACAGATTATTTATTAGATTTACGGAAGTTTGTATGTGATTATTGTCTATGTATCTATCCATATATTTATATACTGGTCTGTCTGTCTATCTATTTCTCTTCCGATGGATATCTATCTATCTATCTATCTATCTATCTATCTATCTATCTATCTATCTATCTACCAGTCTGTCTGTCTCTTTACTTATCTTTCGATGGATATTATCTATCTATCGATCTATCTATCTATCTATCTATCTATCTATCTATGTTTCTCCCCCCCTCTGTCTGTCTGTCTGTCTCTGTCTGTCTCTCTCTCTCTCTCTCTCTCTCTATATATATATATATATATATATATATATATATATATGTATATATACCAGTCATTTATGACAAATTAAATGTATTGATTTTTTGGTTCCAGGGCTCAAATTTTGGTCTTTGTGTTTTTCCAATATACAGAGATTTGAACACAGATTTTGTTGCGTTGAACTTAATAAAGAACATATCTCATTACGTTCAGCTCCGAACATCACACACTTTTTTCGGTCCTTGGATATAAAACTATTTCCATCATCGATTACTTTTGTGCTGACAAGGATCCCGGGGAAGATATTGAGTTATGAAATCAAATCATAGAGTCACATCCCCCTGATGATAAAAGGGAAACCATATGAACCTTAAAGAAATTGAAGCTGGTGGAGAAAAATGAATTGTATGAATTATGTGACGTGCACAAGGAAGGGTCATGCTTAACATCAGATGGAAAGATCACAAGACAGCATCGTATATTAGGAAAAAATAGGATTTAGAAATACAAAATCTATTAGAGAACTCAAATGGTAATGGAAAAGCCATGTTGCAATAACATCAGACAGCCGCTGGACATCACGACTCACAATATGGATCCCTAGACATCATAGGCGGAATTGTGTTCATCAAAAAATAAGATGGCGTAGCGATTACAATTTGAGGAGATATTGGCACTGCAATGCCAATGATCAAGTGTTCTGGCGAATCTTGGGAAAGGTTTATGTCCAAGGAGCCTTGTTAAAAGGTTTTCTTCTGCTCCAGCTGCTGCTGGTAATGATTTAATGTGAAATCTCCCAATCGTTTCTCGTTAAAGCCCGCAACGGTTGTATAAAATACCGGCCTGATTGATGTTGACTCAGTGTTGAACTGCTCAGCACAGCATATGGCGCATGGGAAGATTGTATAACGCCAGATTCCTGTGTGAGTAGGGTTATATTTATAGAAAGAGAATTCTAATTATTTGGAAGTGAGGTTATTTGCGTCACAATTCACCTCTTAAAAACAAGAAATATCTCTTTGGGTTAAATTCAATCCTGGTTAAGAAGTACTGAGATAAATGGTAAACTACCTGTTCTAGCCTGATCGCCAAAGTTAATCAGCGTCAAACCGGATCAGTGTGTGCTTGGATAACGCCTCAGAACATCTGACCCCCTAAACACATTGTGCCAGACTAAGTAGGGTTTAGTAAATGAACTGTACATGGTCAGTGTATATCAAGAGAAAATGGTGGGCATTTAGGAATACAATTACTGTGCAATGCCAATAACCCTAAATGGGTGAGCTTGCCTGCTTTGAGAATCGACATCCAAAATGTTTACCTTTTCATATTATCGAACTTTGTTCATCTGCAAATGTTAAAATGACTAGATTATGTTTACCGAATTTAGATAAATGAATATTCGCGAGAAATGACCATTATGGGAAACAGTCGTCAAAAAATGTCGCCAAAACTCTCAACATAGGTTTTTTTCTCAGTTTTCAAGTTGGTCTTGCTGGTTATACATGTACATATGTATAAATAAGAGGTTGCATTTTAGCCACGTGGCTGAAAATTGAAGTACACATTCCTTATTATAAAAATAACTTCTTTAGTACTTTGAAGGTCCCATCTCTTTGTATATGGTTCTAGTGTGTGTGTGTGTGTGTGTGACAGAGTGAGTATAAATAGAGGGTTCAATTCCAAATGTAAGTTATGTCTAATTAGTACTTTAGTTTCATACTTGTTTTTAAAACTCAGATCATTCAGTGATCCCTGCCATGCTTGAGGCAAGATAAGAAATTTATTCATTTATCACCCCTTCTTTTTGATCTGAGGTTGATAATCCCCAACATGACATGCTGCCAAACAACATTGTGATGTATTGAGGGATTAAACAGCTAACAATAGATTTCAACCTGATCGGTCCCGCTACTCAAAAAACACTCCTGAAACTTGAAAAGCCGGTTGTCTTTATTGCAATCGGATTTCGAAAAACATTCGGAATAGTATCGTATGAACAAAAAAACAATCTGAACTGGTTAGTCACTCAGTATAAACCGTCAAATTACCAACTCTTTTTGGTAGCATGCAATGTTTGGGGTGATGTATTAAAAAAATTGGGTGAAAATGTGATCAATGAATAAGTTACTTCTGTCGCCTTTTGATGGTCAGAAATCACTGAAATAAGACCAAAACTTCAAAGTATAAGCGTGGATACTGTCTGAAATAAACTAAGTGATCAATTTAACACAAGAAATTATTGCTAATTGAGCTAAAGGTTTATACTGGGAAGGATTTAGAAAAAGTCTCGAAAAAAATTTCCCTAGAGCTAATTAAGAGTGAATGTTTTTTCCCCCCGTCCTCTAGCTCTGTTAATGCTGACTGTACATATGACAAAACATACAGGGTTGATATAGTTTCTGACCACTTTGTCAAATTTGAAAAATTTTAAATCAAGGACTACGATCCAGAGAGATTTGAATAACTCGAGAACTCGTCTTTCATGGCCATCGTACTAATCATTCTGGTCACGGATGCGTAAAAGAGTATTTCAAGCAGCTTTTTCAGTTATTCTGTTACTCTTTTCAATTCGCTGAGTCATAACCAGGAATCTAATGAAGAAACACCGAAACCTCAAGTCACCGATAACAACAAGATAATAAAATTGAGAGAATAGAACTAAATAAATTAATCAGGAAAAAAACGAAGGGAAGACAGAAGAAGATACATGACGGCAGTCATCGAATCGACTCTCAAAAAAGTCAGGGCTTTAGAGTGATAAACAAAGGCTTCAATTCAGGACGGAGGCAAATAACCAGCATACTCGAGGGAAATGGAAACCTAACCACGGACAGAGACAGGATTGTCAAGAGTGCCAGAGAATTTTACCAGGAAACTCGATTCATCTAAACAAAGACTACAAAACAACGAACATTTTGTGCAAGGCACGCATTGGGAGCCTTTGAAATTGTCCTTTGGTTCTCCCACTATTGCTAGGCCCAGATGGGGGGGGGAACAGTAAGCCCTAGGTCAGCACTTTCTCATTGCACTTGAAGGGATAGGTCGGCTCGTCCTGACACTTTCGTAACTGCGGTTGCCTTTTTCGAAGAGTTGCTTCTATTTTCCCCAAGTCGCATTTTGTTCTGGTGGTAGAGTGAATATATAGATCCTTGAGTGCAGCACTGTCCAATTGCACTTAAAGGGAGAGGTCAGGCTCGTTTTTTTTGTCAGGCTCAGGCTACTGACACTTACCAGCCAAATGGGCCCGAGATGGTGTCGTGATGAACATCAAAGATTGAGTGCGTCGGTGCAATGCGCTATCCAATTGGGTTATACTGAGGCTGCGCATTACTACACGCATTGGGGAGTCTTTGGACTCGTCCTTGGCCTCTCCCAATATCACTCAGCCCAGCTGCAGGGGAACAGTAAGCCCCAGGGCAGCACGGTTCCATTGCATTTGAAGAGACAGGTCGGGCTCGTCCTGACGCTTTTATTTGCTTGCGATTGCTTTAGCTACCACAGTTGCTTAGCAACCGAAGTTGCGTCGGATGGAGCAATTTTTGATGGGTGGATCCTATTCTCTTCACATAAAGCCCTGACTCTGTATCGCAATTTCCTCTAGAGAGTAAATATATAGATGCTTGCCCTTCCATTTTTTGCCATTTTGGCATGGATTATCTGTTTCATGGCATAGACCGAGGCACCGGTACTGACACTTGCCTACCAAATGGGCTGGAGATCGTATCCAGGTGAACACCAAAGACCGAGGGCGCAGGTACAATACATTAGCCAATGAGATTATACTGAGGCTGCGCATTGCTACGCGCATTGAGAGCCTTTGGACTCGTCCTCTGGCCCTCTGACTCTGGCAGTACTGTCCCATTGCACTTAAAAGACAGGTTGAGCTTGTCCTGACGCTTTCGTGACTGAGGTTGCTTCAGCAGCCACATATATTGATTAACAACCAAATTCACGTCGGCTGGAGCTATTTTTGATGGGTTGCTCCTATTTTCCCGAAGTAAAGCCGTGACCTTGTGTGCATTTTCTCTGGTGGGAGAGTGAATAAGTAGATGCTCATCTTCACACGGAAAGACTCCAAGACAACATAATACATCTGTGAGAAGACAGGAGTCAGGGATATCATAAAATCCATTAAAAATCTCATAAGGCAATGGGTTGGCCACGTTACATGAATGGCAGACAATTGATGGACATCATGACTCATGACATGGATCCCCAGAAATCACATGCACAACCGAGGCCGGCAGAGTATAAGATAGAGAGACGAGCTACACGAATTCACAATGTAATGGTTCTACTACGCCCACAGTAGAGAGGTGTGGCAATCCTGGGGAAGATCTATGTCCAACAACAGATGTTAAAATGCGTGATGATGATATATTCATTTGAATTTTCATATCAAGTATTTTCAATATCACTAAATCATTATTAGTTCAACTCTATCCATACTGTTTCTTTCCATTTCAACCACTTTAGGTCGATATCATTCGGCTACCAGAGCAGACAGTGTCAATTAGATAGAAAGAAACTTTTAATGAAATAATAGCGAAAATATTCCATCAAAAACATCCAAAAATGTAATAGATTCAACAAACTGCTTTCACTAAAGAGTATCATTTTTTCTTATATTTCAGCTGGACATGACGGAAAGAATCTATGTGAACTAGTCTCAGATTACTAAACTAAGCAGGTATCATGTGTTGACGTAGCTTTGGCCATTGAATGTTTATAGAAAACGACTAATGAACATTCAGATTAAAGGGAGACGCGGAATATTTGCTAACCGCTCGATTGCCCATACCTGACGAACATTATTTTCGGTTCTTGATGGGTCATCCATGCTCTTATGAGTCCCAAGACTTGTGAAAAGAAAGCTTGTCTTGGTCAACGTGGATGATTTAAAGAGTGGAAAACAAACCAAACCAATAACTGCGATACCACAGATAAGCTCCAAAAGATAAGATACCGAAATGTTTTAAGCATGTAAGTCGTGGTTGCACTGAAGGATGAAAGAAAAACTGTTTTGGGGTTCAAAATCAAACAGTTTTTTTTTCTCAAAAGAGATTTATAGACCGCTGCATCTACCAAAGACAACAAATCTCCATGAGACCCTCAAAAGAAGGGGAAATCAAGCAAATAATCACCCTAGGATGGCAAACCTAAGACAGAGTAAGCTGAACCGTCAAAAACAAGAATTTCCGATCAATCTTAAAAAGAAGGGTGAACATCGAATGCATTCTCCTGATAGTCACTTTTGGAGATGAAACATGGAACCTAAGCAAAAGACAGACCCACACATTGAGAACCATAGAACGTGCACATGAAAGAATTATGCTGGGCTCCTCATTGGTAGACCACAAGACAGCACAATACATCTAGGAGAACACATGAGTCAGGTACATCATAGAATTCATTAGAAAACTCAAATAGCGATTAGCTGGCCATGAAGCAAGAATGGCAGACAACTGATGGACATGGTGATCCATGACATAGATCCCCAGAGATCACATGCACAACCGAGGCGGGCAAAGTATTAGATAGAAAGACGAGCTAGAGAAATTTGGAAAGTACTGGATCCGTAACGCTCATGATAGTGAAGTGTGACGAATCCTGGGTAAGGTCTATGTCCAACAACAGACGTTAAAAGACTGGTGATGATGATGATGATGATAATCCTAGTTTGAAGACCTCACAAATAAACATAAGAAAAGGATAGAGACTGTGTATCTCTCTCTAGCTGACAAACCACTTTCAAGCTAACTTTTTAGAAAGTTCTTTTCTATAGCTATCACTTTTATCAAATTTACCTGTACGTTTTTTCTCCATAACACCAGCTCCAAAAAAATCATGTACCCTTTTTCTTCCTATTTTCTCTTTATTCTCTTTCAATCTAACGCCATTAAACTCTCAGTCTGTGTCTCCCACTTTCTCACTAAGAATTCTCAGAAACCTCCCCTTTCTCCTTCCAGCCTATTTTTGCTTTCTCTCGTCGAACGGCTAATGTCTTTTTAATTGAGATGCTGCTGCGGCCATCTTAAGTAAACTGCACGAGGTCCGAGCGACATTTCTTATCTATTCTCTTGAATCGACTTGAGATATCTCAATCATTTTTTTTTTAAACCTGAAAAGGGTTTCACTGAAAGACACTCATCCCCCCAATACACACACATTCACATATATAACATATTCAAAATTATATGTATATATATTTAACAAAATATCATAAAAAAAAGCTAAATATTTATGAGTAATCGAACTTAGATTCTTGATAAACGCTACTTTTCGGAAATAGTCAGCCGCTCGAAGAAAAAGTGTTGCTTTTACTGCCTTATCACCGTCTACGCTAAGATAACTCTCTGATTCACTTCTCAAGTGGAAAAATCAGGACAAAGGGCATTTTTGCGAAATATCTCGTGGAACACGCTAGAACAATCATATCTATCGATTTGTTCACAACTGTTTATGCATTAATTCAGAAATTAAGTTTTCATTAGAATAAGTCTCCATTCTCTGGTTCTTTTGACGAACGACGTATTGCTGACACGCAGTCATTCAACATTAGTTATATTGGTCATGCAGACCTTTGTACACAAGTTTTTTTGACTAAGTGATGTTTTATCGACTAGGCTTTCCATCGACTACCGTTTCGTCGAATACTTTATTGTACTATTTAGTGGTAAATAGATGAAAAACTAACATTTCTCAAAAATTAATTTTTTTTATGTCTTTAATGACATTGAGTGAACAGGTTAACACATATTATAAAATGAATATTTCTTGAATGCCTTGAGAGATAGTCCAACTGTCATCGACTGCTTATATCAAAAACGTAATAAAAATTGAAATATCTCGTCAGTTGTCCCCCTTAACCAATAAAGTAATTGCTTTCATTGTTCCCATACAGTGTTTTGATCCACAATTGTAGGAGAAAAATGAATTTGTCGAGATATCTCGTTAGCTGCTCCAATTTGCTCAGCGATTGTTTCAGCTTGTTTTTCCGAAGGCCCCAATTTTTAACGCAGAATTGTGTGTAGTCAAGAACTTTTGCAAAAATTGTTTCACATTCAAAGGAAAATAGTTACATTCCACAGAAATAAACCAACAAGTAATTACAGATAATCCCAACAGAAAAGTATAACGGCTGAACAGAAGAAAAGAAAAAACAATTCAAAAGATCTGAAGATATTTTCAAGTTGACAGTCAGATCGCTTTTCCTTTTGCTCAAAGGCTTGATACCAACCTGGGACTCTTGTATCAACTAAAGTGTCTTCCATGATTAATTTCAACCTTCGTTTTCTATAAATTATTGGTTTTCGCCGAAAAGCAAATTTCTATCTAATTGCTTCCTGTTTTTTTCTTCCTTTGTTATTGAATGGGCGCCTCTTCAATAACATTCTTGCAAAGAGTCTGTAATTATTCTGTTGCCCGTCGGCTGCAATCAGACACCGTCTCTTGAGAAACCATAAACCACTACTGCCACCAAGACTGTCGACATAGTTTTTTTTCACTTTTTAGATTGGTCTGGCATGCTGGCTAGGTATGTATGTATACTGTATTTCAATGTGTAAAACACATTCATTTCTAAAACCTTTGGATTAGAAGATCCAGATGGGTATTATCTATGGAGACATAATTTTTATCCATATTGGTATGTATAGTGGTATTTAAAGGATTATGGAATTTATAACCTAATCTCAATCCCTTTTGCAGATTATCCATGGTAGCAGATTTTACAGAGTGAGATACGATGTATAGCACGTATAAGCCATATTGATAGAGCTAGAGGGTTGAAATTCTGAACATTTACTCCTCACTATGGATAAAGAAACGGTTCTATTTGTCTTTAAGAATTCTTAATTGAAGTAGTGGTTTAATTTACAATGTCAGTATATACTGAATTTGCCCCATAGTTTTATAGCATTACCACTTGTTCGTGTATATTTCTGACATATTTTAGTGATCACAAGCTTGCATAAGGCGAAACAAGTAATTCAATCATCGATCAACTCTTTTTCCATTTCTTTTAATTGATCATTCCAACATGGCATGCTGCCAGAAGACGTAGGTATTGTGACAGTTTGTATTGACTGACTAACTAGACATGTCATTATTCACGTATTGAACTGAAGAAGCTGTTGGAAAATATACCCGCTGTTCTTACTAACCCTGAAAGATCTCCACTTACAGACGTAATTGATCGCTTAAGCCCATGAGAAATTTTGAAAAGAAAACGTTCGCAATTTAATTTTTTTTCTAATGTAGATATTTTTCCGTGCAAGTTGGCTATCTGAGAATTCAAGTTACAAGTTGTCTCAATTGTATCGAAGCAGTTAAAACTTAGATAACTCTCAAAGTATAAACGCAAGTGCCATCTAATGACACAAGCAATGATGAAACCATATTTATATGTCTATTACATTGTGGCTCATTTATTTCACAATCATCAGACTTTTAATGTTGGACATAGCCCTCCCCAAAATTTGCAAAGTCTCCCTATCATTGGTGTTGAAGTGCCATTATTCCTTGGACTTCGTCGCACCATCCTACTATTTTTTTTTGCTGGTCAGTTTGGCATCTGGTCTCTACAGATCCTCGTTGTTTGTCGTGATGACAAGCCGTTGTCTGACCTCTTTCAACAAGCCCATTCCTATTTGACTCATCAAGTGGACTCTCTGATATATCTTACTAAAGATGTCCTCTCTAATATCATGAGCTGACTTGTGATTTCTCCATGTGATATTGAGCATGATTCTCTCTTGTGTAAGTTGAAGGGTTCTCAGGACAGTCTTTTGGTTTGGTTCCATATTTCAGCTATATTTACAAATTTATATCCCTTTTGAGTCGAGTCATTGTAATTGATCCTTCGCTGGAACTGAGATTTTTCCTAGTTGACACCAAATGTTCAAATCTCGTACTCTTCTTTGCTTTCTTGATTCCAATTAGTCAAAGTTCTCTTGCCATCCTCTTTCTGACCGTCAATACCTCGTCCCTGTCGTTTCTATGTGCTCAACTCGTTAACTCCGAGGCCAATCTTTTGTATGTCGTCCTTGTCACATGATCTGTCCAATTCCATTTTAATTTGCTAATGTCTTGTGGATTTCCAAGACGCAAGTATGTTCTCCACGAATACCAAATAATGACACATTTTGTATCAGGTTGATGTAAAGGTTTCTATCAATTCTTTTTATAAAACCATCTATTCATATGATTTGAGTGTGTCGCTATTCATTCGAGTATTGTGTCCAACTTCCTATGACCTTACGACATCTTTATCTGAATTGTCTTTTCAATCATAGAAGAACAATTCCAGACATGATTCAATTATTTCTCTGAGAACAATTTGAGAGTGACAGGTCTTGAAAATACACTGCATGCCAGAATGCCCACAATTCTATATTTATTGTGTTATACCTTGCATATCCTACAGGGGGTAGATGTTGTCATGTAGAAAAATCTGCAGACTTCCTGGAACAGAAAAGCACCTTTCTCTTCAAAAGTGTTATTCAAATTAGTTGACTGATTCACGTCTAATAGTTCTCTTACTTCTCATAATATTGGTTCTTTATTTTCCAGCGTATTGGATGGAGTTCTTGTGTGTTCCACAGTATTCATTTGAGCTGATCTTAAAGACAAGTGTTGAATTTTCCGTGTTGAATTCAAAACATTTCTGTGGAGGATTCAACTTACAAAAATTGTTAGGGATATCAAAACAGCATTTCCCCTCACAAATCTTGAATTTCCTTCTCACTCTTTTCACCTTATCTACGAATCTATTTTCCTAAACACTTCAAATGAAAGTAAAAAAAAACCATTCAAATTACGCATTTCTTTTCAACTTGACCGAAATGGTTGAGGTTAGGATCTAGGCTTATCTTCTATGATCAATGTCAATGTTCAGGGACTGGTTTATTCAATTACAGAATAAATGGAAGCGGCAAAATTGTCGTTATTGCAGTGATTGTTTCGTTGTGGGAAAATAATTCACGCTGTCCATATGTTTTGAATTTAACACGGGAAAAGTAACAGATGCTGATCTCACAATCTGCTTTTGTGTATCATGCAAAGCATTCCTGGCACATGTTGCCATCAACAGCATCATTACCATAAGTTTCAGCAATACATTGCTTAGCTTCGACTAAAAAAATTCTACCACGTTAAGCACGAAGAGCCATAAGTGTTGAATGTTTATTATACATTCCCATTCGTATATATTTTCACCAAAATAAAGTAAAACATTTACTCCAGTGACATTGTTAAGATTTCCCTAGAATTGTGCAAAATATATTACTGTGAACCTTTCAATCAGCTCAATATATGCTTAGTATTTTGAATAGAGGTCCGTTTAGATAGTGTGATGGTTAGCACATCTGCCTTACAAAGATTCGATTCTCGATATAAGCAAGGGACAACTTTCTCTGCTTACCCAGAAACTAATTGAGTACACTCTAAGCTGGTTTTTTTTTCTGTCAGAGGTATTCAATGTTGGATACAAAAGGGATCATCATCATCACCATCATCATCATCATCATCATCAACAACAACAACAACAACAACAACAACAATCTTTTATCGTCCGTCGTTGCACATAGACCTTCTGCAGGATCCACCAGAATTAAAAGAGTCCTGGTCTCAATCAGATCTAACAATTGAACATATCACTGATCCTGCGTGTGCAATAGAAACTGAGAATTCGCCACTGGCCGTCATACTCCATTGGGAACGTCTCTTGGGAGACGGACGCTTCACCTTCGCAATTCGAAGGGGGCTAACGTATCTTTGCCCAGGTAGGATGTTGAATGGCTGGATATATAACGAACAGACTTCGTCCTTCCCAGAAAATCCCTCTGACAACTTAAAAGCGATACGAATGACTTTGTGGAACAAATTCAGGTTTTCTTGACAGGTTGATTGCCAGATAATTTGCTCGTTCGGAATATCTTACTCTTCTCAAATGTCTTTCTCTGAGAAAGTTGTCTAACTGCAATCCAAGTCTGGATTTTGTTTTTGTACGAAAAGAAGAAGAAGAACCAGAACGACAAGAACCCCTCCTCACAAATTCAATGAGGTAGAAATTAACATTTCCTCACCATGATTTGAAATCATCGTCAACTCATAGATACATGTGTCTCTTACCAACTGAGCTAAATTGACAAGTGTTACACATCATGTTGAAAATACAGGAGAGCTTATTGAATCCCAATAAATGAATACATTTATACTAAATCGATATATTTTTACATTTTGGTTTATTTTATACAATACACAAGTTACAGTAATCGTCCTCAGTCTGAGTAGAAAAAGGATTTAAGTTTGTCCCTGTAGCAGTCAGGCTTTATTTATATTGCATCAAAGTTGATTTGGATCGATTCTGCAAAGTCTTTTATAACTTGGAATCAGCGTGAGATTACATATCATGATAGTTTGTCGGAGAAAATATGCCTAGGTTTCCACCCCCCCCCTGCAAACCAAAAGTAAAACGTTCCTATAAAGTCATTCAGAGAGCCAAGATAGGGTAGAACAAAGAAGCAATTTACACCAAGTTGTATGGGAAGAGCATTCCCAGACCCAAAACGTGGCAATGATAGTATATCAGGCATTTTAAGGAGATACTGTGGTGGCAGAGGATACAAGATATTATGACATTTGCATGTGTGTATGTGTATATGTGCGTATGTGTGTGTGTATTTGTGTGTGTGTGTGTGTGTGTGTGAGAGAGAGAGAGAGAGAGAGAGAGGTACCCCTTCCGCCTGTATATTGGCTCGCTGTAAACCAAACGCTGAACGATATTTTTGTTTTTTGACAAATTTCTGTGAAAGCGTGAAATGGAACTACGAAAAACAGAGGCGTTAAACTTAAGCTAAGGTGGGCGTTTTCCTGATAGTCACCTACTGAGCTGAAGCATGGAACATAGCGAAAAGATAGACCCTGAACCTGTGAATCAAGCAACTTGCATAGTAGAGAGCCATGCTCAACATCACATGGTGAGATCGCAAGACAGCTCAGTATGTCAGAGAAAAAACAGGAGTCCAAGATAGATATCATTAGAAAACCCAAATAGAATTCGGCTGATCGTGTTGCAAGAATGGCAGACAAATTTTGGATATTACGATTAAGCGTATACATCCCCAGAGATCATTACTAATAAACTGAAACTGGCAAAAAATAGGATGGCATAACAAACTCGACAAGTTCAGGAAGAATTAGCTCTACTCCACCAATAATAGAGATGTCTGGTGTATATCATGGAAGTTCTATGTTCGACAACGGACGCTAAAAGTCTGATGATGTAGATAACATTTCAGAGTGAAAGAAAGCTTGAAAGAAAATTACATTCTCATCGTTGAATCTCATCTCAAAATCTCTGTTCATTTTTATAGTAACACCTTTACGTAGATAAGTGTTCAACGTTGTGATACAGCATTTTGTTTCCTCATGTTTCTTTTCTCAAACTAAGCAATTTCTGCAGACAGAATCATAAGAAAAATAGGGCCTCGCTTATAAAGATCTGAGGCCTGCTCTTTTTTTTTCTCGAATACAATAGAGTACCAGTGAAAGATATACTACTCAATGAAAATAAGCCGTCAAATAAAAAACATGCGTATCTGTGTTATGTTATGCATATTTAAGGCTTTCTAAACCTTTGAGATGAAGTTATTTAATTGATTGTGAATTGGGAAAGCACAACCAGATTGAATATAGACCTTTGTGACCCTCAGTTTCCATAACAGGTAAGACAACTACTTCGAAGGACACCGGGGAAATTAGGTATTGATGTATCACAATTTTGTCAAATAATCCGGAAATTTGGTTTGCAACCGAGCAAGTACCACTGCCAAGTAGATTACAGTGATAAAACCAAATACACAATCCTGATCACATTCTTGAGGTTGCAACCTTGAAAATTTGCATGATTACACCACTGGGCACCATCTAAATTTTTTTTTCAAGTGCTCTTTGGGTATCTATGGTCACTATAGACTAATAATACCTAACATTTGAGCTGGATGATTCTGCATGGAAAAAAATATTGCATAATTATTATTAAAATGTCTATTTCGATAAGATGATTTAAAAAAAAAAAAGATCTTCCTCTGGATACTTTGATATAAATAGATCTTTTTCTTCAGGTGATTTTAGCTAAAATATCTATTCAGATAATTTTTTAAATGATTTTTTGATAACTAATTCTGGTACACATGCAGACTATAGTGAATCATTTATGCGAGTTACGGGTATGCAAACTAATATCAAGTATGTTCTTGAACCTGGAAGTACATGCAGGTTCATTGTTCTGAAATCCATTGAAAAAAATCACTACTAACATTTAATCTATGAAGCAACAATTGTGATTCTGTTAAAACGATAATTTGGCGCTGACAAAAATCGGTGGACTCGCCTAACATGCTTTATAATTGTTTTGCTATGTTAGCCTGTCGCAAAGATTGAACAATAATTAGAAAAAAAGAAATAAGAAATATCGTATAAAGTCATGAAATCAAGCAACCTAACAATAATAAAAACTTCCTTTTTCTCTCGTTGTATGTCACTGGGGAGAGGTGCGCATGCGCTGTATAACCCCTCGATAAAATCAACGCACTGAATACAGAGCGTATTTGCACAAGAAAATCTCCGCTGAAATCAATGATTACAAGTAATAAATGGATATTTTTTAATCTCTCGTTCTTTTTCGCCTTGCTCAGTCAATCAGAGTATCTCCCTGGTCTTTGTTAATCTTATTAAAAACTCATCGTGCCAAGTTTTAACCTGATTGAAACGGACAGAGACTAATTTTCTCGGAGTTTTCATGAGACCCACACGAAAAAAAAAACAGCTTCCAAAGTTGATTGCAATAGAAAAAGAAAGGAACAGTTAAAGTCGACCATCTCTTGAAAGTGAACAGGAGTGAGTCTTAACTTGTTGATTGTTTATTGTTTTGAAACAAGTTTGGCTCATGCACAGAATAGAATGTTTTTGCTTGTGTTGAGATTACGTGTTCCTCTAAAATTTCCATGTCAATATTAAAGAAGCGTAGCCAACGAAAGTTCCAAAAAGGTTTCGATCCCTGTCTGATGTGCATGAGTTTGTGTGTTTGTGTGTTCTAGTACTCCAGGCCATAATGTTCTGCCAACTGACTTGAAAATTGGCATCAGTACTCTACTGAACCTCCCCTGGAAATGGAGCTTTTATTTTCGGTAATAAGCTACTTTGAAATCCCGTGGGATTTATTGTGACAGGTTTACTAACAACGTCTAGATTTTCCGGAATCTAGATATTTCTAGATATTTTTTAGTCTATTTTAGATGTTTTCACATAAAAACGTCAAAGATATCATGAATGGAATTAATTCTGATCATATTTATACTTCGGTTGGATTTTGATGCTGTTTGTCTATAGAAATGTTTAATGTTCTTACTACGTGATGTGTTAGTCACAAGAACAGAAGAACGTCACATTGGTGCGCTGTTCCAAAAGTTTGGATTCTTTATGGATATTCCATGGTGAAAAAATTTATAACAAATAAAAATACTGCAAAATTTGAAATTAATGAAAACAGGACAATAACACATTGAACTTCTCAAGCACTCTCCTTAATAGAATATATCGTACACACACACACACACACACATACACACACACACAGTGTTTTACATATATATATAAACTTAAATAAGCGTACTAGTACGTAATCACTTTAATAATCTCACCACACTAAAAACTGAAAAATACATCAAAACATCATACACTGCTGGTCAAGCCTAGCCAGGAATATTCCTTTTCAATTCAACGTTGATAGAACCGATGACTATCCGAGAAAATATGAGCAAACTAACTTCACATCACTCACACTCACACATACACCTCAAACACGCCTGAACGCAAACATTATCGCACAATAGTGCAACAACACAACCATACACTCACACACACACAAGTGTACACACATACGCACACGCACACATTCGCCTCGACAGAGCTTAACATTACATTGATGTAATGAAACTCAGCATGGAGACAGTGTATCAAAGAGCTATTTATCTCTGAGTGTCACCCACCGATGGCTGACAGTCAGTTGGAAATGAATGAATAAAAGTACACACAACACCAACACACCTGAATACCACTTTAAAATTGATACAATCTCCAAATTTTCTCCCACTTGGCACCATGCACTTGAAAAGGCAAAGTTGTCAAAACCATTGTCCCCTGAGGATCCAAACAAAGGATATAATGAAAGAGTGAAAATATGACGTATTTTTCCATGGATACATCCTTTTTTTGTATTGAATTTGCTCGTGCATTACACCGATTTGTAAAAATAAAATTAAAAAAATAGATGCTCAACCAATGAATTTTCTAAACCAGTATCTTCAACATTGTTCTTAGCATTTTATGAATTATCTGACTATAGGTTATAGGCTCATATGTTCTTCAGCCTTCTTTGGCAGTTTGCAATATCCAGTGGTCTTTAGAAAAAGAAGATAGACAGGTGAAACATGAAAACGATACCATTGCTCTAGTACACTGGATGCAGTATACGCCCCAAAAAATTACAGTGGGGAGACTATGAAGACACGATCAAAGAAACACTATGAATTCTGGTAAAGCTAGAAAACCCAGAGCTTAGGGTTCACTTCTCTCTCTTCTTTGAGATATACAGCGATTGATAAAAAATGTAGTAAATCTAGACAGACAATCTTCCAGGGAAGCCGAATGATACTTTGTCATCGGTTATTTTCGTTTATGTCGAGATGTTAAAGACTCTCCTGGATCTAGCTCCAATTCCTAGGTCAGTATTTTTGTAATAAAACTATCTTGATCAAAATAACTTTTTTGTGTCGAGCAAAATGAGAAGAATAACCGATGATTGACAACCTTTTGTTCTCTTTACCTAACGTGAAAAACATTTACTTACATTCTGGAGTTATGCTGAAGCTTTTGAAAAGTGTATTACAGTGGATTAGTTCACCTTTTTGCAAGTTCACGTATTGTCTGTGCCGTATTTTCCATCGAATGTTCATTCAGTTTTCAAGTGCTGAGCTACTCCAGAACGTCCCTAAGCTGAAATGTCCTCTTTCACGCTTGCAAAACCTCCATAAGACGTTTTTGCAGCATGGTTACCATGAATTGTCGTGATCCATAACACAGCTATCCTTTATTTGAACCTCTCACTTTAAGTGTGAACCTAAATAAAAGAGCATTTTATATTATGCAGTGATTAAAAATAATTGACTAAATTGATTACTTCAGAGTTGGAATTTGTTTGCAATAAGAGATCCAGTAAACTTTAAAGACACTTCCAAGATTACGCTACCATTGCCACTTTTAATATCGATGTAATATCCATATATATATATATATATATATATATATATATATATATATATATATATATATATATATATATATATATATATTCATATATATATATATATATACTATTAAGAAATAGGTATATAATTCAACGAAATATTCATGAATGCATTTAATCATATGAAACACTATTCGAGAGGATTTCTCGTTGCTAAATGGAAAATGAGACCCTCATTCTTGACAACATAAATAGAATGAACAATTGAAGAAAAATGTGGCTACTGCAGAAATTGAACTTCGAGTGACAAGGTACCGGCTTCAATGTAGCGTCGCTCTTAACCATTGAGCTATTCATTCATCCTGGAAGGTAGAACTAGAATAATAAAAACTTGAAGTTTGCAATATTCAACTAAACGGATTTTCTCTTCAGCATACGTTTTGGTAAAGGATATTTTTTGGCAGGTCACGTCGTTTTCAACGTTTAGTCGAATGTAATTTATTTTTTGCCGTAAACAATCAGCATAATTTAAAAACAAAAACCAAAAACGAAACAGACAAAAAGGCAGACAAAAAGAAAAAAGAAGTTTAGAAGAGAAATGGAAAATAATAAACAATATGAAAACTTTCCTACCAACAAAGTTTCAACGATTGCAAAGAGCTAATTCTTTTACTTCTTACTTCAGGGCATAAGCCAACCTGCCACTTCTGAGATGAACTTGAGTGCCACGCGTTACCAATTCTGACCTATTTCATCGCATAAATTAGACTATATAACTTTTTGAAAGATTTTTTCCACTCTAGTATATTAAGTGTTATTTTTTGATTGACTATGTAAAAGTATTCTCTTCAAACATTGCCTTTCCAACCAGGACTCTGATAATTTGAAATCTATTTATTTTCAATTTCAGTTTTGCACTCACCAATCAAACAAAACGTGAAGAAGAATAACATATGAATATCACTGTTCTGGCCATCAAAGCAAAGCTTTTCTTGAATAATAACCATTTTCTACTCTTTCTACTTATAAACAATAAAAAATAACCTTAATTATACCTTTCCCCCTATCTTTTGCCTCTTGTTACGTGTTTATGAGAACACCTTTTCATTTCATTAGCAAAATATTCTCATTAACCGGTTGCCTGCAGCACGAGTC
>OY735236.1:35401515-35439015 GCA_963457665.1 Thysanoteuthis rhombus | reverse complement strand
AAGGGTTGAGCTACGAAATGTTTTGACGGCTGGGTTGGTGGTATTGGAAATTCGAATGCTTCCTCCAAGTAAACAAATAATTCGATCGAAAAAAAAGTCTCCAATTAACTTCACCAGGTGCATTCAGAAGAATAAAAAGCAAACAGTGTGGCCTTTATTAGATTAGGAAGCCAGTCCAGCAATTACTGAGACATTTGCCAAAGCGAAAAAAGTAATTTACACAGTTTAGTTAGATTTTCTACAAGAAAAAAAAAGCTGTAAAAAAACATTTTGAAAACTTTTCCTAAAGTACAGACAAAACTATGGATATTCGGGCTCTTCCCTTACTTCCACTAAAAATTGATTATTCTCAAGTACGGCAGGCTAAAATAGAAAAAAAATGATATTTAGATTTATCATTCGTAGATATTGGAATTTGCGTATGAATGAAGGACATTGCTTTTGTTTGAGTTGAAAGTAACTCCTTTGAAAGGGTCCTCTCAGCTTTTTTTTTGGTTGTACTTGGTCTGTGAATAAGATGTGCAGATTGTCTTGCTGCATCTTGGAGCAACTTGAAGCGTAGTTTAGGGGCGGGAAATATTTGGTTATTTTTTTGCTATCTACTTCGAGTCGATAACCAGTTCGTTTCGGCCACGAGCCACAGAATAATTGTTCTGTTGATTGATTCCCTCCCTCCTCGTGCACATTCTAGAATACCTGGAAAGGAAAGATCGTGGGCTAAAATAGAATAAGATTGTTTTTTTCTTTGCTAATTGGCTGGTCAAACTATTATAAGCATTTTCTTTCTCTCCTTGCGGGATTTGGTAAATACCCGAGAGTTTTGGAGTGTGTGTGCAAGGGTTTGGATCAAATAAATAAAATAAACAAATAACAGGGAACAAAGACTGTATATCTTAGACATTTAAAGGAAATAAACAGTGAAAAATTGAGGCAAAGATTTTTCTCAGAAGAAAAAATGGTTTATAAGTCAGATTTGCTGTGATAAACTTGATTCTCACAAGATACCCCAGTAAGATGACTTTGTGCCTGACTAAACGATACTTAATACGAGAATAATCTGGAAAGTGTTCAGCCATTTTCAAATATCCCGACGACCATTTGTTTGGCTTTGTTGCATTTTTGTAACCGTTCCGAGGAGGGCTTCAATACGCATGCATGAACAGACGAACTCCCAAAAGATTATTCAATCGGGAGTGAAACAACATGGAGAATTATGCATCTTATGATCGTTGTGTCATATCAATCAGGTCTATAAGCAATTCCTACCGTCCAGATTGTTTTTGGTACTTCTGATTTTACGAGAGAAACGATATTTATGATGGAAAAAGACTTTGCAGACTGTTTTGAATATCAAAATGGGACTTGTTCTAGTTCATCATCATCATCGGTCTTTTAACATTCGTCGTTGGACATAGACCTTCCCCAGGATTCGCCACAATTCTCTATCATCGACGTTGCAGAAGCAGTATTTTCTAAATTTGTCTCGTTCTTCTCTCCTTCTTGTGTTCTGTCGGCCTCGGTTTTGCATGTGATCTCTGCGGAACCATGTTGTTAGTTGTGATGTCCATCGGTTGTTGGTCATTCTTGCAACATGGCCTGCCTATTGCCATTTAAGTGCTCTAATAGATTCCTTGATGTCCCTGACTCCAGATTTCTTCCTGTTTTGAATACTAAAATAGGACTCGTTGTAGTTAAGTTTCATGAATTATAAGTGGCTGGATTCATTTCGGACAGATCTTGTTACTAATAGAAAGCTCGTAATGCAGAATATTCTCCATTACAATAAATTCTATGGTCAACTGACATGGCCTAGTGCCAGGTAAAGCTAAGTTCCATAAATATTGACAAAGGCTGTGAAACAAACATCAATAATCAAATTTGCCAAAAGCGTTGCAAAAAATCGAAAAACGAAACGGCATGGTGAAACAAAATCAAACGGCAGCAACAAGGAAAGTACACAAAATAATTGAGTTGTATTTTAAATTTATTTATTTCTACAGTCCCCTAAATATTTTTTCTACGAAACAAATCACTTTAGGCTTGAAAAATCGTATTTTTTCGCTCCGTCAGACGAAGAAAGTATAATTGTATTATCACCTCCTAAGCAGGAAAACTTCTTTTGACTAAGTCTCCAGTGACTACCTGCAAGAATTGTACCATATCATAATATTATGTGTACATAAAGTCGAGACTTACATGTGAACAAACACACATAAACACACACGTGTGTGTGTATATATATATATATATATATATATAGAGAGAGAGAGAGAGAGAGAGACAGAGAGAGAGAGAGGGGGAGAGAGAGAGAGGGGGAGAGAGAGAAGGAGAGAGAGAGAAATAGAGGGACAGATAGAGGGAGAGAGTGGAAATACGATTCAAAAGATCTTATTTACAGATGACGTTTTATATTATATTTTAGATTTCGCCAGTTCATCCTGGCTCCTTCAGAATAAAGACGATGGAGCAATAAAGTGTCTGTTGTATACAGTCCAAGTCTGGTCATGAGTCACGATGAACGGACTAAACTAAGATATCTCGCTATTAAGCAACGGAGTATTCTGAATCGTCATTTCGCCCAAATATTGCCGAATAAATAATAAACAACAACAACAAATACACTGGTCATAACTGTATACAACCAAACCATGACGTGAAAAAAATGGTAGCTTCTTCTTTGCAACTAATGCGCATGTCAAGACCAGAGGTACACAGTAGGAAAGTATGAAAAAAATAATTATATTAGGAAGAATGTTTTTTACTGAAGCAAAGGATGGTTTTGTCGGTTTGATTTTTTTTTTTTTATAAATCTTTTTTGTTTTCGACTGAGTTTTTTTCACTTACAAGGAGAAATTTTTTCAAGTTCGTACTTTAGCTCTCCATTACTATAACTATGAACGTTGGACTTTACAATCTTAAGAAATAATTCTCGGAAATGATTAATGACGGTCATAAGTCCTCTAAGAATCTGACCGGCGATGGCACCCCCTTACACTTATCTATACAATCTCTATGAATATGATTTGTTCCCCTGTGTTGTTATATTTGAATTTTTACTTCTGCTTTTGCAGACTTGATGGGGTGGGTAAGGTATGAACATTCACCTCCTCGAAAATGTATTTTAGGAAATCTCTATGAAATATAATTTGTTTTCCTGTGGGCAGGCCCGTTGGTTGTTATTTTTGAAGTCTTCTGTTATGCCGGCAGGGACGACAGAGGTAAGTGGGCGTGAGTGTACATAACATTTTTTAAAGTTTTGCGAGATCTTTATGAAATAAAATTTTTGCTTTCCTGTGTTTTTATATGAGAAGTTCTTCCAGATAATACAGGGTATCCAGGCTAGAGTATAATATATATATATATATATATATATATATATATATATATATATATATATATATATACATAAAGATATATATATATATATATATATATATATATATATATATACATAAAGATATATATATATATATATATATATATATATATATATATATATATATACAAGAGAAAAAAAAGTCAGTTTGCTCCATACTTGCTTATCCACATTGAACACTATTCAGTATAATTTAGGACACATCAGTTTATATATATATATATATATATATATATATATATATATATATATATATATATATATATATATATATATATATATATGTATATATATATGTATATATGTATATATATATGTATATATATATATATGTATATATATATGTATATATTGATATATATAAAAGATGTACTTTAAATCAAGTAGATGTTTGATGTTGAATGTATCGAGCACTTCATGAAATAAACCCATCTCAAATCGGATGCATTGTAATATTATTTGATATAATATTACAACGCATTTCCTATTTGTATCGTATGTATGTATGATTCCTGCAGCAACCCAGTTCTCTCCAATTGTTTATTATATATACGTTGTTCAAATTGGATGATATATTAACCGTGTAACGATGGGAAATGATTCTTTTCAGTTTCTATATAATATAACGCAATTAGCAATCCATTTACGATTAAATAATGGATTAGTAACATAAATACTAATTTTTGTGCCCGTTTGGGTTTATTCAGGATTCCAATTTAGGATGGGGTGTATTCCCTTTGTTTTTTTTTCTTGTTTAGTTTTTGTACGCTGTTTGGATTTCATCTTCCATAACAGAATTGGATTTTGTTAATTTATCAGTTTTTGTGGTGGCTTTAGTTTCAACAGATACACCTTCCTACTTTTATTATTTTTCCCTAGAGTATGGGCTCATTTTTACATGGTCTCAGTTGTTTATTTCCAATACTCTTGATATTATTGATGGCTTTGCATCTATACATCTAATTCAATTATGAGAAGTTGATTGGGTTGTGATTATATAGGCTATTGATAATAATAATTGTTATACTTCAACTACTTTCTCTAGTTATAACAATGATGATGATAATGACAAAGAGAATAAGATAGTTACGGGGGTTGATTTTTGTGTAACCATGTGGGATATTAAATAATGTTTTTTGATGGAAATTTTGAGTTTCACCAACACTTTATAACCCTTTTCTCTTTCAAGTATGTCTGTTTTTTTTTAGCGAAGGTGGTAATCTCTACTTTTTCATTCAGATGGAGGTAACATGTTTTGGCATGTGTATGGGTTTGATTTAATATTCCCCATTTTACTATGGTCGTATGATTGTTGACTTCTTGGACCCAGTAATGTACGGTGAGTGATGTATTGTTTCTGCATTTTTTTACAAGAAAAATATCATGTATGTTTGACTAATCTTCACTTTAAAGAGTTTGTTTTTATATATTTCTATGATATTTCGTTTCTAGGGATTTCTTTAGGGTTGATATTCCAGCTTGGTACACAATATTCGAATCGATATCACTGTTTTGCAAAAGATATCAGTTGCTATTTGTACAATTGCAGCCTGTTTTTTTATATTTTCCGTACTAGTACTATTCAACGTCCCTTTATTGTTAAACATTTTTTTATGATTCCTATAGAAGTGTCTAGGAAACTGTAACTAATTTTGAATTCGTTTTTGTTAAATATTTCACACTGTAAATTGCTCGGGGGGAAGTGTTTTTCTATTAGTTTAAGAAAGATTTTCCTAATGTTGGTTTTTTACTTGCAGATTGAATTGAGGTAAATGCCAGACGTTTTTTCTATTTCTAGTTTTGTTGTTGCTGTGTTTTAGTCAATTTGATTTCAACTTTTCATCGTATTTAAAGCTAATCTCAGTAGAACCGCTGTCCTTCAGGGCTTTAGTGTACTTCTTTAAACATTTTGAAATATAATTTTCTTTCGAGAAATTGCTTAGTTTCTATTGATTTAAGGATGTTTTTTTCTTCTTATGATTATATTCAGGTGATAGATTTAGTGCCAATACACGTAAATTCAGATGCTTTTCCTATGTGGTTTGTAAGTGTAATCATTTACATTGAAAGTAATATCTGAAAAAATGTAAAATTTTTATGTTGGTCCTGATCTCAACGTGAAAGTTTATTTTATTCATTTCATTAATAATGTATTTATTTGTGCGCTGCGATTTTCGATAATTACCAAATCATCGTCTTGGTAGAGTCCTATATTTTCAGAATATAATTTTCTAGTACGGTTGTATGAAATAAACAAACCAATCCCATCCGATATATTGGCTGAGGTCACACATCCTGTTGAAAAACTCAAAACGTAAATATTGTAACTTCCAACTACTGGTCTTTGTTATTTAAAAGTACCGTCTGTCTACAGTGTTTGATTATTTTAATTCCATTTTCATTGATTTTTGAATAAATTTTCGCGAATTCCATGGCCTCTTCAAAGATTCCTTTGAATATTGAAGGGCAGAAGTCTATTATATCGAATTGTACAAATGCAAAAGTGTGTCTCTGCTTAACATTACCAAAACAGATGATAGTGCCATTCTTATTTAGCCATTGGTTCAGTTGTAATTGTCGTTTGATAAAGTTTTTGATGGTGAGTATATTCTTGCTAATTTTCCCTGTCTGGGATTGATTGGGGTTAATTAGTCTTGTAGTGGGATTCTTCAAAATGTCCAGTTTGCGGTCATTCTTGAGTATATAGACATTGCTTCTGTTATTTTCATACTCTATTACTGATGTTTAATTCGTCCATGACGCTATTTTTGCTTTCCTTATTTATAGTCGCTTTGTAGTTGTTCCTCTTGGTGTTTAACTTTAATTTTAGGTAATGGTATTAGTTGGTAGTTTGTTATAGGTCTGGTAGTTCATTTAGTACACATTGTTAGTTTTGTAAACTTTCACGAATATCTTATTAGATTTGTTAATTATTTCAATTAGTCCTACACGAAGCTTTCCAGTAATTAACTTTTTGGTGAGCTCCTTTGCTTTCTTGAATCGAAAAACTATTTTTCTTTCGTCTCCTCGTTTTGTCGGTTCGTATAGAAAATGGCTTTCCACCTCATACGTCCATTCAGATCTCTCGTTTTTTTTTTCCAATAACCGTATTTGGTAGTGGTGTTTGTTTGGGATAAGGATGACTTTGAAGGTGTCTTTGATGTTCACTTTCTGCTTGTGTGTTTCTTGTAGAGAAAATATCTGTAAGAGTCCTCTATTGGTAGGTTTAGCTTGGAGCTTTATTTCAAAGTACGACTCAGTAATTTAATATCCAATGTGAGGCAGGTTTATTTCATAAAGCGCTCTATACATTTATCATTAGATTAAGTTAAAGTAGAGCACCAAATATGGTTGGATCATGGATTCGGTACAAAGTTTCTGCTTTTTTTCGGGCTTTTCCTGGCAAATGATTTGATACATACATTTATATGTGTACATATACGTATATATTTTGAGTGTAAATTCATATGTATGTAAACAAATACACTTGAATATACATGTAAACATCGGTTTGCACTGACATCGTATGTTTGTCTGTGTATATACACGTGTATAGAACGAGAAATATAGATATAGGTATTTTTGTGTATAAAATTTATATATATATACAAAAACATTCACATATAATTGTATATATATATATATATATATATATATATATATATATATATATATATATATATATATATATGTATATAAAGGGCGTATGTTTGGCGACACCCATTTAGTTTGACCCCACAGTTTGGCTCGAAGTCTTCAATGTCTTCCAAAAACTCCTCTGCTGAGGTATGCTAAGACTAAGTAAGTCTAAATACAAGATGTATTTGTGAAGCAAGACGAGAACAGTAGCCATATGTCTGAGCAGTTACAAGGGAAAAAAAATTAAATTCGCAGAGTAAAAAATGGAATCCGGTAAAAATGAAAAAAAAAAAAGAAGAAATTACTGTCACAAGAACATTGCCAAAATAAAAGAACAGAAACCCAGGGAAAAAATGCCAAGAAAATGGGGGAAGAAAAAAAGAAAATATGCAATGTCCAAAGGCAGAATGTCTTACGGAAACCAAAATCAAAAGGAAAATGTAAGAACAGAATAGAAAAAGTAAATAAGAGAATGAATGATGTAAACATAAGATATGTTGTGTTTTATGCCAAAATATACCCAAGGGAAATGTAGAAAATAAGTAATAAACAGGAAAAAAGAAAAAATACCTACATTACTTTTTATATACATATAGGAACACAGGTAGATAAGAGCACAATACAATCATATGTGTATCAGAAATATATGTAACACTTATACATAACCATCGCACAAACATACTTACACTGACAGATGCATACGCACATGAGCGTACACACATACAACCCCCCACATAAACACACACACACACACACGCATATATATATATATATATATATATATATATATATATATATATATATATATATATATATATATATATATATATACCATAAAGTAGACATATTTGGTTCAGCAAAATGAATTATAAATTGCGTTTTATTTGATAAGGAACTGACTTGAGATGATCTCCCGTTGTTACACGATTAATGCATTACTTGCCTTAGACAACTTAAATAGAACGAACAATCAAAGCTATTTTCCGGCAGAAGCCCCATTTTCTTCAATTGTTTATTCTATTTATGCAGTCTAGAGCGAGTGATATATTAACCGTGTAACGACGGGATATCATCTCAAGTAAGTTTTTATTTAATATAACGCAATTCATGATTTATGTAGATATATGTGTATATGGTTTGATCTATACGTACGAAAGTATAAAGCTAAATGTATGTGAGTACATCTTTTTTTCCTTTAAAACTGCTCCGTACTTAAACATATATAGTCACTCACGCGTAATATGGCCAACATCTTTTGGTAACACGCTGTGTTGGGGCTGATCAACTAGGAAAATAGGGAAAAAAGAGAGATCAGCGAATAATTTAATTCTCCAAACGTTTGTTGAACGGTGATCACTGAAAAAGTTCCACTTTTCAAAAGACAAGCGAGAATACTACTAAGCATAAAGAGAGGGACCAATTTAACATATACTTACTTTGCAAATTTAACCCCCCAACTCTGCTAAAAACCTATCAAAGGTGTACATTTAAAAATATCCAAAAGAACATTTATATGGATATATAGGGTAAATATTCGTATTGTCCACCCTCTTGCTGTAGAGGTGCTGTCTGTATGTGTGGCACATATAGTACATACATGGCAAGCCAGCCAGACTACCTAAGAAACTGAAGATATATGTTGACAGTTTCCGGTGACAGTAATCACACATAGGTTTATGGTAGACCTTTTGTCATTTTGACACAAAATCTAAAATTCCTAATTTTATTATATTCCTTGTTTCACACTCACTCAAGACTTTGCAGAGATTGATCAATCTGGTCATCTATATCAGTGTTTCCCATGTCTTGCCGCACACACATATCTCGAAATCACATTGCCAGGCAATGAACTTGATTTTATATCAATTCGTATTTTTCTTTGGGAAATTGTCTCATGTCTCCCTCTTTCACAAATATTTAATTTTCAACATAATATCCTCTCTTGTCTCGTAGCCAATGAACTTAATCCATTGATTAATGAATGGTAAACACTTAAAACATGCGTTATTCACTGAACATTTGATAGGAAACATTAGCTGAGAACCGTCAGGCTACGATCATATATAAATCATTTCGTTTATCTCAGTCTATAACTGCTCTATTTGTCTTTTTTAACGTGACAGTTATGTATCAAAAATAGATACATGATCCGACAAGTGATCATAAATTATGTTATATTATATAGAAACTGCTATTTGAAATGATATCCATTAATTACAAGGCTTACACGTATGGAGAATAAACAATTAATGAACATGGGGCTGCCGATAAGCTGAACAGTTACGAGACATGCAAAGACCCTGAAGACTGATTTCACTCTAAATTCTCATATCGTTTATTTTCGGTCTATATTTGCTCAATCTGTTTTGTTTAGCGCGATAGTTATGTGTTAAGGAATGGATATATGATCCGACTGAATGATTATAAATTGCATTATATCATACAGAAACTATGTATATATATAAATATAAAACTAGCAAAGCCAAAAAAAAAAAACAAACAAAAAAACTCACACATAGTAGCATAATATCTAACGCAGCATAAAACATAAAAACACTGAAAAAATTACATTAACAGATATTGGGAAAAAATTGACTGAAAAAGTTTTTTTTCATATCTAGTGTTCAAAGCTGTAAAGTTTGCTACACTATATATATATATATATATATATATATATATATATATATATAATGATAGGTAGATACGTGTATTCTGCGTGATTACCGTTACTAAAACAATCTACATTTAAAGAATCAAACAGAGAGGGATATTTTAGAAAATGTATTGTTTTCCTTTTGGTCAATAAACAATAAATGATGAAACCACTGAATTTCACGGATTCGTCAGGAATAAGCGTATGCCGTGCACGGACGTATTTCAGAAGGGTATCTGTCAACTGTCAAGAATAAACTTTTTGGAGTAATTGTGATATGATTAAAAAAAAAGAGAGATACTAGTCAGAAACTTTCACTCATCAACAATGCTTCATCTGTTTGGAAAATCAAGATACAACTATTACTAGTAAAACTACTAGAGTACATCGGATGATCGAGGGTGAAAAATAGGGGACAAATCTGGGGGCAAATTCGATCATCTACCAGCCTTAGCGCTCTCATAGCTTGAGTAATGGATGAGCTGTTATGGATAACCAGGCTTCTAGTGATGGAAGGGATACGGGTCCAAATACCGTCAAAAACTTAATCTTTTTTCCGATCTGCTATGTTTGCTCCTACCCTAGAAGGTCAGTCTAAGCAGTTGCGATGAAAATCGACAAATATATAAAGATGAAAGTTATACAAGTAAAAACGATTAATAGTTGACAGTCAGCATCCTTATCAAACTTTTAGCATCTGTCCTTGGACACAGACATTCGCCAGATCTCTCTATCATAGGCGTCATGGAGCCAGTACTATTTTCCTATTTCTCCTGGGATCCACGTTGTGAATCCTGGTGTCCAGTGGTTGTGTGGTGTTTTTGCAATATGACCATCCCAAGTATGTTTATCAATTTGTTTAAATTTCATTATCAATATGCGTACCATCCTGAAAGCTTCATATCCGAATATAGACTCATCACCACACTCAATAATTGAACAATTGTTGCGTCAAACTCAGAAATCATGTAAGTTAATTCCATAGAGGGATAAATAATGGCAAAATAAATTCTATTTGTGACATCAGTGGCGTTTACCCTGGAAAATGTCGAAAATGGAATTAAAATATCTAGAAATATCCATATTCTAGATGTTAATGGAATGAAACAACAGGAAGCTTCACCAAACATCCATCCACTCCAAAACTTTTCATCTGGAAAGGATTCAGTGGAGCACTGATGCCAATTTCAAGTCTGTGGATAAAACAGTATGGCTGTGAGCATTAGCACAAATCAGCAAACACGTAAACAAACACATAAACAAACACTAACACATATAAGAAGGATGGCCACGGTTGTTCCACGCACATATGCAAACATACAAAAATACTCACACCAAAGCAGGTACAGTTGTACATTTTTTTCTATGGTAGGTCGTCGTATTATATTGGCTAGCGATGCAGCCATGTAAACTATAACTCCTGAAGAAAGTTCGATCTCTATCGCAGCCCCATGCAAGAAGTCTTTTGTAAAAACTAAGCCCAGCATAGCCGCATCGCTATGAGGTAACAAATAGCAACCTGATCTCGCAATCTTTACTCCCGAGTAGTAAGTTCGATCCTCATGTTGAACAATATACTTGAGACCGTGTGCCAGAACTAAGCTAAGCTTGGTAAATAATTACAAATAAAACTGAATGAAGATATCAATAACGTAGAAGTTATGAGGGATAGGGATGACTTGATGTGGAACAATAAAGAGCAATCTAGTTTTGCAAACGATTATTACTTTACATAATTTGATCTACAAGTGTGTCATTCACTGAGGTATGACGATAAAAAGGACACCGAATCTCCATGAAATACCCAAGAAAGCATCAAGCGAAGGGTCACTTTAGGTTAGCATGCTTCCAGTAGAGCAAGTTCAACCTTCTAGAAAGAAGAAAATCCCTGTAGTCCTTAACTAAGGGTACACAAGCAACACATCCTCTCAAGAGTCACCTATGGACGGAACATGGAATCTAACCAAAGCATTGATCCTCAAGATCTAAGAACCATGCAATGTGCCCCCCAAAACACTCGGGGATCACAGGACTGCACTGAATATTATAAAAAAAAACAGGAGTCAGAGATATTATTGAATCTATTAGGAGACACTAAGGGCAATAGGATGGTCACGTTGCAAGAAAGTCACTGGACATCAAGACTCACAGCGTGGAGCTCCTGAGATCATGCAAATTTATGACCGGTCAGAAATAACAAGACCTAACGAATTTGACAGTTTAAGAAGGTGTTGGCACCGTGACGTTCATGATAGAAAAGTCGTGCAAATCATGGGGAATTCTGCACCTGATGGTGATGAATATATCTCAAAGACAACACTTGCTCAGGGGTTGATAATAGGAATCGAACTCACTGTAAAATATTGGTCCATAGACTTTAGCTTGTTAAGTATTTCACTGCATCTATCCCTGTATGATCATACCTATCTATCTATCTATCTATCTATCTATCTATCAATTCATCTATCTACGTTCATATCTATTTATCTAGGTTCGTGTCCATCTCTCTATATTCATATCCATCTATCAATGTTTGTATCCATTAATTTCTCTATTTTCATGTACAAATACCTATCTATCTATCTAATGTTGATATGCATTTATATGTATATGTTCATATCCAACTATCTATCTATTTACCAATCTATCTATATTTATATCAATCTATCTATATGCCCCATCTCTTTGTTCACAATAGTCTCCAGAACAGGTATCTCCAAATTTATGAAAAAAGCGAAAACGAAAATTGCATTCAGCCTTTCTTTCACAAGGACCCATCATAGAGGCAGCGCGAACGTCTTCTTTTCATACGTTCCAGTGTCCTGCACAATCTACCTTCTGAAGTTCTACATGATGCTCGAGCGTTACCACTTTTCCTGAAAGGACAAAAAGTTTTCCCAAAATAAATTGATGGAGATTGCTTCCTAGCTATATGTCATTTCGGCTTCAAGAAAGGGTTTTATTGGAATGCTCTGCTTTTTGGTGGCAGAAGAGACCCGAATCTCCGAAAGAGAACTCATCTGCAGATCTATACGAATAAACACCGCGATCCGTGGCACTTTGTTGGGCTAATCAAGTTACGATGGATTTATGTTCATATCTCAGTAGGTAGACCAGCTATAACTCTCTTTCTTTGCGTACACAATTCCAACATACGTCAAAATACAATGGTATGAAAAGAAAAACTACTACCTTTTTGCAGATTTCAATCTCTTTAAAATTATATACACAAGAAATGGGAAGAAAATAAGCAGGGGATAGGGTTTTGGTTACCATGGGATGATGAACTGATTCCTCCTTGATCAATACCTATTAGTATAAGATGCAACTGGATAGTATGAGTGGGGTAGATTCTATCTGCATTTAGTGATGAATTGATCTCCTATGATTATCACATCACGACAATGGCTTCAATTTGAAAGTCTGGGAATATGATACACATTTCATATTTTATACAAAATTTCAATTTATGTCCGAATGAAATGGTATGAAGTTCGGCATTCTTAAAATTAAACACACCGAATGATCTTTACGCAATTTTTTTAAGGACAAAATCGTTCTTTTTCACCTGACACTTCATTATAAACTGACTGTCCAGTTCAAATAAAACTGATGGCATATATATATATATATATATATATATATATATATATATATATATATATATATATATATATATATATATATATATATATATATATGGTGGCGTTTATTCCCATGCTGGTCTCATGTACTGATTGGGAAAGTCTTTGCGTTCGTTTTCTCCCTTGATATATCTGTATTTTTTCATGACGTTGATAATGACTGGCGGCCATTATTTATCATGGTGTCAATATATATATATATATATATATATATATATATATATATATATATATATATATATATATATATATGTGTGTGTGTGTGCGTGTGTGTGTGTGTGTGTGTCTGTGTGTGTATTGGTTGTGTGTTCGTACTTGCGGTCTGTTTCTGTTATTTCTTAAAACTTTGAAGCAAGAAACAACTGAATGTCTTATGGGTGAAACAAACAATAAGAATAGCGAAAGGAAAGGAGAGAGAAAAGTAAGAAAAAGATTGGACATAAGAAAGAAAAGTAGGAAGAAATGAAAGAAAGAGAGGAACTAAGTCATAGGAAAGAAAAGATAATGAAAAGACAGAAACGAAAAATCGAAAAAAGAAGGAAGAGAAGGACGAAAGAAAGAAAGAAAGGGAGGATCAAAAAAGGGCAAAACGAAGCAAAATACGAAAAAGAGAGAAAGAAACGAAGAAAGAAAGCAAAAAAAGAAAGATAGAAAAGGTGAAAGAATGAAAGAAAGAGAAAGAAAGAAAGATAAAAGAAAATAAAAACAAGGCAAAAAAGAATGAAAGTTAATAAAATAAACAGTAACAAAATAAGAAGAAAAGATAATATGGGAATAGGAGAATATGAATGAAGAAAAGGATTGAAGAAGAAAGGAAGGGAAGAAAGACTATTGAAGTGAAAAAAGACCAGAGAAAAAGGAAAAATGAATGAAAAAACCGACGGAAACAGACAACAAAAAACAAATGAATGCAGAGAAAAAGGAAGATATGAAGATGACAAAAGGAAAGAAAGAAAGAAAGAAAGAAAGGAAGAATAGATAATTAAACGGGGAGAAAAAGATTAATAATAGGAACGGGAAGAAAGAAGAAAAAAGGGGGGGGGGAGACAGCAGGGAAAAATTTGAAAAAAAAAAGAAAAAGAATGAAAAAAGAAACCATCAAAGAGAAAAGAAAGAGAGAAATAGAGAAAGCCAAGAGAAAGAAGCTTACAAAAAAAGCAAACGAGCAAAAAAGAAGGAAAGAGGGGGAAGAGAAAGAATAAAGGAAAAAGGAAGGACTGAGCAACCAATCAAAATCAAACTCAATTATGAAACAGAGCTTCGTAAACCATGAAATCTTGCTATCGGCATACATTTCATTTCAGGGTTAACCTGTTCGCACCAACACATTGTTTGTTTTATACAACGCCATTTTTGTCAATCATGATTATTTGTTGGGGGAAATCTAATTTCTCAGCATCATTTGATAAACATTTATGCAAGATTTTTGCAATTCAATATCGGAATTCGAATTTCGGGCGTGGAGACGCTGTTGGGTACGCACGAGGCTGAAATGCTCGCCTTCACAATCGGATGTAGTGTTGACGGTATTAGATATCCAACATGGCGACTATTTGTTTTCGGGCTTTATTCATATGTTGGTCTCTTTCACTGATTGAGAGAGAGAGAGAGCCTGTGAGTTCGTTTTCTTGCTTGATGTCTTCGTATTTTTCTCGTATTTATTCCAACAGTTTTTTCACGACGTTGATAAGGCCTTGTGGCGATTATTTTGCCTTTATCACCGATGAATGAAAATCTATAAACTGCTTGGATTGGCTCCCCGTTAAATCAATCTAGAATATTAGACAAAATCGAAAAGTAACCATTTTCTTTTATTCCTTTCATAGTTTATATTTTTTGAAAAAAGTTTTGCTTGAATTCCTGCTTCAAATATAAAATAGATGGAATATGTATTCAATTTGCACGCTTCTTAAAGACTCTGCAATGCTTCATTTCAGAATTTTAATGTCTTGTAAATTGTTAGGAGGGCAAAGCTGTCAAAAAAACAGCGAACTCATGTTGAAAAATAGATTTTTCATAGAGAAAAAAACTTAACCCGTTGGAGAGATTCATAGAAGCCATATTTCAGGTGATAAGTATAATGTTCGGCAAGACACAAGAAACCCCAGGTAATTTAACAAACGAGCATATTTATCCGTAGAGATTTTTTGATTTTTTTGTGCCATCAATCTCTCTCTCTCTCTCTCTCTCTCTCTCTCTATCTATATATATATATATATATATATATGTATATATATATATATATATATATGTATATATATATATATATTGCTACATAAGAGTCGGTCTTTGTCCTGGTGAATTCATTTTTGAATGCCATGAGGGATTATGTCACTCTTTTCAAATGCCCTCTGCGTAACCATGTCTATTATCTTTCGTGAGCAACGTTCTCTATCAGTCTTTGAATTCTTATTTGTCTGTTCCTCTCCTTTTTTTCTTTTTTCATTCATTCTTTCTTTCTCTCTTTCTTTTTTCACTTCTATAGTTTATTTGGTTCTGACTCTTCTTTGTTTGCATTAATTACAACTTTTCTTTAACACCTTATCATTGTTTCCTGCTCTTCTATACTCACTGCATCCTCACAAATACTTCCCTTATCCGTTTTTTGTACATACAGACACACTTTTCTATGCGGGTGAGTCCCTATCTGTCCTCTTCTCTTTTATCGTATAATCTGTCCGTGTCATCTTTAAGGGAAAAAACCACTGTGCATCGTCATTATATTTCCTTGTTTGTCGGTTCATTGATTGGAGTTCATCTTTTGTTCATCGATCCTGAGTATAATTCTACCACTAAGGTATTTTCCTTATTCCCCTGAGGCATTCATATTGATATCTTCTTACTTTCATTTTTTCTTGTTTTTTAGAGCTATGTTTGAGAACATTCAGATATTTATATAAGAATTGTGTGGGTAATGCTCTAATAGTCTTGTTGTCTGGTAAGTGTATTCCTTCCACCGCCATAAGCCTCCTATAGTCAGCATCATTATTTCATTCCTCGTAGACGCATGAAATACATACCTACTTATTTTTCGTTCGCAGTCAGCGGTCAAATTCTGGGAAAAGCTGTCAGATGTAGATATGTAAGTCTTCCTAAGTAGGGAGACAGGCGCAATAACAGGTCCTTAGCATGATTCAGTTTTGTGTTCAGCCAAGCTTAATATAGTACTTTTAATTACAGAATCCTTGTAAATTTCAGAGAAGAATTATTACATATATGCCGTTAAAAGTGTTTATAATAGTGGAAGCATGTCAATGAGGAGAAACTAAAAAGTACAGAAAATAATTATTTTTTAAAACCCTTTCACAGTCTGATGCCAAGTATTACTTATTTCAAGGGTTTACTAACCGTTTTGAAAAAAAATTCACTGTGATCTTCATGGGCTGTTTTTGTCGCAAACTAATCTCTGACAATATCATAGCAAGAAAATACGAACAAACTGGCCGTTAGAACGGGCGTGTCATTAAATCGGGTCGTTACAAGGAGAGTTTACTGAAAATTTCAGTATTATAATCTTTCATATACGCGGAGAAGGAGAGGATTAAACATTTTACCAAGTAGATTTGGCTTTTATCTGTAATGAATGAAATTACTACAACGAATCTATGTACTCTTTAGATAGAGAGAATGAGAATGAGAGATCTTATCCTATCTTTCTTTGTGCATATATATATATATATATATATATATATATATATATATATATATATATATATATATATAAAAGATAAATAGAGAGAGTGACAGGGAGAAAGGAAGAGGGGGGGTGAAAGAGAGGGGCTAGAGACTGCAAGAGAGAAAAACAGAAAGAGAGCAAAAAGAGAAAAAATGAATGAAAACATAATTTGTATTAATTTCAGAATACTACAGAGACGAGCAATTAATTATTTTCGTCTTTTATGTTCCTAATTATTTAATGTAAGGAGCTACAGACATCGTGCAAAGAGTTCAAGAGAAAAAAAATAATATTTTTTGCCAGCGATTAGATTGATAGGCAGCAGATGGGAGTAATTTATTGCAAATGGCAGTAACTGTAGAAAATATATTAACAGCATATTATTAAGTGGAGACAACATGAAATATGGTTTCTAGATTCTATTCTCTGATTAGGAAAAGCCAATATATTTCTGCTGGTAAATTGGGTGATAAGCTAATTGGGTAATGACAACGGCTAATGATAAGAATATGAAAGAAAACGCACGCATGTACACATCTACATACACACGTACACAACACACACACACATATATATATATATATACATACATATATATATATATATATGAATGTGTTATAACATTTTGAAACTCTATTTGAAATGATCTCCTGTTATTCGACGATGAATGTATCATTTGGCCCACACAGCGTCAATAGAGAAAAAAATTAAAGTGACCTGCCACCGATAAGGAATTGTTTATTTGATTCATGCTTACCCCACCAAATAATACATGTAATGTGTAATAACGGGAGATCATTTCAAATAGATTTTTAGAGTTATATAACATAATGATAATTACTTTCAGTCGGATATATATCCATCTTTTTATAACTACTACTACTACTACTACTACTACTACTACTACTACTACTACTGATAATAATGCATAGGTAAATGAGAATTGAATAATGGAGAGAAAATTCGAGAGAAAAACAGGTGTAACCTATCTGTTAAATATACCCACTCATTCGTCAAATCTCCAACGTGTAAACTTCAGTCGAATTAAATATCCATCTTCTTAGTACTAATACTGCAACTAATAATAATAATAATAATAATAATAATAATAATAATAATAATAATAATAGTAATAATAATAATAATAATAATGTATATACATATGTGGTAAATGACAATTGGGAAAAGAAGGTAAAATTCAAGAGAGAAACAGGTGTTACCTATCTGTTGAATATCCTAACTCGTTCATCAAATCTCAAACATGTAAACAACATACACATTTCTCTCCATCTCCTCTACCTCACTGAAGAAATTGGCAAGCAACCATCGAGATGCATCAGAACATGCCTGCATGAGGACTGGATGTATCAAGATGTGATACCTATTTTCTATCTAAAATAAACTCTTGCTTGTATGGTTAGGCGTATATGCTTTTTGGTGTCCGTTGGTGGATATAGACCTTCCTCAAGATTCGCCTTATCGTGGGCATCGCATTGCTAGTACTTTCTGAATTCGTTTACTTCGTTAAACCATCCTACTCATTGTTGGTCATAGTTCTGCTAACAAACTTTTGAGAATCATATTGTGGATTGTGATGTCAAGCGGTTGTCTAACACTCATGCAACATGTCCAGCCCATTGCCATTTGAGTTTCCCTCTGGTTTCTATGATATCTCAATCTCTTGTCCTTTCTCTAATATACTGTTTTGCCTTATAATCTCCATGTGAGGTTGAGCATGATTCTTTCTTGTGCACATTGCATGGTTCTTAGTTCGAAGAGCAATCTTTTAGTTAGGTTTCATTTTTTAGCTTCATAGGTGTCGGGAGGATACATTGGTTGTATACACTTATTTTTATGTATTGAGGGATTTTCTTTTTCTTGAAGATAGAATTTGCTCTTCGGAAAACTTGGCAATTTTGTGTGATTCTTCACTTTATTTCTTCTTTTGAGGGTTGTGTAACTCGGGATTTTGTAACACCGGAAAATTTCTGTAATTGCATGAAAACAACGTTTGGGTCAGGGATTTTATAAAATCTGTAAAATTTTCTGAGTTTTCATGAATTCCTGCCATAAAATGACTAGTGATTTCATCAATTTTCTACTGAGATAAATTTGGAAACAATTAATTCAGTCAGCCCCTCCAAGTAATCCAAATCATTTCAGTAAGAAATCATTCTTTGAATCAGTTCATAGCCATTTAGTAGATTAAGGATTCTATAGATCTAGTTCCCCAAATCTAAAATGCCGTTATTAGGAACCGTGAACCAAAACTGTCGGCTGACTAAAAACTGACTTGGTGTGTATCACGCATGCTGCCTGCATCAATGAGTTAGAGGGCTGAAAGTTCATATATTTATTAGATGGAGAGACGAGCTAAACAAATTAAGAAAGTACTGGTTCCGTGACGCCCATGAAAGAGATGTGTGTCGAATCCTGGGGAAGGTCTATGTCCAACGATGGATAATTGTACTAGGATAAAACTTTGAAGAGGAAATCTCGCCTTATTATCAAATTAGTGATTTTGAATTCTAAATTTATTGAATAATTTTGTATTACAGTACGGGCCTCAATTTATGCCCAAATTTCTGGCATTTCTGTCGTATTTTGAAGACATTCAGCTTGCTCTTCATCCTTACCTTCTCCTCTTAAGCACGTAGACCTTTCCATACAACTTGGAAATGTTCAGCTTTTCTCTAAGTTATCTCACCTCAACTCCTCGGTACTCAATCACCTCTTTTTTTACATCTTTCCTCACCCGGAATCCGACCCTTTCGCTTACTCCGATAAGAGGGATATTCAAAATTCAGATTAGAAAATCACGGCAGATCTGTTTAGTTCCTCAATAGAAACGTCCATGTGACCAAATCATTTAGAAAAATACCATGTTGGGGGTAATCAATGAATAACTTCTTTCCGTCAGTTTTTGTTAGCACCGGTGATCACAAAAATTTAATTTTCGAAAGGAAGGAGCTGGGCTCATCAGTGAAAAATTTAGCATAAACTTACATTGCAAATTTGAACCCAGGGAAGAAAGTAAGAATTAAAAATTAAAACACTCGTTGATGGTGCTGGGCATGAAATTTTGGTCCGATTTATCATAAAATCTCGTTGCAAATTGAACCCCCATTAAAAACTTATATGTGGAAGGGATTTTGTTTATACATAATACAAAGAACATTTTAATGTTTCAACCTTGTAGTTCCATACTGGTGGCTAGCACGAGTGAGACATACATAACCAGCCAGCCAGCCAGTAAAACTTGGAAATCTGTGTTGACAGATTTGGTTGAAGGTTTCCAATACATAAGAACAATACATTGTCTGAATGATTTGGTTTCGGAACAAATGGTCGCATGAATTGAAACTGTCCATTATGTTTGTTATGATTGATTTTCATTCAACTTCATTGAAAGTCTAACCTATTGTACATTCACCTCTAAACTATTAGTTTATAAACTACTAAGGTTTTCGAAAACTGGTTAAAAACAATAAAAGTTTGAGAATATCGAGAACAAAGAAAGAAAAACTCACCAAAAAATGGGAAAAAGGAGTAGTAAAACAATGAAAAGCAAATATTGTAAGTCTGGTTAGTCGCTCATTAGAAACCGTCACGTGGCTAATGTTTTTGAGCAGCATGCTACGTTGTTGAACAATTGAAAAATTAGAAGAACATGTGATCAACGAATGAGCAATTTCTATCATCTTGCGTTAGTCGGTGATTATGAAAAAGACAGTGTTCAAAAGACAAGCGACCAATTTAGTATAAATTCACATTGCTAATTAGACTTCTTAAAACCCTTTTCTAGACATGATTGCATGATTGAGAGGAAATGCATAAATTTTCAGCTCTGTAGATTCACTGGTGCGGCGTGTACGCGTGATACAAAACAATGCTAGCCGGCCAGTCAGCCAAATCAGCTTAGAACTTAAGAAACCTATATTGCCAGTTTTGTTGACAGTTTTGGTTGACTGTTTTTAATAGTTAACAATAGACACAAATATTTTCTGTTTGGTATTAGTTATCTTTTTTTTGTATTCAACATCAGTTGCCACTTGCTGTGAGAATTCACCATTAATCACCAACTATTATAGTCATGAGTTCAAACAGTTACACAACGAGCAGAGAGCGAATATAAAGATCAGCTAGTTTGATACTGTGGAATATGTTGCGCTCGAGGGCATTCGCTGTTCATATTACATTTGCCTCGGGGTTCTGTTATTGACAAAATGCTCAATATCGTTCGGAGTGCAGACATTTTAACAGCACATAAATTGGCTATAGTGAAACGATTCGCAAGCCCCGCTATATCAGGCCTATAAGTAACTGGGCAGGGGGCAGATAGGAAAAATAAAAGAAATAAGAATGAGAGAAGGCTGATTGCTGCAAAGTCAAGGTCCACTCCAACTTGTACTTCAATATATATTTAAAAAAAAAACATGTATAATTTGTAAGAATAAACTGATTTATTAGAAAGGAATGATTCCAAGCGTAACTGCATGATAAATTTTCGGGTATAACCTATTCCGACAGAAGATAATTACTGCAACGTTTGTATTTTATATATATATATATATATATATATATATATATATATATTAAATGAAAAATTATATCTTTTGCATAAGTATATTCATTTATTAGAATAGAATGAGCCCTTGTGTATCAGTGTGGTTCAAAACCAGGTAGGGGAATGTAAATTCTACACATCGGTTTACACATCAAATTTCAGTTAGGACTGTTCTTGTTATACTTATTCTCACAGTAGAGAACTTAGCCCAGTCTGGGACTTTGCAAAGATGGAAATAAGAATGATGCATTAGGGAATGCATTCGAAAGTCTGAATTGAACCAAAATTGCAGATATTTCGCCTCGAGATCAGATTAGCAATTAGAAATTAAAGTTTTATGATTCTATTTAATATTTTAGACGTATGAATGGATTGCCACACTTTGATTGAGAACGGTATACATACATATCATACTTACTTAATAAGGTTAACCCTTGGCTCCACCAAACATTTTCATTTAGATTGACATTAAAGCGATCCTTCCTTGGCTGCAACAAGAGAGAAACGTACGGAGATCCTGAGATGCTCCGTCGACAGAATTCGCTTCTCATCCTCGTTAATGTAGTCCAAAGAACAGAGGATCGGCCGGAAATATATCAAACCTTCTATCAATTTTTCCAGGGCTACGCATTTTCCACTTCGTACACTGCTAGATACGTCCAAAGATCCTGATAGATAACTTTTGAACTCAAAAGATACTTTATAAATTTTAGCCCAAAAGACACAACTGGGTAAGAATGATAGTTCTTTGAAGTGACTTAGATACGACTCAACAAAATATGTGATAACACACCAGGATCTCCAATTCTTTCTGTGTAAATGCAAACACTTAGGTGTGTGTCTCTATGAGTGTGGGATTGGCATGTCGATAATAGGTTTAGTATTTCAAAGTGATCCCATACAAAATATTATCTAGAGCTCTATCTTGTATTTAATCCAAGGGATAGACAGGTTTTCTCTCAGAAATAAAACAGAAATATAGCATTCACAATAAAATCTTCCATCGATCTCTGATAAGCGAAAAAACGTTTAATGACCTTTACTGACCTTTCATTATTTCTTCACGACATTCTCAGACTAATAGGATGTACTGAATGTACTGAATATTGCAAGAATATTTTCTAGGAAATATCAATAAAATCCTACACTTTTTTGTCATTTTTTGCATTTGAAGAGTAATTAATCATTTTAGTATCCTCACTCTCTGTCGTTATATATATATATATATATATATATATATATATATATATATATATATATATATATATATATAGGCATGGATCCATTTAACATCATTTCATTATGAAGCCGTTTTAGAATTTTTCAAAAATTTCACTTTTTGGCCAATTTTTAGTGTAATTTTTGCCTTTTTTTTTAAGCACCTTTTAGCCATATTTTGGCGTGATTTGCCATTTTGTGGGCATCAGAGGAACATATACTTCATTTTTATAATATTTCATTCGATAAAATCTGTTCTATTTAACGTTGATTCAGTTGAAATAATTTTTCAGAAACGTAATTGCGATGGAGAGTCTCTCTGTCAACCCCTTTCTCTCTCCGTCTCTCCCTCTCTATATGTGTGAATATATATAAATAGAATGATAGAGAGAGAGAGAGAGAGAGAGAGAGAGAGAGAGAGAGAGAGAGAGAGAGAGAGAGAGGCTGGGATATAGAAATCAACTTGGTGTGGTACAATGTCACAAATGTAGAGTTAAAAAAAATCAAATTGAGGGTTATTGAGTTATGATTGTTAATAGAAATTTTGAGCGATGCCCGCATTTTAACGCTATTTCATTTTTCTGCTTAATAAATCTGTTTATGTTTTTTAAATGTTTTATTGGCAAAACTAAGGATTTCAAATTTCCTCATTTTAGCACAAATGGCATGGAGTTTCAATATTTAGGCATATGTGTGCTTGTTTTGATATTTTCCATTTTATAGTTGGTTCAGAATTCTAATCGCTCATTCTCCAATAATACGTGAACACAACTATTCTATTTATATTCATTATTATCATAGGAACAGCAGAATTGAAAATACATAAACAAATTACTTGATTACAAATATCTCGATGTCCCGTAAATATATATCTATATATCTATATATATGTATCATGTGGGCAAAAAACTACATTTAACAATACTGAAAAAACAAAAACGAAATGCCTTCCCATGGTAGCTCACGAGCCTTTTCCCTTTTGCGTGTGTACACAAGCACACATCCACACATAGACATACACTCACGTGCACACAAACTGCCCCCCACGTGTGTGTGTGTATATATATGTGTGTGTGTGTATATATATATGTGTGTGTGTGTGTGTGTGTGTGTATATATATATATATATATATATATATATATATATTATTAATTTATGTCCATCTCAATGGAATTCCTGACATTCCTGATGGATTCAAGTCGTGTGAGGTAGCATTGGTTTCTCGGCCAAATGATATTCTTGAAACATGGTGATTTCTTTCCGGTAGAAAATTACGCCAGCCGCCATCTTCACTTAAATTATTTCCGATTCTTTTTACGTCCCTGTTCCCGGTTGATTCCGTCAGTCATTCTGTGCAATTTTGCTCTTTCTTTTCTTCCCTTTTACATCCAGTATTTTTCTCCTCTCTCTCTGCCATCTGTCTCTTTAATTCACACTTTTTCCTCTTTTTTTTTTGTTTTCTTCTCCCCTTTCTTTCTGTCTTCCTTTTCATCCATCTCTCTTTCTATACTTTTCTCTTTCTTCTACTCTTTCTCCATTTCCTTCTTTCTGTTCTGTTTTATCTTTTTTCTGTTTTTTCCTTCCCCTTTTTTAAAACTGTATTTTTTGCTTCCTTTGTCCATTACCTATTTGTCTTTCTTTTTCAATTATTTTTTCACTCTTTTCTCCCTCTTTTTTCTTCCTCACTTTCATTTATTTTTTCTTTGCCCTTGTCCGACTTAACCTTTTCATTCCCATCTCCTTTTTCTCGTTCAACTCCTTTCCTACTTAATGGACCCTCCTTCATTCCTTCTTTTTATTTTTCCATCTATTCCTTCCTTCTGTTTTTGTTTTTGCATTCTTTTTTTTATTCCAATTTTTGTATTTCCAATTACTATACTTTCAATCACAGTATTAAAAATTTTTGAACTTGAATTCTAATTCCTGTACTTTTAATTTCTGCATATCCAATCCCTATACTGTCAATTTCTGTGATTCAAATTTTTATTTCTATTTCAAATTTACTCCAAATTCTTGTGCTTCATAAACGAAAACCTGATAATTCATTTGATTCTGACGAACACTCTTCTCCAAGCTCACTGCAATGATAATCCACATCATCAACATGTACATGAATTGCAATGTGTATCCATATGTTTCATTTGTACAGACGCAATGCAAGGGGTCCAGAGACCCTACTTCCGTGGGCTCATTGGAGACTCTTGGGCATGATGTATCGTAGCAGTCCTGAAAATTTTCGAATAAACTAAAACGATTTAAAGAATTATCAAAATTCGTAGGAGACGCAGTAGGGTCTAGCATTCCTACAATGCTGTGATTTTAAAGATAATTTGGTAATTGTTTTGGTTCTCGTGCGTTAATCTCATTTATTTCTATATTCTCTGTTCACCATTACCATAAGTTTTTTTCTTATTTTTCTGCATTAAACTTCTCACTTCTGATTCTACCCTGAACCACTTTTTCTTTCACTTTTTCTGGGAAGGGAAATACAGCTCGTGAAATAGAAGGAAAATGAAGAAAAATTTTTGGAGGGATATAAATAAAAATAATCTAATGAATAAAATTAACTACATGCCAAATGCAGATGAAAACTGAAGCATTTACTCAGACGACGGCTCAAATGTGAGGGAGAACCCTTTAAAGGGTAATTAAAAATAGTATTAAAAACTACCAAATTAGCAAGAAAAAAATTACAACAAGAAAAAGCTTCGAGAAGAACCAACAAAAATGAATGAGAGAATACGAAAAAATCGATAACCACAGCACTATCAAAAAATAATATGGAAAAACTTAATATGCTGGTAAACACTCATAAAGTCAAATTAAAAAAAAAAAAAATCACCATCCCAAGAATAATAACCAGGATAAAACCATCCGAAAAATGAAAAAAAAAAAAGATGAAACTTTAAACAGAGTAGATAAAAACGAATGGAAAAAAAATTATTGATATCAATAAAACAGTAATTTTAAAGATGATTTTTTCAATGAAAAAAACCCAGCAACTTTTTTCTGCAAGCGAAGGCGGATGAAGATTCCCCTAATTGGAATTACATGTTTTTTCCTCTTTTTAATTCGAGAAAGTCGGTGTCAAATTACCGTCGCAATTAAAAAGATGAGATAGTAATTTGACTTTTTAAATCGAGACAGAATTAAATACATTAAGATGGAGGTCGTCCTGACCTGCTCTTGCTTCGTTTAGAGAGATTAAGCCATTGGCTGTAGTATTTGTTGATTTGAAAAGAAGCCTTCTAATCAGTTAAAATCCCAAACATTCATTGATGCTATCATGAGACAAGGCTTAGTACTTGTATTTGTTAGAATCTTACAATATATCTAGGGACAAAGCAGTTCTTTTATACGAGCCGCCCAAAACTTTTCACAGCCTACATGGATATGAGCTTCCAAAATGAAGACGGAAAAACTAAAGAGCTTAGAATAAACAGTGAATAACCTCAGATTTATTGACAGCATTGACCTTTTTCTGAGAGATCTTTCATGATTTCAGAATAACGCTAAACACTCTGAATGGAAAAAAAACAAGAAAGTTAGTCTTCACATGAAATTTGGAAATGGTATGTGCCACAAACTCGTAGAGGACAAAAAAAATATCAAAATGGTCTGGAAAGTACACAAGAATCTAAAGAGTCAGGGACTTAGATGACAGTGTCAGTACGATCAAATAATGAGGATAGATTGGGGTAACGTTAAAGATATCAAAGGCAAAATTCTAATATTTTAGTCCGTTTCTAAGCTGTGCACTTTTCTTTGATGTATTCCCAAGGAATCGTTCATATATCTGAGAGGAGGAAAACCAACAGATAGAAAATTAGAAAAACCTATGATTATTTCAAATCCCGTGGAGACTTTTGCACCACACTGTCTTTGCAATTCATGTTTACTGATACAACATTTTATACGGTTCAAGATATTAGTAACACCAGGTGTAGGCCGGTCTTGTTCAATAAGATGACAGTGGGGAAGCCTGTATAATTACAAGCAGAAATTAATTTCAAATTGGCAGTTAATGATTAAGAAAGATTCTACAAGTATTTAGGGGTCAACATGACCTCCGCTATTGAAACTTTACCGTAATTTCTGCCTAATGAATTGCCAAGGGACATAATTAACTGGGTTCATTATTGAGAGGAAGGTGAAGATGATTTGGCAGGAGGGAAAGATGAGAAAGAGAGGCTGAGGGAAAAAGACTGAGAGAAGGAGAGAGGGGGAGAGACTAGGGGAAAAGAAAGGACATAGAGGGGAAAGAGGAAGATAAATTGGTTGAAATTGAATGGAAAGTAAAGAAATGGGAGAAAAAGGAAGGAAAAATGAAGTTTTAAAAGCTGGAAAGACGGGAGAAAGAAGGAAAAAGGTAGAAAAAATGTAATGAAAATAGAGATGAGATAGCAGCAGAGTGGGGGGGGGGAGAAATCGGTTGAAACTGAATATGAGGGATGGGGTGTGGAGTAGACGGAGAAGCAAAGAAAAAAAAGAATGAAGGAAGTTACAAAATGCTGAAAGAGAAAAATAGAAAAAAAAAAGAAAGAGAAAAAAGGAAGAAAGAAAAATAAGAAGTAAATTAGCCGAGATATCTGCCTGGACTGAAGAAAAAGAAATATGAACGAAGGGGACAGTTTAGAAATAGAAGCTGAAAATAAAAGAAAAATTCTATCGAAATGAAGGGAAAAAAGATCCACAGAAAAAGGAATAGAAAGAGAGTTAGAAAAAAGAAGAAAAGAAAAAAAGAAAGAAAGGGACAAAAATATGATAGGGACAGGGAAAAAATTGATTACGATGAACATAGAATAAATAATCTAAGTGACTTTCCTGTTTCTTTATTTACCTCCGCTGGGGCACCTCGCAGAGTATTGCTATTGAGCCAAGCTTAGTGATAAAGACGCCTCACTGGTTAGCAATTTAGTCTCGTAGACTAATATCACTTCAGGGTTCCATTCAAGGATACCATTCATCAGTAGCATTATGCCAGACTAAGTTAAGTTGGTTTCACATGAACTTCGGTGAAATAAATGTCATGTACAACAAACATATGCAAGATTAAGGAAAAGAGATCAAAATTGGAAATAAAGAGCAGGAGAAGGTAAACCAATACTTTTACCTTAGAAAACAAATCTCAGATCCTCTACAACGAATAAGAAACAAGATGGTGTGATTAGCTTGACAAGGTCAGAAAGTATCAACTCATCTACGCCAATAATTGAGAGGTCTGGTGAATCTTTTGGAAGGCCTATGTTAAACAACTGACACTAAAAGCATGATGATGATGATGATGATGATGATGATGATGATGAATATATCTTCATAATAAACACAGAGATTTTTCCGTTGGTTTCTTTATTCGTTACCCCTCGCTGAAGCACCTCGCACACCTTCACTATTATAATGGACTAGGCTCATCGGGTATAATTGCATAGTATTTACCTTTATCTTTAGTTTCAGCTATTTGGTATCGCATAAAGGTATTTTGATCCCTCACCAGTGAATCTCATTAAACAGTATGAGAAACAGTAGCTGGACTGCGAAGCCTCACTCTTCTAATCTTTAGTTCGATTTTGAATCCATTTATTCGTGTTGGGTCTGCTATTCCCGGGCTAAGCAGCGTCAAAGGTGTGTTACCACGGTTTATTGTTTAGCAAGACCATAGATTCTGTAGAAATTCCGATATCATAGACATGTCTTACTTGCGCTGTATCTAGCTTTTTTAACTTTCAAATTCATAAAAGTGAATTCAAAAGGTAATTCAAGGGAGAGTAAGTTCCCGATAAAATTATTTTTTTGCTTTTTTTGTAATTTAAAAATGTATACCTCAATTCACAATTCAAAGTTTTGATGAAATTTCAACAGTACGGTTTCGAACATTACTGTAACTCTTTGAACGACTTGAATTCACGAATTAAGGTATACCTACATTAGTTGTAATAGCCAGGCAGAGACACGCACATACACGTTGCGTAGCTAAACATAAGGGTACGATAGAATCTTCACTCGCTTTCTCCCTACTTGTTTTTATGGTGTACGTGTCAGCAAGTTAGTCTGACAGACCACTACTCTCGATGCTCAATAATTGAGTCCTTGTGTCTTACTTGTTCGGTTGAAGAGTTGTGTATTTGTGAATAAATACTTGTGATCAGTGTTTGAACCCGGGGGCGTGAATGTTGATTCCTAATTTAGGCCAGTGGTTCTCAATCAGTTGATTGAGAGAAAACATTCTTACTATCGTCACACCCCCACACTTTGATCATGTTGGACGTTAAGCTAAGCTTAGTAAATATAAAGAGAGGGCTAAGCATAACAGGGGAATAAAAAACAAGGGAAAGGTCTGGTTAGTCCCTCAATAGAAATTGTAAAATGACGAATGTCTTGCCGTGTTTGGGAGCCAACTACTGGGAAATTGAAAAAAGGGGCTATCAATAAATAAGGTATTTCGTATGGCTTTTATTGGGCAGTGAACACTAAAAAGTCTGAATTAAAAACAGAAACCAAAAAGAAAACCAAAAAACACAAATGTAAATAAACTGAGGACACAATTCAGCTTGAACTGAAATTGTAAATTGATCCCCTCCGAAAAACTATTTTTGGGTTATTAGAAAAACGATTTTTTTTCTACTTAGACATAATTAAGAGTAAATGTTTAAATTTCTAGCCTTGTAGCTCTAGTGGCACGGTCTATACTCGTGATACAAGCCAGCCAGAGCAACTTGAAGACTGAAGAAACGTATTTTGACAGTCTTGGTGCCAGTTTCGTCTAAAGGTTTCTAATTTTGTGCAATGGAGGGCAGATGGTTCAGGAAGAATTGAATAAATTTTAGGGCAGATTCAAGGTTCTGTTTACGATTGTGCTATATTTTCTATAAGTCAATTGGCCAACTATCGTCCCTAATACTGAAAATCAAAACACATTTTCAATTGCATCAACGGATGAACTTATGTTTTTTTTTGTTAGTGTATTGCTTTGTCATGAGTGTGCTCTCTCTGGGTGCTTCCTTGTTTTGCAATTTGCTTCCCAGGATCTCCAACCACAACACTTTCACGGCTGACATCAATGGATTCCCAATTCATCACAAATTTAATTTAAACCCAACAGAATAAAAATATTGTTGATTCCGTGCAACTGGTCTGTTGTCTTTGACCTTTTCTTTCTTAAATCAGGCTTCATACGAAATTTGGTCTTTACAAATAGTTTTTTTTCTTCTTCTTCTCGTTTCTCCCCGAACTGAAATGAAAAGAAAGAGAAATAATAAGATTTTCTGCATGATGAAGTGAAAGGCAATCACTGAGCTAAACTATAAAATTCCGAATCCAAAAGAAAACGGGACCAGTTAGTTACTAAATAGAAACTGTAGCGTGACCAACGTCTTTTGGCAGCCTGGGTGATCAATTAAATCATCGAGAGTGATCTACTAGAAAATTGAGGAATAAAGGGTGATCAATGAATGAGTTACTTCTCCTAAATTTTGTTTAGCATTGATAACGAAAATTTTCGGAACCTTAAAATAAAAGCAAAATCATAAACACTACTGGGCAAAAACTAGGGACCGATATAGTATGAACTTATGAATAGGACCCCCGACTAGAAACTTATTTCGCAAATCAACACATGTATCCCCTGAGATCACGTGCAGAACCGAGGCCGGCAGAATATTAGATGGAGAGGTGAGCTAGACAAATTCAGAACGTACTGGCTCCGGGACGCCCATGGTAGAGAAGTGTGGCGAATCCTTGCGAAAGAGGTTGGAAGACTCATGATGATTATGATGATGATTGAAAAGAAAGTTTCTTTTTAGACATATATGAATAGGCAGCGAGCCAGCCAGACCAACCCCAAAACAGCAGAAACCTATTTTAACTGTGTTAGTGGCAGTTCTGATTGATTGTTTCGATCAGGATTTTGCCTCAACAACTGAATCTAATAACAAATTTCAACCAAAAGAAAACTTCTACCAAGCTACTCAATGGGCCCCATATTCGCAGGGCCTCAGGCAAGGATTGGTCTGCATAGAAAAAGGATGAGTCAGCATTTGGTAGCCTCAGGTAAGATAGAAATGCATTTTTTTTTGTCTTTCTATTGTGTTCCCCTATTGTGATCACTTTGGGACCGGGCCTTTTAGATAAGGAAAATCGATAGTAACATTAGATAAGAGAAATAAAAATGGAATAATTCTCATTCAAACTTATAAATTTACAATCATTGTTGTAAATTATATTGTAAGGTTAAATTCGCTTTTATGAATAACTTTGCATTATAAAAAGTTATGTGTTATTGAAATTAATATATAAATTTAATTCATTTGAAATTGAATGTTTAGGGACTGATTTTGATTTAAATAAATGTTTGGTAATATTTTAGTAATTATAACGGAGGATTTTTCAATATTTGTTACATACCGTGAATCGCTGTGTATAAGTCAAAAACTACACGCCACTTATGGCTAATATGAAATATATCAAGAAAAAAAGTATAGGCCCAAACGATAATTTTTTGGGGAAAAAATTGCAGTCGATTTATAGACAACAATTTCGACTTTTTTGCTGGAATTTACGGTATCTTTGATAAGCTTTAAACCTAATGGACAAAAACATCTAGTGAAAAAATCATGTTGTCTCATATTTCCAATAAAAAACAAGACGGGCTGCTCCTATTCTGACTGAAAATACTTGCTATAACTTTTGTATTGTATATATATAATATATAATAAAAAACATCATAGAATTAGTACTTTTTGTAAAGATGTATTCAGTAATTAGAACGAAATAAGTCCATGTGTATCGGAATGATGAATATTTGCTGATATCTAAGACTTTTAAGATGTCAGATTAGTTCAGTGAGAAAGTCGCCTTGCAATCAGTTTGTGGTGAATTCAAGTCACAATACGGTAATGTAGGTTTTACGTACCAGTTTATACCCCTCACCTTGGTGAGGATTGTTCATAATGTTATTGCTGCTGTATCGAAAGAATAAAGTCAACTCCCGACCTTGTAGTGTAGTTTAACAAGAGTTGCTAAAAATAAGATGTTTTTTTTTCATTGAGCAAGTCCCGTTCCATTCATGGACCAGTTAAAAAGATATAAGTGAGCTGTCTTTTGGGTAATACATAGATATCCTAGTTGCAAATAAGGTCCCATTATGATACTTAATGTAAGGATCATTTTGGTTAGTTACATTTCAGTAAAGCAAGCTCAATATTCAAGAAAAAGCAAATCCTATCTGTCTTAAAAAGAAAGGCATAAAATCAATGTATTGACTCAAGAGTCACCTATGGAGCTGAAGTATGGAACCCAACAGATTGACGCTCAAACTGAAAATCATGGGCATAGGAAAGATTATATTCATGATCAAATACATTAGAGAAAAAAACAGGAGTCAAAGATATAGAAAACATTAAAAAGCTCAGATGGCAATGGGTGAGTCACGTTGCAAGAATGTCAGCTGAACATCTTGACTCAAAAGGTGGATCCCCTGAAATTAAATGCAAAACTATGGCCGACAGGATATCCGATGGCGTGATAAAGTAGATGAATACAGAAAGTATTTATGCAGCGACGCCTATGATAAAGACGTCTGGCAGATTTGGGGAGAAGTTTATGGCCAACGACAGGCGCTAAAAGGTAGCTGCCGGTGCTACTGCTGCTGTTGACGATGATGAAAAATTGTTCTTTAGCTTGGCACGCCATCTGGTTTGAAGTACACAATTATGTCCACTACTGAGCAGTATTTCCTATCTGGTACGATGACGGTTATAGATCAGCATCGCCGAGGGAAAGAATAATGTCCGTTATTGCCGGATGTCCTTTAAATCCGAATGTTACCCAAAAAGCATTTTGTTAAAGATCATTTCTATTTTGATCAGTTTTTGAATAAAATATATCCGACCGTATGTATCAAGTTGACAATGAGAAAATATCAGTTGTATTTAAAAAAAAAAAAAAGAATTATTCCAGTAACGTTTCGCCTTACGGCGTTATCATAACGGCCCCTATTTTGAAACTTTCAATAAATGGATCGGTTTGAACAGAGCAGTTTTATTTGCAATTTCAAGATACTTTACCAACGACTCAATATATATCGGTAGGCATTGTTACTTTAAATGAAGATCGTTTCTTTTGGAATTGAAATTTCTATAATACGAAAACATATGGCTCTATATGTCGCCGTGTCTTCATCCCTAGAACAAATGGACATAGGGAAATTCTTTCAAATATATTTCGAAAATCCCACCTCAAAGTTGACTATAATTCGAAATTTCGTTTTCAAGGGTTTCTGAGAGACTGTTTTATCACCAATGTACACATATATTCGTACATGTATATATATACTAGCTGAAATGGTCCGGTGGTTTTTAGGTAGTCTTCAATTGAAAAAATGTTGCAATGAATTATCTAGTTTTGTGGAATATAGAATTATGAAAGTATAGTAAAGAATATGCGATATTTACTCACCTTTCTGGCAGAGTGATTCGGTGGTCTCATGGGACCCACGGACAATCTTAAAGTTCTATTGATAAATTCCAAACATGCACCATAGAATTCTCATAAGACCTGCCTGTCATTATTAGTTTATGGAATATCTGGTGGTTCTCGCTGGAGACAATGTAATACTAAGTCTCCTCAATACTCAAGGACCCTCCACGGTATCCTATGTCTCCTTTTCAGTAATGTGGTCGTCAGAATGATTCAACCTTTTTTCCGGATTTCTTTTCTTTTATCAAGGCTTGAGATTGACCAATACATACTGAAAACGCTGGGTGAAATCAACCACCTCGATGTTCAAAAAGTTTTATCATTTTTCTGATTAGGTGCAGATATTTCTCCAGTTTTTCAAATTCTAATCTACGGTTTCTCTGGATGTCTGGATCCTCGACCTGGAATATCTTCTTTTTGTTGTTTATGATAAATTCATTGTTCCCTGGTCTGGACTGATTCAAAGTGAGAATTCTATTTGAATTCGAAAGTTCCGCGGGATTTTTATTTTAGTTGTTGTTAAAAGCGTTGCTCGATGTATTATACTCCAACAAATGGAACATACTATCTATCTGTATATAGTAAACTGTCAACCAAATCTGACACCAAAATTATCAACATACGCTTCGCCACTTATCAAGTCAGTCTAACTGACAGGGTGGCTCATTATATATGTATCATGCACACTGGCTGTGATTGGATTTTTTAAAATGATTACTGCCTAAGAAAAAATAACTGGTCACTCCTTTTTTTCTTTTTGATTGATCACACCTGACGCAGTATGCTGCAAAAAACGTTGGTCACATGATGGTGTCTATTCAGTAACCAATCTGACCCCTTTCAATCTCTATTTACTTACTGAAATATCCCCCACAGTTTGTCTATCCGTCTCTATTCATATATATACATATATACACACACACCTATATATAAATTCATAAGCATATTATAATGATAATTGAATATATATATATATATATATATATATATATATATATATATATATATGTGTGTGTGTGTGTGTGTGTGTATCGATATACATATATATATATGTATATGTTTATCTGAACGCTTATATTCATATCAACCTATCTAGCACTGTTTCTCTCCATCTGTATTCAATATTCATTCTATTTCCACTCAAAGGACGTACGATGTATTGGAACAGTGTGACATCGTTGACTTATGGAAATATGAAATAAATGTTATTAAATTTTAACCTTTGATGTTCCTCCCTCCTGGCAAGACTTGATCATATTCAGTAATTACACAAAATGAGACAAAAAGGGCGGAGGCCAATCAAATGTTGTTGAATTAAAGATAATTTAAAGAAAAAAAAATTACAATCCGGGAAATGATTACAAGATAAGGAAATATCGAAACAAAGTATAAAAACTCAAACAAATCATGTTATTCGAGCTCGAAAATTATTAGCTTGTAAAAATCGGAATTAATTTCAATAATTTGTGCAAACATTTGATGCTTTTACTTGATTTGATTAACCTCCTCAAATTAATCTTTTTAATTGAGATTTATTACTCCTCCTCAATCTACGCCCATCTCACTTATTTTTCTTTGCGTTTTAATTCCTAATGTTAGAAGTTTGCTTCAGCATTGAAACCTAATAACCTCCGAGCGTTTAGATGTCGTGGTCGACGCTGTTGTTATTCCATGGTGAAATCTTCCCGGCTTCGTTTTTTTTGTCTTTTCTTTTCCTCTTTGATAAAGACGAATAAATATCTTCCTGAAGATCATAACGTGGCAATAGTTGAACAAACAGATTTTGAAAGGATGATTTGCTGACAAATATGGGGTCTTTTCCGTTGTTCCTCGTACTGCAGCATAGATCCCAATACCCCAGATTTTCCAGGCTTCACGGAACCAGTACTTCTAGTTCGTCACGCATTTTAAAGATATTTTACCAGCTTTAATTCCAAATACGTTCTCTGAGGATGTCCGACGGTTGTCTGACACTCTTGCAACATAACCAGCCCATTGCTATTTGAGTTTTTAAATGGTATTTATGATATCTATGACTCATGTTTTTTTCTGATATACCGTGCCGTCTTTTGATCTCTTCACATAAGTTGACCATGGTCCCCTCCAGTGGAAATTGCATGGTGGTATTCTTCTGCACTCCCACCAGACAAAATGTGACACAAGGTCAAAGCTTTACGTGGGAAAATAATGGTTTTCAGTCTATTGGTTGGATTCCATGTAAATAAAAAGTTGAGGATATTTCAGAATTTCGGCTGTTATTGTATCATCTAGACAATAAGCAGTATGAGAGTTATCTTTGAGGTGTGATTTTTGACTTTTTCATTTTTAAAGAAAAAAAAAACAGCGAATAATATCTGATAGGGGTTGCATTTATACTGCATATCACATTTGTAACGAAATCTTCAGTTCACAGTACTCCACGACACCCATGATAGAGAATCGTGGTGAATCCTGGGGAAGGTCTATGTCCAACGACGGACGTTAAGAGACTGATGATGATGATGATGGCAATGATGATAACAACCATAATAAGAGAAAATCCTTTTATAACGATTTTTTTTCTTTCTTTTTAAAATTTCACTTTTAACCTGAGTCACGAGCTAAAAATATTTGAAAGATGTTCTGTTTTAGGACCAAAAAATATATTCTATCAAATTCTATTAAAAAAAAAAGTTAATTTTGTAGCGCTACTGCTTGGCCCAAATAAACGGCATATTGGTCATAATAAACGTAGCGAATTAATGATGATTGAATACGTTTGTATTTGTTCCAACAAAATTGATCCGTGGCAGCTGATCCTATCGAGCGAAACCCAGTGTATATCTGAGGCTGAGTCTATATTTTACGTTAAAGATTTGGTAAGCCTCCTTGTAGTTGCTCTTTTGAGAGTCATTCGATAATGACCCATGCAGGGACTAGGGAATCATGAATACAAAACTGTTCATTTGTTCATGTAAAAGAAATGTTTTGAATTTTAATGATACATAAATTTTGTATTAAAGCATTTTAAAATGAAAATATTATCTCAAAATAAAGAGCTCAGAGACTCTATGGTAAAATGTTGTCACGACCTATATTGTATATTTTCAACAACCCTCAGATAAGACTGTGATTGGTCAATTAATTATCTCCCGCTGTCCACTTCAGCTAAACTCCCAACCCAGCTAGTAGTCTAGTCCATCTATCCGTCTATCAGCAAGTACATATTCTGACGTCCCTCGGATTAAACATTGACTGAATAGATGTACTTCTTCCAGGCTTTCACAGGTCAAATTAACCCAGAGAAAGGCGAACGTGTTTGGAATAAATATTTGCAGATTTTAGGGAAAAGTGATTTCATCGTACATGATGTCAAATCTTTTTCAACGGAATGAAAATGCTCTTGTTTTACAGAAGAAGTTCTAATCAATTCTAGCTGTGGGGTGATATCTATAAATTAACATTGCATCTCATTCGCCCCCAGCCGAAATGAAAAGGGAGACATGGTGACATAAGGTTTACCGGCAACTTTCTAATCTGAAGCAAATCACACAGATAGAGCAGATGAAAATAGGCATCACAGTTGAATCTGAGCTCACTTGAGTTACACGAACTTCTGAATTTGTCCTTATAAAAGAATGCCAGTCTTGCATAGAAGACGTCGGCCATCGGTATACATGCAATAAAAGTTGTGGGTTCATTTTATGATGATAATATATATAAATATATACATACATATTTCTCTCTTTCTCACTCTCTCCTTATCTATCGACCCATCTATCTATCTATGTATGTGTGCGATTGTGTTTTATTTAACAATATAAACATTTCCTGTCTATTCGACTTTTTAGTGATTTAAATTGGCTATAAACGATAATGCAACTGCGCATATATCAGTTACTACCATAAATATATCCTTCAATAATGCCTCACTCGGAGAGACCAGAAGACAGCACAGTATATCCATGAAAAGTCAATAGTCAGGGACATCATAGAATCCATTCAAAATCCCAAATGGCAGTGGGCTGGCCATGTTGCAAGCATGGCAAACAACCGATGGACATCGTGAATTACGACATGGATCCCCAGAGATCACATGCACAACCGAGGCCGGTAGGAAATTAGATGGAGAGATGAGATAGACAAATTCCAAAAGTACTGGCTCCACGATACCCATCATAGGAAGGTTAGGCGAATCCTGGGGAAGGTTTATGTCCAACGACGGACGTTAAAAGACTGATGATGATGATGATGATGATGATGACGACGACGAC
>OY735236.1:35384015-35399015 GCA_963457665.1 Thysanoteuthis rhombus | reverse complement strand
AATTCATTTGTAGTCTGATATGCAACTTAGTTTTTCATTTTTTTTCATTTAAAAATAAAAAAGGCCGTTCGTGCCCGACAAACAACGGCTCATCTTTTTTCTGATGCGTGTCCGTCCTTATAAAATCATGCATAAGCACGTATGTTTGCACATTATTGGTATCATGATACAAACACACACACAAACACGCACACATATTCACGTATATAATTAATCTGTTTGGCACTTATATAACCAACACAGGGAAATAGACTGAGAAGATGCCATTGTTCATCAAGACACACCGGCCCAGCATGAGTGATGCCAACTCTCAGAGGTGCCATTGAAGGTCCGATTACCTTACAAAAATATCACTTCCTTTCCCCTGCTTTTCCTCCTTCTTCATAGAGTTCGAAGCACATTCATGGGGGGCACACAAACACAAATGCACACACATACACTCACACATACATACACACAGACACTCACACTCATATAAAAAGGTATTTAGATATTTGCAATGCATAAGAGAAACTAGTTTTTACTGGCCTTGTGCTTTACATGCCCTTCTCTAATAGGTATTGACAATTATTGCTGGTTTAAGTGGCTGGAGGCTCAATGGTTTTAATGCAGAAATGAAGGGAAAATACGGTAATTGAAATTATAGCAACATTTTATTATATACGATAGAAATAAAAAAACTCGATAGAGAGAAGAGATAAGATGTACGCTGTAACAAGAGATCATTTCATTACATTTATTGAATCATTGATGAAATTGATCGATTAATCAATCAATTTGGCCTAAGTTCAATACTTATTGAGACATAAGGGCGTCATTAATTTTTTTTTCAAATTTATCACCCACATTTTTTAATGTCCCCCCCCTCCTGCACCTTTGAGATCAAATTGCCAATGATATCTATTTTTTCCATTTTTAGTGAATCGTACCAAATGAGTTTTTGGTCGAAAAAATATTTCCAAATTCCCCACTCAGACCGTACTCGACGTTTGAAGTATTAACATACTCTTTTTTGTCTTGGGTCGATTTCACAAGGACTTTTTTTTTTTTGGTTTTTTACTTGTTTTTTTATTATCTTGGGATCGAAAGGAACGTATGTCTGAATCTTGAGGGCCCCATGTCCCGTGGGTGCTGGCTGTTTAAAACATGGATAAGCTTGTTTGCATGGTACTCTCCCTTGGTAGCTCAATGGACGGTCTCTGCCAAGGCTTTTTTGGCCGAATAGCCTTCTTTTTAGATTTAGTTCTTTAGAGGGTTGAAGGGTCTCAACCGCCCTGCTATTAAGTCATAGCTAGTGGGTGAGCAACAAGGAGTAAATCTGATTCAGACATTTCTGGAAAGATGGATCAATGCCTCCTCTCAAAGGCGCACCAAACTCAAGCTACTGCAGTTAAACTTTTGAAGAAAAAAAACGTACAACTCTCCCACACAGAGCCATAGATAACAATCTAGAATCATATGTGCATATATATATATATATATATATATATATATATATATATATATATATGTGTATATATATATATATGTATATATATATATATATACATACATATATATATATATGTACATATATGTGTATATATATATATACATATATATATATATATGATACAGATCAGGTTTGCAATATAGCATAATATAAAGCAATGTCTGATGTATGATAGATTTATTTCATAGAGTGCTCCATACATTCAACTTTATACTTCGAAAGTCAAATTTTTTTTTAGAGTAGAACGACCTGGGGATATATAATAGGATGTGTATTTGCCACGCGATCAAGTTTGTGTTTCTGCACTTTTTGTGTAGAAATCTGCATCATATATATATATATATATATATTGTGTCATCCACAGACAGCTGTTTCGTTGTATTACAACTCTTCACTGTGGCTCTAGACAATCCAATATCCCGTCCAAGAGGTAGGATTGAAAAGAACGCTTCGTATGCCGGTATCCTACCGCTGAGCCACGGAACTGGACAGTCAGTATGGCTGAGTTTGAGCGGTGTATTCTATCTTGGCTTAAATCCTGCATCCTCGAGAGCGATCTATTCCTAGGGAAGGGCGTTGCATAATGCTTACAATGAACGAGTTACCTCACTTGAAGAGTGCTCAACCCTGAATAGAGTAGCATTGAATATATATATATATATATATATATATATATATATATATATATATATATATATATATCACTTCCTCAGGATTCTTTGGAACGAGTTAAAACTAGTTATAAGTAAAAATCAAGTATTTTCAAATCTAGATATCGGAAATACTTTTAGCATTCCCACATCTTTAAAATAACCTTGACATTTTAGCTACTGTCAACAGTGTTGCAATAAGTGCAGAGGAGAGTGTCATTAAATTTCCAAGGCACATACGTTCAAAGCGGTTTTCAAGGAATGTTTTGAGTACCTACATAGAGCTACATGATACAAAGATGAAGTTAAGTAGACAAGCATTGAGTTATATTTCCAGCCCATCACTTCAATTATAGAAGGCGTTGAAACTAGACCTTCAACGCCGAGTCAAACAGACACTTTTTTATGTTTGAACATTCAAGAGATTTTCTCATACGGATGTATTATAATTACCTATTTACTATATGCCATTTCAGATAGTGGGAAAGCTTGTTCTAAAATACGTCTATCGTAAAAAGTCAGTGGCGTGTGGCAAACCTTCGAAAAGAGGAGGATACTTATATAAATAGCTGGTTCTATCGCTTTCATTTCTATGCACGCTCTTTGCTACGTTCACGTTGCCACACGCTGTCACGAACACGGCAATATTAACATTAAAAAAATGTATATTCAAAAAGTCACATATGGATATAAAATTCTTCTTCGTGTGATTTTTATTTATTGAATCCCTATAGAATTCTCCACGCAATGCAATTTCAATTTTTCCTCAGCACTCTTATCTCTTGTCAGTAATTCTCTTCGTGCTGTTTCTGCATATATATATATATATATATATATATATATATATATATATATATATATATATATATATATATACACACATATATATGTATATATATATATATATATATATATATATATATACATATATATATATATATACATATATATGTATATATATACATATAAATATATATATATTTATATATGATTAATTTTATACAATTTTAGATGTTTACAGTGGAAAATGGCAGAGATGTAATGGATAAAAATTATTTTGACCATATTTATTCTTCGTTGGATTATTTTCTGACTTCAAATTTTGACTCAACAATTGTTCAATTATTGGCTGTGATAGAAAGTCTATGTATCTATATATCTAACTATATCAGTATTTTTCCTTTGTTCTTTCTACCTATGTAGCAAATTATGTAGCTAGATCAGTATATATATATATATATATATATATATATATATATATATATATATATATATATAGAGAGAGAGAGAGAGAGAGAGAGAGAGAGGAAGACAGACAGACAGACAGACAGAGAGTATATGTGGTACAAATCAGGCTAGCAGTATAACATGATATGATAATATATCAATATATCTAAAGCCACTTCTGATATGTAATTAATTTATTTCATAGAGTGCTCGATATATACAACTATTTTACTATTGAAGATAAGTTGTTCAAGAGTAGAGCTAGAAATAAGTAGTAGAATGTGGATTCGCTACATAAACTAGCTCACTAAACTAGCGAATCCTAGATTCGCCTGATGAGGCCCGGAGAGGGCAAAAACATGAGCTAATTTGTGTAGCGAATCCACATTCTACTAATTATATGTATCATATATATATATGCACACACACACACACACACACACACACATATATATATATATATAGATATAGATAGATGGATAGATAGATAGATATATGGACGATACATGGACTTAATGTGAATATTGTTTTATTTCATGTTCATCATTCAAGGAAAAATGAGTAAAATGAAACATCTTTCGTCATTGTCATCCTCTATTGGACATAGACCATCCCCGAGATCCACTAGGCATTTCAATTATAGACATTGCAGAGCAAGTACGTTCTGAATTTATCTAGTTAGTCATTCCATCTTTCTGTCCGTCGGCCACAATTTCGCATACGATCTCTGGGATCAACCTGATGAGTCTTGATGTCAAGTTGTCTGACTTTCTCACATGTCCAGTTGATCCGAGTTGGGAAGAACATGATTGAATAATTGTAATATCTATGGATGGGCAATATGCTAAAATTTATTTCCATGTGGTGTAAGATAGGATATTCCTCTCTACGTATTAGTATAGTGATGTATAGTTTTAGTATATAGATGTTATTATTTTGCAATAAATGCTCTAAACAATCAACTCAACTTTTCCGAGAATCCAAGACAATAGAATTATCAGAAAGTCATTTTCTGAACAGCTATCTACGTTACAGTTAATATACATATTTTATATTGATACATTCATATAAACCTTTGTCTAAACGCATGATTGGATATATATATATATATATATATATATATATATATATATATATATATATATATATATATATATATATATATATATATATATATCTTTTTGTTTCAAAAACGTTCCAAAATTTGTTTGGGATCTTTGACCATATTCATGTTCATCTTTAATAAATATTGCTATTAAAGAATACTTAGAAAAACTCAAATGGCAACGGGCAGGACATGCTGGAAGATTGGTAGACAACCGATGAACATCACGATTCACAACAAAGATCTCCAGAGCTCACATGCACAACCGTGGCTGGCAGAGTATATAGATGGAGAGACGTGCTAGACAAATCCAGAAAGTACTGGCTTTGCGTCGCATACGATAGAAAAGTGTGGCAAATCCTGGGGAAGGTCTACGTCCAACGACAGACATTAAAACACTGATGATGATGATGATGATTATGTGATTTTACCATGCATTGTTGAATATAATCTTTTTATATGCTCAAGTATATGGTTGTTAGTTTCATCAAGAACGAAAGATTGAAAACGAGAGAAAATCATTACCGAGAAAGCAGGAGAGGGATATTCAAAAGTTGAGCAGAAGTAGTTCACATCACAATTCTATTTTTCGTATTCCAACTGCAGTCTCTTTTCAACCAGCGTAATCATAAATAAATCTGTTCAAATATGGAACTAACACAACGCCTGGACGATGTTATCTACGCGCTGACGATGATACATGCATTGGAAAACACCCATGACAATGTCAAAAGATATCCTATAGATAATAAGTTGATTCGCTTCAATCAGAAGATCTTCCATTATTTAAAGTCTATTCATACAGCTTGCATCAACTAGAATTCTTGTGTGGTCTTAAAAGAGCTGACGAATATTGGCTGCTGGGCTATATATGTGTGTATGTGTGCATGTGTGTGGAAAGAATATGTACAAGTTGTAAATATTTTATCTGAAAATAAACCTAGTAAAAAATAAACTAAGATAAAAACAAACATAAAAACTTTCAAGCAACCGTTAGGCCGAAAGCAGTTGCGTGAAATGTAATATGAGGACACACACGTTAGATAAAGCAGTAATAATTCTCAGAGAATACTTGGCAAGGTGAATTACAATTTACACCAACCGTCACATTTCAAATCATATCAAAGTGAAAGTAATTCCCCATAGTATATGAGGCATAGACATGCCTAATTACACTGTTCTTCTGGCAATAGCAAAACGAAGGATCACTTATTTTCATGTGCGAAATTTCAATATATATGTATATACATACACACACACATATATACATTTGTGTGTGTGTGTGTATATATATATATATACGTACATACATACATATGAAAAATTCAATGTCTTTAAGAAGACAGCTCTCCATATTGGAGAAAAGAGCTATCATATAAAATATCACACAAATACAAACACACACATATGTACATATAGCCATACATAGTTGTATGTGTTATATATGTATCAGCATATAGATACATTTATTTATATGGATACATATATATGAGTAGTTATATATCTGCATACATAAGCATATAAATGTGTGTGTGTATGTATGTGTGTATGTGTGTGTGTAGGCATTACAAACACATGCTTATGTGTACATACACACACACCCTTATATATATATATATATATATATATATATATGTATATATATATATATATATATATATGCATTAACATATATACTTTCGATGAAGATCAATTCAAAGCAATTTAGGAATTACTTTGTGTATTTTTCAGTATTCATGACTTGTTTAAAAACGACTTTATAAATAGATATTGAATGAGACTTGAAAAAACATACACTAAAAAATAATGAAATCATCCAGTGAATACTAAATAAACAGGCCTGATTAGTGACTCAATAGAAACTGTTACATGGACAACGTATGGCAGCACGCTGTGTTGGGGCTGATCAATTAGGAAAATATTTTTAAAAAGTTACCTGTATGCCTTTTGTTGGATATGGATCACTAAAAACTAATAAAAATTTCGAAAAAGTAATGAATAAGGAAACTAACCAAATTCCATCTATTGGCCTGTATGCAGGATACATACATAGCCAGTCAGCCCAGTACACAACCTTAAAAACCAAAAAGAACTACATAGCAGTTTTGTTTGGAGATTTATGATAAAATCAAATTGTCCATGGGCCCTTAGTTGCGAATTCTGAAATACTTATCGTATAAATAAAATTTACAATGTTTATTGCCCTGTGAATGTCAACATTTGGTACCAAACTGTTCTTTTAATATATATATATATATATATATATATATATATATATATATATATATATATATATATATATATATAAGTGTATATATACCTATTGATGGAAATGACAATTATGAGGAGAAGAAAAATAAATAACAAGAAAAGCAGGTGTTACTTTTTGGAATTTTTCATCATCAAGTGGGCACATTTCGATGGATTCCAATGGTTGTTGGCCATGTTTTTCAGAGAAACTTGCGATGGTGCAGAGAAAGTCATCTGCCGTTCACATGTCTGAGTTTGAGAGAAATGATCTAGGATATTTGTATTGTGGGTTGTAGGATATTTTTTTTTGTGGGTTGTTTAGTAAGAGTTGAAGGATGATTTTTTAACTGTGTATGTGAGAGTCAAGTTTGGTATGAAATAAAAAGTGTCTGCAAGAGGAAAGGTTAGAGGTTGTTTTTATCTGTGTCTGTGAGACGAAGGATAGTCTTTGATAAGAAGTGGAAGTGAGTGAAGGGACCAGGATTTAAATGGTCGGTCTTCAGAAAACGTTTGTATGGCTGTGGATTAATTCAGAATGGAGAGGTGGTGTCTAGCATTTAATAGATAGATTTTTACGTTCATAAAAGTGTTTCTGCTTGATGATTGGTGAGAATGACTCTCTTTTTTTAAAAGTTGTGGTATATGAGCGCTCATACTATTTCTTGAATGGTCTGTTAATTTCTTGTATGTTAATGTTGAGAGGTTTCAAGAAAAATATATGAACACAAGAGAGCCCTAGAATTGGTTGAAAAGACAAATTCCCTGTCAAATATTAGAAAAAACAACAACAAAAAAACGCACACATACAACCACAATTCAATAGTCACAAAGCCCATCTCATGGGAAATATACGTGATTGTATTGAGGCAACGCTTATAGTCCATCACAAAGCTATGCTGATTCCCAGATTGCAAACCCTCTAAATGCACGGCTTTTGAAACAGAATAACATAAAACTACACATTACAACATTAACACAAAGATACAAATCTCATCTTAGGGATTTATAAAAACAAGAATATTCTTATTCAAAAAGAGAAGAATTGTCAATGTATAAAAAAGCCACAATCAGTAGTGTAAATGGAAATGAGAATTGGGGGAAAAAGAATAAAGGGAAAACATTTTTATATCACCAAATGAACGATGATAAGTTAATCATGAAACTCAGATTAATATGAATCTGAGCAGTACAATTTGGACTTGATCCTTACAATATATATATATATATATATATTCTATTTACATCTGGTATAATTCTTATCATTCAATTTCAAGAATTATGATTATTAAAAAGTGGAATAAAATAACAAATACATTAAATGGGAGGATAAAAAAAAAACAAAAAAAACAAACAAATAGTGCTGATAATAACTATTAGAAAAATTCAGCTTTCAAAACGAACTTAATTTTCTGATATTTAGTTAACAATTGAATCACCATAGAGTTTATAACGGTCTTTCACTCAAAATGTTCTTTAATGATTTACTTGCCATGATATGTGTTAATGAAACATAATTTGAGGATTCCTGTGAGCCAATAATTAGTTGATTTTTTAAATACTTCTTTTCAAAAACTTTAATTGAATTATCCAAAGATAGTATGATATTCAAAATACGAAGAAAATGAACAGATTAGATTGAAGATATACGTGAAAAAATAGTAACGATAGTTAAATCAGAAAAAAATTGCATATATCAATAATATAACATGTTGTGAGTCTAAAGGATCATTCTAATACGTCCTTTTTCCCTCCTCCATCGCTATATTCAACTATCTATGAGTTGCTTGATTAGAGGATAAGTTAGGTCTATCTCTCCCCCACTCTCTCTGCATCCATCTCTCAGATTCATAGGTAGAGTATCTCAGTCTCTCTCTTCTCTCACCCCCTCTCTCCCTCCATCTGCCTCTCTCTCTATCTATCTTAATTGCCTAGCTATTGGATCAGCTCAATCATTCTCTCCCTCTCCCATTTTCTCTCCATCTCTCTTTTTAAATTGCCAAGCTTGCTGATTAGCTAAATCTCTTCCTCTCTCACTCTCTCTATCGATTTATCTGAGTCGACTATCTCGTGGATCAGCCAAGTTTAGCTCTCTCTCTCTCTCTTTCAATCACTCAGGTATGCTCTGATCTTCCATTATGCAAATAGCTGGAAAAAAAACCAGCCCACCTTCAGGACGTAAAATCAGTTCCTGTGGATAGATTTTATCAACAACTAACAACGGGGCTTAAAAAGTCAGAGAGAAACATAAAATCTGAACGAGAAACAATAATACAGAAGAGGACATTAGCATTCCCAGAAAGAAAAAAAATGCATATCAACAATACAAATTTGTTTATTTTACTTCCTTTTTCTTTATACATGACAAATTAAATAAACATAGCCGAGAGGAGGATGCATTGACAAAATATTAAAGTGAAAAATATATTTAGTACATTTTCATTCTTTATAGAATGAGATGAGGCTTTTTAAAAAAATATTTTTATGACTTCCTTTCGTATCGAATAATGCAATTTGCCTGGCTTCACCCTGTTTACATTTCCGTTTCACACTGCAGGTGTTTTATATATATATATATATATATATATATATATATATATATATATATATATATATGCTTACATGTGAGTGAGGCTGTGTGACTAAAGAAGCGTTTTTCTAAAAGTTGGAATTAACAATAAATTCAACTTGCTTACGTATATGTGGATATGTATATATACACACGCAATATAAGTGGATATATAAATCATAACGAAAAACAATATGCATATATATGTATATGCATGAGTCTAGTTGTCTGCTTGTCATTATATACAAATGTATATACATATATAATCACATGTATACGTGTACATATTACATATGATCTTTGCTACCGTACGTTGACACGATACACCGAGAAAAAAAACCTCGAAATAAGAAGAAAATACTATATCGATTCCATTCCATTAAGAAAAACTTTTTCAATGAAACCGATACCAGAAACATCAATCCATTCTCTCAGTGAGATGTTAGACATCAAAATACCGTATCGAAATATTTTCCTATTGTATAACCTTTTTACTCTACCCTTCTCTCTCTCACCCCTCTCTCTCTCTTTCTCTCTCTCTCTCTCTCTCTCTCTCTCTATATATATATATATATATATATATATACATGTGTACGTAAAACATTCATGTCACAAAAATTGATATACAATAAAATATAATGAAACAATTCTGTGAAGGGAAAGATGCTGAAGTATTATAGAGATATCGATTTACATACAATGATAAGGTATATATTTATGCATTGGTAATATGATAATAAGAACTGAAATTGTTTTTAGGAGAGAAAACGATTTGAATTGAATTGGTATAGTCATATGTTTTTATTTAAGAGCTCTCAGAATATGTAGCACCCAATACCTAGCCGTGGAAAAGAAATATATTGAAACATCTTTCAAGCTCCTCCTCTAACTCTATTCCTCCATACAAAATGCTTCGAGAAAAGCATACAAAATTTATAGAACCAAAAAAGAATGCAAAAAATGGTGACATAGAAAAGGAAACACACATTGTGTTACAGACAAACTCAGTAATTACTTAGCTCAAAAAGTGTTTAAAAGGTCAAAGTTAACGTATCGTGGCCAAAATATTGATAAGAGTTATAAATATTATCAGAACGCTGCATGAGAGACCAATCCGTGGCGTAGGTATTAACAAAATACCTTGCTGAGACTGCCACGCAATGAACTTAGGCGAAACCACCAGCTCTCTCAAAAAATATTATATGAAGATAGGAGAGAATTGATCTCAGATGACAATCTCCATGAGCTTGGTAGTGTCATCATAATAAGATTGTCCATAATTTTGACCCGAGAGAGGCTCAGCTAATTGAGGGGGAATATCATGATATAAAACGGAAAAAGTATAGAATAAATCCATTTCGTACATCATTAGTGCAGGCTGATTCTAAAACAACACAGAATATCAAGTGACGGCGATAATTGATACGAAAACACTCCATCATTCGTGTGTATTTTACACACACAACCATTATTGATCCTATTGAGACGCTATCAATCTCCTCTGTCTTCCCTCCCAGTGGACCGAGACATAAACACACGGAGACATACAAACCTGCTAAATACAACCCGTCAATAATGATCACAACCGCACATAGAGATCCACCAAGTAATCATAAGTAGACGGAAAACAAATCTGAACAACCCTTGAACAAAACACATACCAGGACTTGATACACCGATACGCAATAGTTCACTAACGACCACTTTGTACACACACAAACGTATATTTATTACAACCACGTGGTATCCGTGCCTGCCCCACCGGGCAGATGATTATGATTAAAGTCAACCTCTGCCTAATTAACATCTTTGAATTAGGATTATCGATCTGATTATTTCACCCATCTCTCCTAATGCATTGCATGTCCTTGGTGATGCTTGAAACCAATGATGGATTTAGAATAAATCGTTTGTATGAGTTAAAAACAAGTTCAGCTATCATTTCAATATCTTCATATCTAATATCTAATATCACTTCCCCACATAACATAGAACACACACATTGAAATTACAGATTCATTTTTTTGTGAGAAAGGATTGATTTACATATCTAGCTATTTTTTGTAAAAAAAGTACCATTTCACATGCTTTTGATTGTAAGAAAATGGTTATTGTGAATTTCTGATTTAACTGAATGAACTTGATAAATAAAATTAATTCCTCTTTTTTAAAAAAAAAAAAAAAAATTTCGAAAATTAAGCAATTTTACCAATCGACAAAACATATGTATATAACCGAAATTTGGACATACGTACAAATATATCAGATATATACACATACATGTTAGCTTGGGTGTTGGTAACTAAGGATATTCTTTTTATCTCGTACCTATGCAATGATCTCTCCCTAAGTAGGGCATATCTCCCATACCTTTGTCAATCTTAGTAACGAGTGCATGACAAAATCTAAATCTCTCAAAAATTGGGATCAGTTTCATTTGCAATAATTCACTCACTTCATCATCAGATGTCAAACTTTCTTCTCAGTTCCTCCCTTTCCAACCCTGTAAATAGACAATCCAATAAAATAAGCAATGTTCTTATTCATAGTTGATTTATAGTACTAAGATATCTCTCATAGAATAGGTAGTATTTTTTAGTTATTTGAATTATTTTGAAAATCTGTTACAATTTTTTTGGGGAAAAATATACTGTGGTGTGTCAAACCGAACCAAACCAATACATATTTCAATCTTACCTCGTGGTATTGGATGGGATAATAGATAGTCTATAGCCACACTGAAGAGTTGTGATACAACTAAACAGCTGTCTATGGCTGACAAAATCATATATATATATATATATATATATATATATATATATGTATATGTGTGAGTGTGTGTGTGTGTGTGTGTGTTTCTTTGTAGGAATATGTATACATACTTGAACGTGTGACCTTTTTCAACTTCCTCACGATTCTATCATACAAACATTTCCACATATCCACTTGCAAAAAACATACAACAATTTAACATATTCATATCCATCTATAAGCATACATACAATTCAAATTTTACTTAAAACATCCTCTTCCTTTACTCTCTCTCTCTCTCTCTCTCTCTCTCTCTCTCTCTCTCTCTCTCTCTATATATATATATATATATATATATATATATATATATATATGTATATATATATATATATATATATATATATATATATATATATATATATATATATATATGTGTGTGTGGAGTTCGGGAATTTGTAAAGATGGAAGCCCATAAGAGTGAGTATAAATGTTGGATTTAATTGACCTGAAGGCTATGTGCATTAAATTCTACTTGATCAGAAAAAAACTGAATACTTCCGAGTTTCATAAAAAGAAAAAAAAGGATGCTTTTCAATAAAGAAGTCAAAAGTGTTTCCCGAAAGAACTTTGCCGAAGATCCACAGGCGATGCAGATTTAGATCAAAGAGTCCAAATTTCGGCTGCATTAGGTTTTTCAAGTTTTATCATTGCTGTCTTACCATACTTCTACTCGATTTCCTTCTATTTTTAACTTTTTTTTCTCGTGTTTTCCTCCCTTTTTTAAATCCATGCTTCATGCATACACGCCCCCACACACGTACAAACGCACATACATTTTCATACTCTCTCTGTCTCACTCACACTCTCTTTCTGCTCTGTTTCTCTGGTAAATTTAATATTCCTTCGGTGCAAGTTACCAGAGTATGAAGATTTATAGGCATCCATATTCGGGGGGGGGGGGGGCATGAAAGCTGTTAAATCTAATGTAGGAAACCACAAGGGTACGCATGGGTAGGGATAAAACTGTTCAGTTCCCCCGGCCACGCCCTTACGGTGCGCCACACACAACAAAGTAACTGAACTACTCGTCATAATACAATAGTATGATGCGCCCTGGGGGTAGCATGTCTCTTTGAAATAGGAATTATGCTTTTGGAGACCAGGTAAAACATGATTGGTGTATGAAGCGATAATTTAGGTAGACAGAATGTGTCTATTTCGGTAGAACACATACCACAGTCTTACGTGTGAGACTCCATAATCATCATCATTATCATTATCATTTTAGTGTCCGTCGTTCGAGATAGATCCTTCCCAAGGGTAGTCAGAAATCTCGATCATGAACTTATTCAGTTCATCAAACAATCTTTTTTAAATCATTCAATTCGTCACGAAATGTTATTTTTTTTTGTTGGCCACAGATTCGCATATGATCCCTGAGGAGCCACGCTTTGAGTGTTGATAACCAGCAGCTGCCCGCCATTGTTGCTACATAACAAGCCCATTGCCATTTAAGTTTTCTAACGGTTTCTATGATATCTCTGACTATATTTCCCTTTAATATATTGTACAGTCTTTCAGATAGTGAGTATGATTCACTCCTGTGCACGTTGCATGGTTCTCAGTTCGATGGTCAAAGAGAGGATGCGTGTGTGGTAAACACTTCTTTTTTAAGAACTTGGATTTTTTTTAAAGGCCAAGCTTGCTCTACCGAAAGCTTGCCATCCAAAATGATTCTTTGCTTGATTTTTTTCTCTCGAGGACTTGATTGAGATTCACTGTCCAAGGTAGATGTAGTAGTCTACTCTGTCAGATCTGCATTTTCGAATTGGATGTTCTTGTCTTTGTCCTCAAAATGTTTGTTTTTGAAGGTAGAACTTGCTCTTCCGAACGAAAGCATTCCGAACACAAAGCATATGGAATTTATCTGTCAATGCGTTTCATAAACAAGTGCGTAAAGTAACAATTAACGAAGTCTTTCATATTGTACACACTTCTCATTCTTTCTCATTTTATCATACTGATATTGTCCAACGTTGACCGAAACTGTAAACATTGGTTTATCCAGTTTTCAAATTGGTTTGGCTGACTAGTTAGCTGTTCCATGTATACGTCTGAATCACATATATAGGCTGCATTATTGGGGCCAGAGGGATGAAAATTTAGATATTTCCCTTCATTATGTTTAGAAAAATTGTTTTTTTGATTTTTGGAATTCCCTCCCTCCAAAAGAGAATCATCATCATCATCATCATCATCATCATCATCATCATCAGTTCTCTAACGTCCATTCTGAGACCTAGGCCTTCCCAGGGATTCACCACACTTCTCTATTGTGGGCGTCACAGAGCCAGTACTTTCTGAATTTGTCTAGCTCATCTCTCCATCTAATATTCTGCCGGCCTCAGTTCTGCACGTGATCTCAGGGGATACATGTGTTGATTTGCGATGTTTATACCCACCAAGAAATAAGTTTTTAGTCGGGGGTCCATGTCGTGAGTTGCAATGTCCATCGGTTTAAAAAAAAAGGTTTTTAAGGGGTGTTTAATTTGCAATATATGTTTATGCTATTGATTCCTGAGGTTCAGTCACTAAAATTCAGATGTTTTATTGTTGCTGCCCAACAAGATATGAGACGAGTTATCCATGCATTGAACAGCACATTCCACATTTTTAATTGATCATCCCAACATAACATGCTGCAAAAATACGTTGTAAAAGTTTCTATTGAGTGACTGTTTCACTTTCTTTCTTTTCATGATTTTGGCCCTTTACCTTGGTCAATGATGATCTGCAAATCATTCTAATCTCATCGACTCTTTTTTGTTAGCAATCTTTCAGACGGGCAAGTTGAAAAATCATGTACTGGCCTCAAATTGGCCCTATTGGCCTGAAAATAGGGATGTCTACGACTATTTCGTCCTCCCGATAGTCATTTATAGAGCTTAAGCATTGAGCT
>OY735236.1:35356515-35379015 GCA_963457665.1 Thysanoteuthis rhombus | reverse complement strand
TCTTATCAAACACTACATAAAACACACACGAAGTATTTTACTACATTGGATGAAATACAATAATTTGATGAATGGATCTGTAAAAAATAGTTAACGTAATTTACCTTGCATCGTACTCTATTGACACAAAAACTATAATAGAGTTCACATTACTCATAATGATAGAAGGAAAAGTTTTTCCAATCATTTAAGAGATTACATACTGGATGGTGTTAAGAAATATAAAATTATACAATACAAGAAATAAGACGGCAAAAGTCGCAGACGAATATTTCTTATTAGGAACCATCAATCAAATCTGTCACCCAAACTGTCACATAGGTTTCTGCCATTTTTAAGTTGGTCTGGCAGGGTAGCAGGTGGGTTACCTATGTTCGTACGTATGAATGCACCAATTGACTTATAGGAATGGAAAATCAGACATTTACTCTTTCTTATGTATATATACAATGTTTTTATATTTTGAAGATTCACTGCCCTGATTTCCAATGTAAGTTTATGCTAAATTTATCCCTTGATCCTTTGTATCCGACGGTATTCACCCTTTTTTTCAATGTTCAGCTATTTTTAATGATCAGTGCCCAACAAAATGCGAGAGAAGTAGCTCTATTATTTACAAGAACTGACAACAGGTTTCAACAATTGTCCTTTAATCGTTTTTTAACCTCTTAAAACATGTTTAAGACAAGTCCTAGGTACGTTTAAAATGGAAAGTTCAATGTAAATCTATGACAAACTGATTCCTAGTTTCAATCTGACTGCAATCCAACCAAGAGCAAATAATTCTTGTATTGATCACCCTTTTACGAATGTTTTAATTGACAATCGCCAACTTGGCATGCAGGAAAAAGACATTGGACAAGTGACAGTTTTTATATTTCTTTAGTCTTTCTGGATTATCAAGAAATCTTTAAAATACAATTTTGTAGCGAAGGACCACTCGAAGGCGAAATAAAATGGCCGCCAATCTTCGGACGCGATTCGGTTGCAAAGTAAATCTTGTCCGTAAGCGATTCTTGTTCATAGACCATCTGATTACGCATATTTTGTCTATCAAAATGGCGCCTGGTAGCAATCTAGAGCAAGCAAATATGTGCCTACACTCGAAAATAAATAGCAAATGTTTTTTGTTTTTGTTTTTCTCCCATCTATAGCGTTCTCTTTTGATGGTTTATCAAGCATCTTAACTCTCCTTCTCCTTCACCTTCTTCTTTTTTCTCTCTCTGTATATATATATAAATATATATGTATAAATATATATGTGTATATATATATATATATATATATATATATATATATATATAGTCAAGTATACCTATTCAAAGAGAGAGAGAGAGAGAGAGGGGGGTGAAAGAGACGATTACACACAGATATGAAAACTTTTCCACGGGATGTAATGTTATTAATGTTATATACGTATATATTCATATAAGTATTGATGAACAAAATTTTAAAATAGAAAAACGTAAAATATAACATATACAAATGATTATACTCCATCGACCATATATCTTATAAGGCACTACATATCTAATGGAAAATAGGCAAGTACATCTATCTATCTATCTATCTATCTATCTATCTATCTATCTATCTATCCATCTATCTATCTATCTATCTATCCATCTATGTATGTATGTATGTATGTATGTATCTATCTATCTATCTATCTATCTATCTATCTATCTATCTATCCATCGCCTTTCTACTCGTATCTACCTATGGACCTTCTTGTATCTTTCCATATCTATCTATCTATCCATCTATCTATCTATCCATCCATCTATCTATCTATCTATCTATCTATCTATCTATCTATCTATCTACCTATCTATCTATGTCAGGATTCTAAAAAGCACTCTTTTATTTCAATCTAAAACATTGTCTGTACATTTTATAACTTTTGATTTGATTTCAAATCAAGCTTTTTTCACTTTCTTTCTCGATCCTTCATAGAGAATTCTATTCTTACCTCACCCAATAGAAACATGCATTTTAATTTTGGTTTTGAATTAATTTTAAATATGTGCATTCAGAGGATTCAACTTCGCTATATTGCACAAACTTAATATTTACGAAACTACACCAAATTAATATTCAGTTCTCCATCTTCATCTATTCTTTTTAGCAAGAATGTAACGTAAAGAATTCATTGAATCACACATTTATGGAAATTTACGGCATCTTCATTCGAAATATAATGAAACAGGTCTGGTTAGTCACTCAGTAGAAATAGTGCGTGACCAATGTCTTTTGGCAGTATGCTGTGTTTTCGATGATCAATTAGAAGATTAGATGAAAAGCTTATCAATGATTGAGATATTTCTACTGTCTTTTGCTGGATCATTGAAAAGCCCAAATCCCCAGAAAAAGAAAAACAAGTTTAAGGGCAGTCTAGATCTAAAATTTACCGTGCAAAATGAGCTTTCTGCTAAAAAATTGTTGTTCAAAAGAATATAGAGAATCGTTTTTTCTAGAGATAATGAGTAAATGTTCGAACTTATTGCTCCATTAGCTTGACCTGTACTCACGGTACCAACATGCATTCATACACTTACAGCCAGTAAGCCAGACCAACTTAAAAATCAGAGAAATCTATCTTGACACTTCTGTTGACAGTTTTTGTTGATGGTTTCCAATACAATTTGTCCCTTTCTCGTAACGTTAAGAAGAAACATAACTAAAAATTCGTCTTTTGTTTTTATTTGCCTGTTGTATTGATAAAATCCCAACAGGCTTTTTATCATTGCTATGCATTTAGACATAATAGTTGTGACAATTACAAAAATATGGATTAAAAGAACAATGGTTCATGTGAGTACCTAATTCAGAATATATATTCAATTTGTGATATATCTGTGTGTGTGTGTGTATGTATGTGTATGTGTGTGTGTGTGTGTGTGTGTATCTATATATACTATACCTATCATAAGTATTGGAACAAATAATCTTTTTACTCGTAACTGCTTGGGTGTGAGAGCCTATAGCAGTATATTATGCAAAAAGGAACATTTTTTTTGCAATTAATACAACGAATGATGTTTCATGGTACTGATTCCTGAATATCGTAAAAATATAGTTTTAGTAGATCTAAATTTTAAAAAAAAAAAGTGTTTTTATGTTCTTATCCTTCCTAAAATTTTGTGAAGGAACGATATAGTGATTTAAATAGTGATATCATATTGCTATGTGTAAAGAGTTGCCAAACAGATGATATTTTTAGCTCGTTCAAATACATAAGAGCTATACGTTCTTTCGTATGTAGCAATCATAATTGACGATAGAGTATGTCTGAGAAGTATTTTAACGAGCACAAAATCTGTTATTATTGCAGGGACGATTATGGATTTTGAGCAATAGGGGTTCAAAAAGGACTTTCTTTCTCAAAAACCGAAAGATGCAAGCTGTCTTTTTTTGTGCAATGACTTTGAACCTATTTGCGTACGTTATAAAGAAGAGTAAAACTTCGCTCTTTTTTCCTGTTGAATAGTTTTTGCCTAAATGAACAGTAAATAAAAGAGTTTTTATTCTTTCACTGGTTCTCAACGATGTCGATCCACGTTATTCTTTATCTCCCTGAAATAGAGATGTGTTTACAGTTTGGAAACCAAAGTCTGATTATTTTGGGATAAATTTCTCAAATTATATGAGGGGGCGTTTCGTTGACATTTCTCAAAGTTAATTATTCATCCTGACAATTCAAAATGCAAATCTGAGAACATTATCTATAATTGGGAACAATTTGATCAACACTTGTTCTATTAAAGATTCTTGGTGTTTAATAATAAGTGAACAAAACATGTTTTGAGTGCTTGAAATTATTAGCATACTTGATTTCTGTATTCTTCTACTTACAGTATTTCAATCTTCCACAGTTTTAGTGATTTGCTTACTTTCCCAAATTCAATTGTGTAAACAATTTCCAACGGAAGTTCCAAATAAATGAACAATGTATAGGATGAGGTTCCATAAAAAGTATTCAGACAACTAAGGCCCAGAGAGAAAATATTTTCCATTTAGGGCTTTCACGTGTGGGCATTTTTCTGCGTTGGCTCCTGCATACATGTTCCTTTGGTTTTTTTCTGTGTTGATATTTTTCCATGTGAGCATTTATGGTTGTGGGCTTTTTTCTATTTAGGGGAATTTTTATTGTTGGACTTTACCGAATATATATATATCCTTATATAACCCTCTTATATACCTCAAAACCCTTGCTGGCACAGTTTTTAATGGGACAGTTGCTGTCATTCTTGTGAGAAGTTGATGGTCATGATGTTTTGGATTATAAGTGGGAAAGTCAGACCATAACACTTTTGTTATTATCAAAAGCACTCAGATAGTTTTCTTGCTCATAACTGCCACATTCAATACATCAAAATGAAATAGTGTAGACCAGCTCACTCGCTTTATACCCTGACCTTGACATGTGCAGTTGTTACGAAACAGTAGCTGTCATTTTTGCCACATGTGACTAGTCATTATATTTTGGCTCATTAGTGGAGTCGTCCAATTTTTGTTCTGGAATTCTAATTGGATATTTAAATAAAATCTGATATTTGTAAAAAAGTCAGGTTGCGTATAAACAAAGACATAAAATATGAGCAGAACATTAGAAATAAAAATAAAAAAAGATAGTTTTCAAAAAGAGTAACTCAATGTAATTAAAACTATTCCTATTCATCGAATAATTGGTTTTATTTTGCCTGCTCTCCCTTTTCTCTACTTTCGTAATTGTAACGATTTTGATTATTCAATCCCCCGTTGAATGATTGTTCAAGATACGCCTTGGAGCAGACAGCTGCCTCATACCCTTAGGTCTCAGACCCAAGACGATCAATACTAAGATTCTAGCAATAAATATCTTGTCTGTTGATTAAAACAAACGATAGGCTTTGTCTGTTTTCATTCTCTCGGAGTCTTTTATTTTTATTCTCTTTATTTTTTTGTCTCCTTCATCCATTATTAGAGCCTGTCAACCAAAACTGTCAGTAAAACTGTCAACATAGGTTTCTTCAGTTTCTGAGGTAGTCAAGCCAACTGGCTATGTATGTATGTATGTACCGGCATAATCGTATTAGCTCTTGTAAAATCACCGAAGCTGTTATTTACCCAAATGGCTGACCGTCTGGGAATAGCAGCAACAAGCTCATTCTTCAGCCGTCGTAGCCTATTCTCTACTATAGAGCATCTTGTCAAGCTTGGACCCAACTGTGCCCCCAGTCCCTTTCTCAAGGATAAGTTGTTCCCCTGAGGGTCACATGACCAGAGTGCTCTCCTAGGGCCGCCGTGTTCGTATTCGAATGACAGCGATCATATATCGCGCGTGCAGGCCACATAGTCCTTCCCCCTTTTTCTGTCCCCTTCCTTACTTTCGTCTTTTGGTCACCCGTCCCCCTTTCTTCCCTGCTTGGTCACTTTTCTTTCTATCCGTTGCTTTTTTCGTCATTGTTTCCTGGTTTGGCTTTAACCAACAAAGTCAGAATCACATGAAGAGTTCATCCTGCTACACGAAGAAATAGCCTCTTTCTTTGCACATGAAGGCATTATTATGCATGTAAACAAATATATTTTTGAATTTACACGGAAAATATCTTATATTTGAGAAAAAATATTATCAAATCTTTCTACTTATCTCTGATCATATCTATCTATCTATCTATCTATCTATTTATCTATCCCAGTCTATTCATATCTATGTATCTATTGATCTATCTATCTGTTCATAGATACATGCATTCGTCTGTTCATATCAATCTACGCATTTCTGTTCATCTCTCTCTCTATCTATCTATCGATCTATCTATCTATCTATCTATCTATCTATCTTCATGTCCATCTATCTATCTATCTATCTATCTATCTATCTATCTATCTATCTATCTATCTATCTATCGATATTCATGTCCATCTATCTATCTATCTATCTATTCATAGATACATATATTCGTCTGTTCATATAAATCTACCTATATCTGTTCATATCCATCAATCTAGCCATCTATCCATCTCGGTCCGTTCAAATCTATTTACCTATTTTTCTATCCGTCTAATTATCTATCTTTGTTTACATGTATCTATCTATCTATCTATCTATATATCTATCTATCTGTCTATCAAACTCCCTCTTTTCTATTTCTGTCTTTTCATAACTATCTATCAATCTATCTATATCAGTGTGTTCATATTTATCGATCTATTTCGCTATCAAACTCGGTCTATTCATATCTCTCTCTCTATCTCTCTATCTATTCATTCATTCATATATATCGGTTCATATATATATATATATATATATATATATATATATATATATATATATATATATATATATATATATATATATATATATATATATATGTTCATATCTATGTATCTATCTATCCATTTATCCCTTTATTACATTCTCTGTCAAAACATTTATATCAGTATTTCTTTGTATTCAGTCTGTCACACCGTCAGCCATATTCTTTCCCCGTTTAATTAGCCCTTTCTATCCATCTATTCATTCCCATCTCCTGTATTGTCTATATAAGGACGATTATCTTCCCATGTAATTGTTCCTCTATTAATTAGCCGTCACTTCTATTCTTCGCTTTCTTTAGACGAACACAGAACTCACTACTTGATTTAATCGATAACGTTCCGGATTAATTTTCTCTGGCACTATTGTATAAATATTCACGTAATCCTTCATTTTCATTAAATAAAGAACCTGAAATAAATTGAACGTGAATGCTTTCAGTATGGCTTCTAAAAAAACATTTCTATTTTTGCTCGATAAAAAAACCTAACAACAAAAAAAAACGAACAAAAAAAGCGTATTGAATACTGTAACTACCGGAATGTAAACAAACACGGCTACAATCTGAATAAAGGATTGATTTGAGGGTGTTATTCCAACTTTCGTGTCCATTTAATGTCTTTGTTGCTTAATTAGTAAAAGTGATCGGGCTAAATGTTGCTCCTACTGACTACAGAGATGTGGGTTCGAATCCTAACTCACTTATTTTTCATTTTCCGATCGAAGCTATTCCCTCATTGCCAGAAGGTAATTCATCTAAGCAAACGTTGCTGTAATAAGTAAATATTAAAATCAAAGTGATGGTAAAATTCTGTAAAAATCCAAAAAGATTAATGATTTATTATCCTTCATCTGACTAAGAAAAAAACCCCCACTTCTTTCAATACCAGTTGTCATCTTTTTCAGGTAATAATCTCTTTATATTTTCTGGTGCAAATAAAACAAAAGTCTTGCAAAATAAAAATCATTGCTAATACAATAAACTCTCAAAATGACAGGACTCAACAGCATAAGTTCAATCAACACTATTTAATGATGTACTTATGTTCTTATATTATCCCAAAAGTATGTTGTACATGGATTTTTTGATACATTATTTCATAAACTAATCAGTGAAATGAGGAACCCAGACCCCAAATTGATCAAAATAAGAGCGTAATCGAAATTATGTTTGTTTTCATCATAACGAGGCTGAATTGTAAAGTTCGGCCCCTTTAATTATATTAGAGATCATTATAAAGGAATAGTATTGAAATATTATTTTGATTAAGATATTGTTCATAGTTTTTTTGAAGGTGCATTAACATTCAAAGAGTTTTTAGGACGATTGAGACCGTCTTCTTTGTTGTTAACACGATGATTCGGCAAATCCATTCTACGGTCTCCTTCAGGTGTACTATTCCAATTCCTTCCTGATCCAACCAAAAAGATATATTTATCATCTTGGATTCCATTATCAGACTAGTTTATCCATGCCATCAAAAATAACGACAGTACTCAAATAATTTCAAAAATTGTATGTGATAAAAATACTGTAATGTAAATGTTGCTCTTTTTTATATTTAGTTGCTTTTTATTGCAATACAGCCATTCATTCTGAACAATCAGGATCAGGAAAAAGGAAGTAGCTTTTCTCAAAACTCGATCTGGGTAGCCATGATAAAAAGCAACTGATTAGGATAAAAGAAATATAAGTCATAAAGAAATTAGTTATCAATAGCTTTGAGAAGGGTCACTAACATTCACAGAGTTTTTCGTACGATTGAAAAATTGTTTTTGTTGCCAACATGGCGTTTTGGTGCGTGTTGTTGTTGTTGTTGTTTTGTTTCCATCCCCTTTTCCATGAAAATTTGAGAAGGAGCCAGGGGTCAAGAGTCCAGTGCTGCCCCGAGGGTTACAGATTTCCAATGACTGGGCAAAATCATTTTTTCAGGCCACATCTTATTTTTTACTGCAACAGTTTCCTATATGATTTCCTACGAAGGGCCCCGTAATCTGGAAATGAAAGGCATTTAAACTTTATGTTTTAAAATCGATTTTCTCAGCTGGACTGAGTCAAATCTACTTGAAAATAGATAGAAAAAGTATTTCTTGACAAGAGGTGTCTCACTTAAACCTTTTTCAACTCAAAACCACTTGATCTGGCAATAATGTCGTTTTAGATCTATAGTGGATGTCTCACTGAAATTTCAGTCCTTGTTTCTTCAATATATTGTGTGTCTTGGGATCCCTCCATGGGATTTTGATCATTATTCTCTTCTGGGCACATTGTTTTGTACTTAGTGAAGGCTAATCTCTTTGGCTAAGTTCCATTTTCAACTTCCAAAAGCGACTATTGAGAGAATGCATTGGTTGTAGTCGAAGCTTGTGTGTCGATGTATAGTTTCAAGAGAATGCAGTCGTCCTCACGAATGATATTGGTGTTGCATAATCTGTCACGGGTGAAAATGTTTGTTTTTTTCTCGAAATTTGGACTGAAGATTCTCACATATCTCACGCAGCCACATTCATTCAAGATGAGAGTTTTTCTACTGTAATAACAGAAGAATACTCATCAAAATGAGGGAGGTAAACTAACTGAATTTCCCGACAGTGTTTTGAACTCGAAACCAACTGAATGCCAGAAGTCTCTCTTACTGACATGGCCTGGTTTTATTGACATAACATTGAAGTTACAGAAAGAGTATCTCATAGATATGGTCAGGCCTATATCAGCCAAATAAATAGATTAATTCATACGAGAAATGTATATTTTCGTAATTTTTTTTTCAAAATTTAATATGTATACATTACAGAAGTTTTCTGTACACATCTTCATTTCGGATAGATTTTTCTCCCGCAGCAGCCAGTTTCAAATCTTATTTTCTCAAAAATCTGCGATAGTTTCCCTTCTCTCTCTCTACCCCTTTTTCAGCCTTTCTTTTGGTCTCTTTCTCTGTATCTCTCTCTCTCTGTTTGTCTCTCTATCTCTCTTTCCTTTGATCGATTTCAGTATATCTACCAGTCTATTTGGGGAATCGGTTTTGTTTATTTTTTATCGATAAATCGATCCTTTTTATTAAAAACTGTCAACATGCACTGTCACCAGAACTGTCAACATCAGTTTCTCAAGTTTTTAAGTTGGTCTAGTTGGCTATGAACTACACATACAGATCACCCCGATGGAGCTAGAGGGCTGAAAATTGAAATTTTCAAAAATTTCCCCTAAATAAGTTCTTATTTTGGGGTTCAATTTCGCAGTATAAGTCCATTCTAAACTGATCCTTCAGTATGTACACTTCAACATTCAGCTTGTTTCCAAAAATTCAGTTCTAGTGATCACTGCCCAACAAAATGCTAAAGAAATAACTTATTCATTGACCACTAGAATTATCAACGTAAGCTTTTCCAGTGTCTAGTTGGTTTGGCAATCTGGCTATATATGAAAAACACTGGAGCCACAAGGCTTAAAATCTAAACATTTACTGTCTCATTTTGCAATGTAAGTTCATGCTAAATTGATCATTCGATATGTGTCCAACAGCATTCACGTTTGTTTTTCAAAAATTCAGACATTTTAACGATCATTGTCAAAAAATGCGAGTAATTTCATTTATCACCAGAATTTCCAACATAGGTTTCTTCAGTTTTCAGGTTGGTCAGGCTGGCTGGCTATGTACCACATATAGAGGGCAGCGCCAAAGGGCTGAAAATTTAAGCATTTACTCCTTATCATGTCTAGGAAAATTACATAAAAAAACAAAAACATTATCAGCCTAGGTTTGTAATGAGGAGTTCAATTTGCAATGCGATTTCATGATAAATCTATCATTCAATTTTATGTTTGGTAGCATTTTACGCTTTTTTAAAAGAAAATTCAGACTTTGGCGACCACTGCCCAACGAATGGCAAGACAAGTAGCCCCATTCATTGATTACCAGGTTATTCAGTTTTTTTTTAATTGATCAACCCCAGCACGGCATGCTATTAAAAAAAAAACCTTTGTCATGTGACAGTTTCAATTGTGTGACTAACCAGATCCCTTTTTTTTTCAATTCCAGGGCATCACAGCTGCACTGTGTCACGTCTTTCGTCAACCATCAACAAACCAATATTTCGCCCAATACAAACCACCTGTCCACGACGCATCACCAGAAGAAGAAGAAAAAGAAAAAAATGAAAAAAAGTGACGTCAAATACGAGAACCCAACTCGATCAATTATAGTTTATTATATTGACATTTTTCTTTCTCGAAATCAGTGCATTGAAGTTGATAATTAACCACTTGGGGCAAGCGAGGATGATTAGACTTTTTAAACGTCTGCGCTTTTCGCCAATAACCAATTCTTTTTTTCTATCCGAGAAGTCAATGTTTTTTCTTGTTTTTCTCGTTTCGTATTCAGTTCACACAGACCAAGCGATATACAAAACAAAACATTGATCATTGTTATAGAATTTGATTAAGTCGAGGAAAATCTATAAGAAATTTAAAAAAAGCAATAAAAAATAAGTGTATGTGGCTATGATTATCCATGAATATATGTATAGATATGTATATATGACTTTTAATTCAATAAAGCACACACTGATACACCCACTCTCACTCTTTCTCTCTCTCTCTCTCACACACACACATATATTTATAAGATAATTATAGAGACAATTTGCAAGAACTCATTTTGCCCGGCACCAATGTTACTTAGTGGCAAATCATGTGACCTCGGATCGAGTGATATCGGTACCGAGCAAAATTAGTTCCTACAAAATCATCTTTGCAATCATCATATTCTTTCTGATACTTCATATTGTCGGCATTGAGAATACACACAAATACACACACACACATGTACTTATACAAATGTCGTTGGTAGGTGCAGTGTCTGCAGAGTCCGTGTTCGATCCAAGTATGATGTACATTTTTCATTTATTTATACGATCTGGGGCTGATCAATTCGCTTTCGAGTCTTATCTTTGATGCACAGAATGAGTTCATACAAAAATGTCTTAGCATTCATGTTCATTTAGATATAAATTGTTCATTCACTGATATATATATATATATATATATATATATATATATATATATATATATACACACACATACATATATATATATACATATATATACATATATATATATGTATATACATATATATATACATATATATATACATACATATATATATACATATATATATATATATTATATATATATATATATATATATATATATATATATATATATATACAAGAAGAATTATCAAGATACAGAACTATTGGAAAGAAGAAGGAGACAAGACTGACTGCTGCAGGATCAAACTTAACTCCAACTTCTTTCCCGACAGAACATAATTCCTGCATCTTTGTTCATTGTATAAGTAAATCATACACGAATTTCAAAACTATGATTTTTCGGCATAAATGGATTTAGCTATTAGAATTAAATAATGTCATGCCTATCTATTCGATAAATATTAGTTAATATCTAAGACTTATCAAGTCACTGAGATAACTTTCTAACAATAAATGGGCTCAAATAACGATAGGGTAATTTCAGATTTTATGTATCCGTTTATAACCTTCATTTTGGTGAGGATTGTTTTTGTTGTTCTTGTTACAGTAGGAAAGCAAAGCCAAGTGCAGACATTGTATTGCAGTTCAACGAAACTGCAGACTTCGTTGTGTAGATTGACAAAAAATGAGCAATCAAGATGAAGGATAGAAAAAATGATTGAGTCGAGGAAATGGATAGTGAGGATAAGAAAATGCAAAAACGCTGAATGTGAAGACAATAATGAAAGAAAAATGAGGTATGGGAAAGATAAAAAATGAAAGATATGAGAAAAATGCAAAGAAGTCTTAGAAATTATTTATTTAACAGAAAGTGTCAATAGCTGTTTTATTTAACGTCATTCCTACCTCTGTGCAAGATTATCGTGGCGTCATCTTGATAATAATTCAATGAAAAGAACAACAATGATATCTAGAAGAAACTAAACCCCCCAAATAAACGGGACTAGTATGTCTGTCGATAGACTGTCACGTGACCAACATGCTGTGTGAGGGTTGATCAGTTGAAACGTTGTAGTATTGGTTGATCAATGTTTGGTGGCAGTGATTACTAAAAAGTTTGAATTAAATAAAAATACAGGAAGAAAATAAGTAGGCACAAACGAAGGACCAATTTAGCATTAACATACACCTGCCCCTTTCGAAACTACATACATAGCCAATCTAACTGACTAAAAAACTCAAGAAACCTATTTTGACAGGTTTTGTTTATGTTTTTCTAAGATCATGAATCGTCAAACGAGAAAAATGCAAAAAACTTAAGTTGTAATTTTTTTTCATTATCTCTAAAAGGATCTTTTAAAATTTTGAAAAATGTTACACGCAGGTGCAAGAAGAGAACTGTACTTTTAACAACTATTCTGAAAGCATACACGAGTTTTAGATGTACTATCATGTTTATCATCACTGAGATGTAAGTTACACCTCTTGTGTATTGTTATATATATATATATATATATATATATATGTGTGTGTGTGTGTGTGTGTGTAACAATATATTTATAAAAATATATATATAACAATATATATAACAATATATATGTATATATGTATAACAATATATATATATATATATATATACATATACATATATATATATATATATATATATATATATATATATATATATATATATATATATATATATATACGTGTGTGTGCATGTGTGTCTGTGTATGATTAATAGGGAATGTGACGGACTCAGGAGAGAAAGTACACGAAGATTTATTTGTTGATTAATTTATTCCAAAGAGAAATATTTAGCATGGTATGCATTTTTCGGGACGGCATAGAATCTTCAGTTGCATGTATGTACCTTCTATTGGTTGAGAAGTTTCCGTATAAATCAAATTTAGAACCAGCTATTTTGTTTTTGAACTAAAAATTGGAGTGAGAAAGTTAATTCCTCTTGGGTCATAATGGTGAGTTAGGACTGTATTCTGTCTGTGGTAAAATCTATTTTGTTTGATTTGGACTCTTTGTAGGAAGTAGCAGCAGTGGGTCATAGGTGTTTTCATGTGCTTTGCTGATTAGAGGGAGCATCAGTTTTCATGGATTCTGGGATGTTTGGTAGAAGTTCAGAATTGGATTTTTTTATGTGCTTGCTAAGTTGGGAATGAAGCTATCCATGATGGCAGTCAATATGGCAGGATAAGGGGGTCCTTATTATGTAAGAACGAAATTCATTCGGGAAATGTATATTCTATATCTTTTATGATGTATGTTTTGAAAGATCTGATGGCATTGATTGGACAATTGAAATACTATACAAAAGTTCCTATTGGTAGGGGTCTTTGTGACTATGTGACTTTGTGAAGTTCCCAATACTGAATAAACTTGAAAGAAGTAAGATGTGGGTGTGGGTCGTTGGCGGATGGTGGTATTGGAGATCGATGTGGTTCGGGTTGTTAAATTCAGTGTCAAGTCCATTCGGGGGGGGGAGAGTTTTAACTTTTTTAATTCACATATCTTCATGTCCTTCCACAATTTTTGTTGTGTGTGCAGGCGTATTTTTTTCTAATTTTTCAATGATCATGAATTTTCGTTTCTGCCAAAATTATATTCGGGTGCGAGGGATTGGTTCTACAGGGAGAAGGTTTTGATGATTGGGTGATTTGATTCCTTGTCAGTAGTTATTAAGTCTATTGCTGAATCGCCACTAGGACTTGCCTCTGTATTGTAATCTGCATTTATTACACTCTACAAGGTAACAATTATTTTGTTACGACAGTTAGAGTTATGGTATACGCAGAAAGTCTTGATAGTGGTAGAGCTAGTGAACGTACTGGCGTGCTCAAGGTGGTTGTAGCATTGCTTATTTCTTCTGTTGCAAGGTTGCATAACTTGAAGGTTTTAGGGATGTCATTGTGTGAAACTTTATTGTTTATCATAGTATTAACGATTATCATTTCTTTTATGTTTAGGGGCCTGCGGAAAGTGATGATACATGGTTCTAGAAATGGCTCTTTGGGTTCAGTTTTGAGATATATATATATATATATATATATATATATATATATATATATATATATATATATATATGTATTGATATAAATTGAGTTTTGAAATATATATATATATATATACACACACATATATATATATATATATACATATATACATATGTATGTATGTACGTATATACAAGCATAGATATATAAACGAATGAATCTGATAGAATGGTTATAAATTGCGTCATGTCATATTGGAAAGGTGTAGCTGCTTCAACATAGCGTTGCTCTTACCATTGAGATAAACATCAGTTGCGTGTTCGATTCCTGCTGCAGCCCCATCCTTTCTTTGTTATTTATCCTATTTACGCCGTCCATGCGAAGTGATATGTAACGACAAAAGACCATTTCAAAAAAGATTTTCAGTATGATATAACACAATTTATAATCCCTCTGTCGGATCATATATCGATTTCTTTATGCATAACTGTTGCATTAAAAGAAACGAAAAGAGCAGATATAGACCATGAATGAGCAAGAACGAGAATCTGGAGTTAATGCAGTCATTTAGGCCTCTGTATACATGTGGTTGTTTAGCTCAATGATAAAAGCAACGCTACGTTGAAGCAGTTACCCTATCGGTCTCAAGTTCGATTCCTGCATTTTCTCTGTTTGTTTATTCAATTTATGTTGTCCAGGTCCAGTGATACATAAATCTTGTGATGACGAGAAGTCATTTTTGAACGGGAGTTCCACTATAAGATAACGCAGTTATATATATATATATATATATATATATATATATATATATATATATATATTCATCCAAAGAGCAAATACAAAAACATATGTGAATACCATACAAGAGGACGCAAAAGTTCTTTTAAAACAAACTGCCTCAAGAAACAAAATTGTGTTCAACTGAAAAATAACAACAGCAACAACGAATTGCAAAGAGACAAAAAACGACCAGCACTGCCCTAAATGACATTGAATGCTATTGTCAGCTCAATGTCAAACTAATTATTCCTTCAAGCATTGAAACGTCGAACTGATTTCTAAATGGCCATTAACATAAAAAGATATGTGTAACACGTTGTTATTTTATGATTGTTCTAAAGCGTATGTGTCTTTGTTTTTTAAAACAAGGTTGGCCAAACTTGACAGCAGGATATTAATTGATTAAAAAAGAGCTATGCACATTTTTATAGTTATATTTGCAAAGCCCATTGTAGCAACACTCAAAGCCCATTATGATTGAAATGAAGACAGGAACATTTTCTTGCACCAATCTTTCAAGTAAAGACAGCTTGTCTGTCTTAGAAATCACTATAAGATTAAACACAAAAGGCGTAAGAACCTCTCAAATAACCTTTAAAACCAAAGGAAGCAATGTGATTTGTGTACACGCGCCTTATATAAAGCAGCTGAGGCTATCAGATAATATGTATCAAATTAAATAATTACAATTTACTCGAACCGTCATATATCAAATCAAAGTGGAAGTAATTCCCTATTGTACATAAATATTAAGTAGGTCTTATTAGATTGTCCATCTGATCGGCTTACACAGCAAAACAATGGTTCAACAACTGCTATATATCAAATTTCCACACTCAATCGATACGTATCTGTCTGTCTGTCTGTCAGTCTGTCTGTCTCTCTACATATTTTTCGTTTAAAAAGTACGAAAAAACATATTTTGCCATTCGCTGAGTGTGAATTGCTGACATTTACCACAGATATACCCCTGTTTTCTGATATATAATTATTCAGGGTTGAGCACTCTTTAAGTGAGGTAACCCATCCCTTGTTAGCTTGTACAATGCTTTTCTATAGGAATAGAGCACTCTGGTGGATGGGTGATTTATGTGTAAATGGATATATTGCTTAATTCAGCCTTACTGACTGTTCAGTTCCGTAGCACAAAGGTAGGATATCGGTGTCCAGATCTGAAGCAAAGGTTTCAATCCTGGCTCGTGGTACTGGATGGGTTAATGGAAAGTCTATAGCCATACCGAAGAGATGTAATACATCGAAACAGCTATCTGTGAATGACACAATAATACATATATATATATATATATATATATATTGAAAATAATGTATATAATCCGATAGGAATGATTATAGATACGTTATGAATCTCTATTTGAAATGATCTCCTGATAGTACCAATTCTCATTTTGTTTAAAGAATTCAATACAGTTGTTTTGGCCTTTACAATACTGGTGTCTATTCAATTGTTAGAGATATGCTATAAAGAAGCGGCTACCTTTGCTGAATCCTAATACTTTACAGTAAAATGTCCGATCGTAAATATCCCCCACTAAATTGAATGCTCTGGCAAGGAAGGATATAATGTTGAAAATGAAATGGTTTTTTTTCAAAATGGATGTTTTTTCATTATCACTGTTACATACACACCAATGTAACAACGAATACATATATATATATATATATATATATATATATATATATATATATATATATATCCTTTCATGACCACCGTGGTTGCATTGAACTTTGCCATGTCGTACCGGCAACCCTTTCTATCTCATTTTTTCATAATTTGTCTGGTCTTTCCTTACTGTATTTACAGTCTAATGTTTAGTACGTTGCTTCATTAAGTAGTGTATCTTCTTGCTGAGTGTCGTGCTCATCGCCACAAATGTTGCTTAATTATTTGTATAATGTATTTTGCTTTAGTCCTTCCTCTTATCCATGTCGATATTTTTCAATCTTTTGGTACCGTCCCCCTCCCTTCTTATCCCCTGGTGTTTTCTCCTGCCCCTCTCTTCCAAACTATATATATAGTCTATAAAGCTTTACAGCTTCAAACACCTAACAAATTGAAAGGGTTTCTTATTTTTTTTCGTCATTTCAGTTACTTATTCCCTGATATCTGTTAATACAATGCATGTCATTCTTTTTTTTTTCTTGTTTTTTTTTTTTTTGCTATTATATAATGGTACTGTTCTCTTCTTTAGATCACCGATTCTTTTCCAATGTAATTGTTCAGGGGATTTAAAACAAAACAGTTATATTACCATGGTATCGTAGCAGTGTTGATCAAACACCACCTCTAGCTACAATGGTAATACATATATCACGTCATACTGTATATAGTTTTCTATCATATAGGTTATCATTGTAATGTATTGTACATGGATTTTTTACCACACATCATTTAATTTTCTTAGACATGGTGCTTACTTACGTAAGTTACCCAAAAATATATTTGACGATAAGGGATAAGTAAGTATAACAACAGACGTGATTCATTGTTCGTGTCACTTCTTTTGATGTACACCTATGTGAATATTAAATCCGTCGGGTCGGTTTTAATCTTAGACTACATGCAAAGCAACTGATGATATCATCTTTAAGAATACTAATTACACAGAAAAAACTTCTTCGAATTAATTTGAAGAATTTTGACATTTTTTTCACTAACCCTGATGTTAATTCTCCCACGTCGTATACTATCTCGCTTTCATCAATTTATTTTTTCCTTTAAATTATGGAATAAATTGGTTAAAACGAAACTAAATCACATTGTAGCCGACTGTAACACTTCAATGAACTATTCTATTAGTATACCAAGACATTTGCTTTGCATTCCATCTTACCCAACTACCTATCAGTCAGACGAATGAACCAGAGCCAAATGTTTTCCCTTTCCTCTTGTTCAAGAAAATACAATGATCTTTCACACTGACAAGGAATGAATCAGTCTTTTTTGGTTTCTCAATTCCCTTGATATACACGTTTATTTAATTTGATATACATTATTCTTTTATTATGTGTTTATATCTCGTTAACATATTCTTTAATTTCTGTTATTATTTCAATATGGTCGAGCCGAGAAGTTTCAAAGAAATCAGAATGTCTAATCATGACTTTATTAGATTGTCTAAAAATCTTACCAATTTCATAGCCTTGATCGACCATTTTTACAGCTAAAGAAACAATTTTCAGAATAAAATCAATAAATCTAGGGGTAGCTTGTGCTATCCTTAGATATTCTGATAACATAGTTCCGTAGAATATATGAGGTGTCATACTATATGTTTTAAATGACATGTGTACGATACAGAACGAAAATGAGTTTCGTTTATCAAATAATCCATAGACAAATATTCCGACATCGATTTCAATATCCAGATCAAGGAACGTTACTTGCATTCCGTTATATTCACACATTAGTTAAAAATCCTGAGGGTATATACTACTGTATGAATTCCCGAATTCTCATCCATTGTTAAGTGAACATAAGTCATCGATAAAACGGTCACAATCTGAAATTGAATGATCTCACTATGTATTAGTTTCAATCGAAGACGGTACAAATATATGATCATATACCAGTAAAAACAAATTCACTCAATTGGACACATGGTTGATTCTCATGAATATACCTATGATCTGTTGAAATTAACCATTACTTATTTTAAAGTGAAATTCCCCACGAGATGACTAACAATCGCCCCAAGGATAAAGCACATAAAGTAGGTTTTCTGTCTTTTGTTTTATACCAAAAAGCATTAGAGTCTATAAACTCGATATATTTATAATTTTTTCTGCCAATTTTACTACTCGATTTAATTCGTTCATTATTGGGAGTTTCTGTATGAAGGGTACTGAAATCGTACAATGAGATCGATTTAGCCCTTTCATAGATATGATGTTCATATTCTCTTTAACGGGTAAAGGATTATTTATAACCCAAAAGGAATTTAAATTACTTTAGAATTTACTTTTGATATGGTATTGCTAAGAGGTTTAATGCTACAAACTCCACAAGCTACAATGATGTGAGCACCTACTCGATTTTCACGCATTCAAGGTATCCAATTGATAACTTTGTATATTTTCATCGATCTCAAGTCCTAACTTTTCATAACATAATATGTCATTAAATATAATATCATCAGATGCACAAGTAAATACTTATCCGATAATGATGGTGTTCCTATTAAATCTACTTCAGATATTATTGTTTGAATATATTTTTTACATATGAATTTAATATCAGTTGTCGTTTTTACATATACGTATGTTATTGTGAAATGGATATATGATTTGACGAAATGATAATAAATCAAATTATGTTACATTGAAACTCTCATTTGAAATGATCTCTCATTATCGCACGGTAAATGCATCATTTGGACACAACAACGTAAATAATATTAATAATAAGAGAAAATGGGCTTGCTGCAGGAATCGAATCTTCGATCAATAGGGTAGCCGCTTCAACATAGCGTCCCTTATACCATTGAGCTAAACTGTAATGCAGAAAAGCCAAATAATTGTTTCAAACCCGAATTCTGATGAAGTTGATGAAATATCAGGAAAAGGAGACGTTGTCATATTCTCATATTTCCTGGAATATTAAAGCTTGCTTCAATGTATTTCGAGGCAGCTGGCTGCTACATCGAAATTAATGCTATCCATTATGTGGTCAGTATGTGTTTGTAAATATTTAATTACTTTGGAGTGGTTTTGGGTACAGATATATCATGAAATGCAGACATACTTATTAGACAGCTGAATATGTAGATAAGTCTGTGATTTCCGATATAAATGTGCGCACATTATTGCCAAACAATGCATTTTTGAAAGGTGGCGATATTTTCTTTATTTTCTTAGAGATAAAATACCTTTTCTTCATTTTGAAGCTTAAACACTCTGCATCGTAAGGTTTTGCGAAAATAATCGCTGATTTTGTTTAATTTGAACTATGGTCAAAATCGTATATCATTTTCTGACCCGCAATACTGCCATGATTAGTTGGATAAGAATGCTTATTTTTAGTTTTAGTTTCAAACCTTTCATACTAGGCTTTCAAATGTTTTTAGGCGTAACAATATTTCTAAAAATACTTAGAATAATCCATTTTTGTAATATGACCATCGTCCCATCTGTTGTCTGTTATTCAGGTTAGGTGTCCCGCCCATCACCATCTTGTGGTGTGATTATTTGTGAAAATCGTTCAATCAAGTCAACTCCCAGATCCATGATGCTCCTTTTTAATCCGTCAGGGTTATCCCTTACATTACTCTTTCCATGGGTCCTGCAATTTTAAGTTATTTTTTCAGTTCGTTTTACATCTGTGATTTATAGCTAGTATCATGCGTTCAATGTATACTATACACTTCAAACACGTTGAAAAAGTGCTTCTCAGTATGTCTCTATTAATACCAAATGACTTCCAGGAACTGCTATTTCGGTTTCAAGGTCTTCCTCTAACTATGTTATCTATCCGCAATAAATGTATCTGTCAGTCTCTTCTGGGTTCTCGTCCTCCTGTATTTTGAGAGCTGTCATCTTTGAACATTACTTTTATCCTTGTTCTGTTCATTTTACAGCCAACAATTTCACTTCTCCTTTTTTGGTCAGTTCTCATCAACACAGATGTAAGAACTCCCGTCTCCCATTCGTACCAAAAAACCAAAAACCAAGAACACACAGCCCGAACACCCCTGTCTAGTCGTTGCAAATTCTTTGAAAGGATGGTGGCTACCATAGGAAATATGCCTGCGTGGTGTTCGAGGTGTAACACTTGTTTGCACTCTTCAATATCTCTTCGATTTTGAATCATCAAATTACCGACATAATGTTAGATCATCTTTGTCTCTTTCTGTCCCTGTCTCTGTCTCTTTTCTCACACTTGCATATATATATATATATATATATATATATATATATATATATATATATATATATATATATATATATATATATATATATATGTATATATATATATATATATATATATATATATATATATATATATATATATTTGAATATTTGATGGATTTAGTGGAATGTTTTAAACGTCTATGATATAACTATGATACAATAGAGGGATTAATTTCTGTACACATACATATCTTTTTGTTTTATATGTTTATGTATAATTGTTTATGGTCTGGAGTGAGGGTTTACTCTTTTACGGAGTTAGAACTGACTTTTGCACTTTTAAGGGTTCAAGGAATAAAGGAGAGAATTTTCCCCTACAAGGTGTCAATAGGGATGTGGAGACTTTTTTCGATCCTGTGAGCGGTGGATTGTAACATTTTAAGCCCTAAAAGTAACTAGAATAGAGAGACTTTCTCCTCTTCTGAGGAGTCAAATATGAAGTAGAGATTCCCCACCTCTTTTAATATGGTCAAAAGTGAAAGAAACTTCTTTCAGCTTTAAGAGATCAAAAATGTTCGATTTTCTCTTTTTTTCAAGCGGTCAAAGTGAAAAGCGACTATTTTTCTCGCTTTTTGGGGATTAAGAGTGAAGTGAGACTTTTTACCCAATAAAAGGTCAAAAGTGAAGGCAGGAGCGTAGCTGAGGCCTGTTCTGCTTCCCCAAATATACCAAGGCATACTTTGGGATCATACATCATTACCACTAACTCATGATGCCCAAAAACTACCAGGTGGGACCACCAGGCTTTGTTGATCTTCAGTTACGGTGTCTTTTGAAATATTTCCTATTTTCTGTTGATGAAAATCTAATTTTAGTCACGTATGCCAAGATCGTGTTGGCAATAGAACTTTGGCATCTGATTTCGATATCTAAAAGGACCCCCAAATTAGTCAACAGAAAAATGTCATGAGAAAATGTGACAATAATAAGTATGTGGATGAAATTCAATAGAATTTCTTGTTAACTTACCCTGGTGATCATTTTGATCGGATGGCCCCTGTTTAAATTACAGCCATGAGCCCACACAATCCTCATCTGGCCTTAGCCCATTCGATATTTCCTTTTAAAAGAACCGTAGATCAAAAGAAATCGACTTTCATTAACAAAACAAGATCTCAAAACTTTGACTTTTGAGGATTGATTTGATCGCAGTTTGAAAGACGATACGATATTCAAAATTTGCTATGTCCGTGCAACCATCAGGATTTGTACTTAAATATATTACACCAAGTTGGTCAAATTCCCTAAATTGGCAAAATTAACCAGTTTATATTCCAAGGAATTTGAAAAATAAACAAATATTTTAATTAAGTTGAAAATACATGTAAAAATTCAAAACAACGTATCTATTATTTTTGTATAAAAAGCTTTATTTCAAAATCATTTCATTCTATGAAAAAGTTTTCTTATATCTTTCCTTTTTTCAAAAAAAGTTGATCAAATAGAAACTTTGAATTTATTCGATTAATTTGTCTTTAGAAAGAGGTTAAA
>OY735236.1:35221515-35351515 GCA_963457665.1 Thysanoteuthis rhombus | reverse complement strand
AGAAAAACTTGCGATATCTTCAGTTAGAATAGAAATAAGAGTGGAGTTTGGTCCTGCGGTTGTCACCCTTGTTTTTAAAAAACCGTCGACCAAAACTGTTACCAAAGCTGTCAACATAGGTTTGTGCAGTTTTTAAGCAGGTCTATCTGGACTAACAATGTATTTATCATCATGCACTATTAGGGGTAGAGGACTGAAAGTTCAAGCATTAACTCCTTATGTTTTGAAAATTTCTTGTCCGTAGTTTCCAAAACCCCCTTATAATGATTTTCATTATTGCTGAGTTTCAATCCACAATGTGTGTTTATGTCATGAGATCCTCGTTTCCCGACCTTTTGGGAACACATTCCCGTTCTACGATCTTCTCCAGCAACACACGTCCTCAAACTATCCCATTTGTAATTAGAGTTGTCCATCTATTAAACTAAAACTGTCGAACAAAGGAAAAAGAAAGGATGGTTCCATCCTAGTCCAAAAGGCGTTAGAACGAAACGATCTCAGATTTTCTCGCTGTTTTCATTTTCCGATGACGCTGACTACTTGCTCACCTGCACCTTCCTTTTAAATTTAATGGTATTGATCATTATTCGTTAACAATCAACTACCATTATTCTTTCTTTTCCCGCCCACTCCACTTTCCCACCAAGCCAAACTTTCTTATCGTCTGCAATTTTACAATTCTCTTTTCTTGTTTTTATTTGGCTTCTTAAGATATTTCTCTCTTTTCTATGTCCATTTAGCTCCTAATATTTTTCGACGGCTGTTTCTGACTTACACTACGTACGTTTTTTTGTCTAATTCTAAACAATAGCTCTGAAATGAATCCAGCACATTTATGTTCTTGTCATTGTAGGAGGAAAAAAAATGAGAAAAATAAATAGCCATCATGGGTTTCTATTTTGTGTATTGTTGTAATTAAAGACGCTTTTTCTTTCCAGTCATCTGAATATCTTGTTTGGTAATTGTCGGTTTTCGTGTGTCCCACCTCAAATATTTACTTTTTGTTTTCCTTTCACGTTTCACTCCGGCTTTTTCTTTTCTAGTTTCTTCCGATAGAATATTTTCAACCATATTCGATTATTTCAGTTTTACTCTCTTATTTGTACTTCTCTCTGCCTTTTCTTGTATTTTTCCTTTATATTATTAAGAGTTCTGACAATTGTTCTATTCTCATTGTTTCGTTTTCAGATGTTTTGCTCATTCAGAAAGTTATTGTTATCAATCTCAAAGAGTTGGCTTTATTTTTCAGATGTAACAACGATAAAAACGAAAAGAACAATCCTCATCCAAATCAGGGGTTGTAGATATTCCCAACCATGATATTCACTGCCGATCAACTGACAGTCATCAAGATGTCTCAATGACCGAGCTAAATTATCGAATATCGGTGAAAATTTGATTAGCTAAATTAAGAAATTCTAACACACACACACACACACACACACACACACATATATAAATGTATATATATATATATGTATATACACACACACACACAAATATATATATATATATATATATATATATATATATATATATATATATATATATATATATATGTATGTATATATATATATATATATATATATATATATATATATATATATATATATACATATATATATTTGTATATAAATGACAGCTATTCTATTCACGTTGTCTAGGATGGGTGATACATCAACCGTTTAATGACGGGAAATCATTTTTATACCATATAACGTAATTATATATATGTATATATATATATATATATATATATATATATATATATATATATATATATATATTTATATATATATGAGTAAATATCTTTTCAATGGTTCATTACAGGATGTACATTGTTTAACTTTTAGTAGATTTCAAAATGAAACTATCAATTAAAAATCTCAGCTTATGTTCACTCATATATAATGTTTGTTCAGTTTGCTTGCCGGCAATGTATGTACACATCACCCATGGGGGGGGGCACACGAATGGAGGTAGAAAGCTAAGATATAGAACAATTACTCCTTATTATATGTAAAGAAAAAATATATTCCTGAAATTCCACTCCCTTAAATAGGTTGTTGGTGTAATGTTAGTGTTTAGCAATGTACGTTCTCGGTCAATTGGTACCTCAGTATGTATCCCAAAGCATTTGATTTTGTTTTTTGGAAAATCAGTTGGTGATCACAGCCCAACAAAAGGTGAGAGGAATGATTTGTTAATTGATGACCCTTTTTTGTATTTTTTTCTTATAGATCAATCCCACAATGCATGATGCTAAAAGACAACATCTATGGAGGGACTGACCGGACAGGTTTTCAACTTTTTCTTCTTCGTTTACTGATATTTTGAAAACCATTTTTTATATTCTGTACTCTCTTTTACATTACTTTGTTTTGTTAATTTATTTACTTGTTTATTTGATTATTCTCTTCTCTGTCTTACATCTATCTGTATTTTTACTTCTAGTAACCTATTCCTTATCATTACACCTTTCTTATTGAAAATCGTTCAAGCAGAACTGTCAATATAGATTTCTTCAGTCATCAAGTTAGTGTTGCTGGCTATGTATGTATGAATCAAGGGACCAGGCTGCACCAACATAGCAAGAAAGCAGATCATCTGAACATCTATTCATCATAATGTCTAGTCTTTTGATAAATTCCCATCCCTAGCGGGTGTCCCAATTTACAATGTAAGTTCATGCAAAAATTATTCGTTATTCTGTGACTGGCTGGGTTCATGCTAGTTTTTTTATATTCTGTTTTTATTTAGAATTCACTGCTAAACAAAAGGTGACTGAAATGATTTATCTGCAGGTCAACTGTTTCCCCAATCTTTTAGATGATTACCCCAAACATAACATACTGCCAAAAGACATATGTCACGTGACAGTTTCCATCAAGTGACCAACCAGACCTGTCCTTGTTCTTTCCTCTCATCCTTCTTCCTCTCTCTGACCCAATGCGCGTCCAAGTTTTCAAATTTTCTCCTTTCAACCTCTTTTTAACTTTTTCTCCGCCAATACATATTTCATTAAAACCATAATTCTTTTTCTCCTAGTTCATTTCTCTCTTTTATGTCCTACAAATTGTGTATTTTGATCATGTTTACACACAGAAAATAAGAGAAAACAGTGGACAATGCTTAGCCAGGAGCTCCATTGATAGTGCGCACAAAGAGTACCTTGTCGCACGCTTCTTAGAACGCAAGTCACGTCAACGTTTTCAAGAGAACAAAGTAAAAAGTAAGAAGAGAAATATTTAATAATTGAAAACGACAAAAGGACAAAATATCGTCAACGATTGTTTGTGTTTAACAATACGGTTGTTGTTTTTAGTCATTCTATGGGTTTCTTTGTTGCTTCTGAACTTATACTGATCTGGTCCAAGCATCATACCTGACTGGAATATTGCTCGGCTTATATTTACGAAATTGAGAAGAAAAATTTCCAGTATCTACTTCGATAATGAACAGTGCGATTTTCTTGGTCTGCTATCGGTAACACTTGTCTCTTCCACTCATGGATGAAAAAAAATTGCTTGTAAAACTACCTACCACCCACCATTTGAATATGGCTGGTTAGCTATGTATGTGTCACGTGCACTAACGCGCTAATGGAGTGAAGGTCAGAAATATTTTCCTCCATGTCAAGAAAAAAAAGTCCTCCTATTTTGTGGGGGAATGGGTGTTCATTTTCAAATGTAAGTTTATGCTAAATTCATCCCTTAGTTTTTAGCTGGCAGTGTTTGTGCTCGTTTTGTGGAAGTTTTCTAATTCTTTTGGTGATCACCATCCAACAAAAGACGAGTAACTCGACCATTGATCACATCTTTTTCTAGTTTTTCAATTGATCACCCCCAACTCAGCATGCTCCGAAGGGACATTGGTTATCTGACGGTTTCTTCTGGGTGACTAACCAGACCTGTTTGTTTTGTTATTGCTTTCAACCAATGCTGATCAGGTTGAAGCATAATACCTGACTGAAATATCTTCTGACATTTTACACACTTTAGTGCAAATCAACAGAATCCATTTCACACTCTTGATAATGTCATTGAAACTACCTCCTACCAGCCATTTCAAGCTATGGCTGGCTGACTGGCTGGCTGGCAAGCTGAAATTATATATATATATATATATATATTGCTCAATGAAAAAGTTAGAGAACTAAGATTATCTGGACTTTTATTTATTATGACTAAACAAATGTTATTTTATGCTAAATTGATCACTTAGTGTATGCCCAGCAGTGTTTGCAAAACGAACCCCTATTCTTCAACTCTGGGGATGAGATGATTTGTTAATAAAAATACTTCATACCTACCCTTTATATATATATATATATATATATATATTTATTTATTTATTTATTTATTTATTTATATATGCGAGGTTTCATCAGTATCAAGTAGTTATTAATAATCTGAATCAAATATATATCTATGTATAGAGAAAGTGAGAGAAGAAAAGGGAAAAAAGGAGAGAAATTGGCAGAAATCTATTTATACTTTATCAACAGATTTATAACACTAACACACACTTACAGACTCGTCCACACTTTCTCTCTTTGACTCCATTACATTCACACACATACAAGCAAGTCCTTTGCACTCAAACACAGACACACGGACACACATAACTCCCGTTAGAAACTGATATATATATATATATATATATATATATATATATATATACTTAAGCAAACAAATAAGTCCGTAGTAGATGGTGTAGAGTTAATCTACTGAGCAAGTATTTATTGTTAAACACAATCTGTTCTCTTGTCAGTTGACTTAATTCACTGGTGAATAATGACCTTACGAGTCATTGAGCCAATACTTTCTTACATTGTCTATTTCATTACGCCATCTTACATTTTACCGGCAGTTTTGCATATGATCTATGGGGATCCATGTTGTGAGTTGTGGTGTCCATCGGTTGTCTGACATTCTTTCAACATCACCTACTCATTGCCATTTTAGTTGTTAGGTGAATTCTATGATATCCCCGGCTCTTGTTTTTCCCTATTTCTATTTAGCATACTGCGCTGTTTTTGTTATCACTCCATGTGAGGTCGAGCATACAGTTTCAATCTAAATTCTGTTGTTATCTCCTAGATACCAGCCAACAGTCCCTTGCTCTATCTCTGAAATTCTCTTCAATATCTTATGATTATAAATCTCCCGTTACATTAATCAATACCTTCATTTTTACGGTAAGCTCCTTAAACAAATCACTGGTAACAATTAATTCATATTATAGATCGATTCCGCCTATTATATTTCATTCTATCAAATAAACGTCATTTAGTGTCAAAACAAAGCCAATGCTTTTAAATTGATCAATTTATTCTTAATTTGATTATAAACAAGAAAATAAATGCACGCACCGATTTTGTGACTAATTATACCATAAATAAAAAAAAAAGGTTTTTTAACAACAAAGAAGCAGTTAAACAGAACGTAAAATACAATTTAAATTCAAAACCAATGCTCTTTTATACCCTTCCCACTTTTCTTAAGATAATCGATTTATCATATATTTGTATGGAAAACACGCAAAAAGACATTCATCCTAGACAAAAAATTCGTGAACTTGAATATAAATCGTTGTTATTTTCGCCCAGTTAACAATTAGATTTCCCGCTGCAATAGACACATTGATTTATAAATTAGATAACTAACATAGCCGGATCTAGTCCTGCTGAACGAAACCCGCTAGAGTAGTGAGTTCAGTTATCGCTAAAGAGTCTAAAAACCCTGGCTTTGGGCTAGACTTGGCTAATTTGAGTAAATCATTGCGGATTTATAAATTACCACCACAAATTTAAAATAATCTCCCTGAATACAGACACTCAATATTGTGGAGGCCATGAACGAACGTGAAGTGAATTTTTTGCTCTTACAATAAAAGAGTCAGGAATGAGGCAAAGCACTTGGTGTACCGAATTCCCAACGGTACGGAGAATATATCGACACCTTTAAATTTATTTCTGTTTTCAATTTTACCTGCTTTCAGTATAATACATCTTTGAACTTCTCCAAAATTTGTCAATTTTGTAAAAGAATATGTTTATGGATTGTTTTTTTGCAATATAGCTTCTATTTACCTCAATCGATTGAGGAAAAGGTATGATATTAGGTTGGTTCAGCGTGAAGATATCAGATTTAGAATATAACTAAGATGCTTAACTGCACCTCATTTCCCATTCGTCTGAGGTGGTTATGGATGTATACTTCTATTTCTCGTAGAGCTTATGATTGGATGGTTGTTTTTTAAATGGGATCTAGCCCTGACCTGGCAATGGAACTTTGAAATGTTCTCCTAAGAGTGAAAGCAGTAACCTTATCTTTCATCCTAATCCCAACATTAACCTGTAACAATAAAACATGTTTTGTTGAGAGAAAAATAAATTCTTAATGACAAACCAGAAACTATAATACAACTTGAATCAGTGAATTCACTATGACGTACGAACCATTAACGCCAAAAATGAATACGTGTATTCTTAGTGTGAAGTTTTATTTTCAAGATTTTATGAGTTGGTACACAGACCTTGCTTATGGTGCAACCTGAACTGCATGGATCTGCCTGGGGTTTATGTGTGTCCTAGCCCGACTGGTAGGGAATGTATGCATGTACACCCCTACTTTTTATTTGATTCCACGAAATCTCTATGATATATCATATGCTTTCCAATTTATGAGTTTTGCCCAGGCATCCAGAATACCCCAGGGAATATGTGATAAATTGGTTTGGAGTGTTTGTATACTCTCATAAGTCAGAAAGTACACATCAAAGGGTAAAAACAAAGGCATATCAGAAATCAGTAGATTGAAATTCACATACAACACACATTTTAAGGTAAACTTTTACTAAAAGGAAATCCTATGGGGTCTGCGTTCACGCTAACATGAGAAACATAACATATAACTTAGCACAACATTGGTAAAATTTTTCTTCCAATTTCATGTACTTCGAATCAATTAGACCTTTGGATCGAGAAATCATTCAATTCTTAGAGAAGAAATATTCAAAGGTTTCATAGGGGGTCCTTTTATAATATAGCTAGGACGGTAAACTGTAAATTAATTCTCATTTAACATAGTTGACCACGGATGTGAATTCCCCTCCTTCTCAGTGTTTATGCCACTTTGGTAATATTTTAAAATGAATCTAGCCCCAAGGAGTAGTAACGAAGATTTAAGGGAGTAAAAATGGAAAAAGAAGAAAACTACACGGAGAATTCAAAAGACAAAATTAATATCGCTGACGAACGATCGTTGAAATGGTAAAGCAAAGGAAATCATGGAAGCCTAGAACAAATGCTTTGCTACAAACTATGTCAGGGAGAAGATCAACAACCCTCACCCCAAAACAGCAAATGCCATCTCTCCTGAGAAGAAGATGACTCTATAAACCACATGATCTGTGAACGTAATAAACTAGTCAAGGATGAGTACCAAAGCAGGCACGACAGAGTAGCAACTATTATACACAGGGAACTGAGCAAACGACAAAGATTCTACCATGTGAACCAATATTACCAGCGCAAACTATAGAGCCAAACTGACCAACCTACACAGGCAAGAATGAATGTGGCTTTGCATGTGGACAACAGGGTTAATATAGAGAAGAGTGGCAATCTGAGAAGGGAAAACGTGGAACATTAAGATCACAGTAGTTCCAATAATATTAGGTGCACTGAAAACTCTGACAAATATATTCGTGTCAATATTGGAGGGCCTGGTTTTGAGAAAAACAACTGAGATTGTGCAGATCACAGCGTTACTGGGATTTGCAGAAATATCCGAGAAAAGTGCTGCAAATATGTCACCTACGACCCAACTAGAATGAAGAGGGGAAATGTGAGTGGAGCAGGGGAATATTGGTAAGATACAAACCACAGCACTGCTGTAATATGTGAGGATCACCAGACATCCCTTGAGAAAATGTAAACCACAGCACTATTATGGACTGCAGGAATGCTGAGAAGACTATTCACTGAAACTTATGCATTTTTTTAGCACCGATATGGATTTTTAAAACAGGTCTGCGACTTCACAAATTTTAGTACCTTCCTCTGACTCAACAATTTTAGGTTTTCCGACCTTATATTGATTCCAAATTGCATATTTTTGGTCTTTTATTTCTGTTTTTGCTTTCGTTTTATGTTGTTACGCTTGGCTTAAAGATTTCCTCACGTGAACTACCCTCAGTGCCTCTACCTATTCCCCATTTACGCGGTCGTTAATTCGCCAACGATTTTTATCCACGATCCTTGTCGATAAATCGAACGAGGCAATCAGCTTATATCCACCAACTCTTCAGTACAGACCAAAGTTGGAAACTATAAATCACGTCACGCATAAAACAATCCAGTTATCATTCAACCATGTCAATGCAATGTTAGATGGACTCGTCCATTTACAGAAAGAAGTATTTATGAATGTGGTATTCCATTGATATATATATATATATATATATATATATATATATATATATATATATATATATATATATATGCATATGCATGCAATGCTCTTCCATAGGAATAGAGCACTCTAGTGGATAGGGAATTTAAGAAGCTAAATAAATGTATCACTCAAATTCAGCCTTACGGGCTGTCCGGTTACAAAGCGAAGGTTTCAATCCTGCCTCGTGGTACTGGATGGGATAAGGGATTGTCTATAGCTACATTGAAGAGTTGTAATAGAACGAAAAAACTGTCCGCGTATGACACAATATCTATCTATCTATCTATCTATATCTATCTATCTATCAATCAATCTATCTATCTATCTATCTATCTATATATATATATATATATATATATATATATATGTAAATATATATATATATATATATATATATATATATATATATATATATATATATATATATATATATAATGAAATAGAAAGAAAAGAGAGGAGAGGTATGTTGATATAGATGCAGAAATGCTGTCACTTTTATTGTCTTTCCTCGATGAGCACATTACTTCGGAAAAGACGGCAGAGAGTAGGTAAAAAGATAAGTTCTTCTCATCGTCGAATTCTAATCATGCTTTTCGAAAATGCATTGTACTCACTTGCTATAAACATACACGCACGCATACACACATATATGAATATACAAATACATATTTGTATGTGTGCGTGTAGTTGAGTCGGGTGGGGCATCGAACATTGAATGCCATGTAATAAATTGTCTAATTATTTTAATGGAATCACTGATTGAGGTTTTACCAACAGCTAAAGAGTAACTGCATTTCGTTTCAACCGTGTGGATAAGGATACTTTATTTAATAATTAAAAGTGTTAAAAAATCAATTGATTAAAGCTCGATGGTATTCGACATGGAAACATAATCTTTAAACTTAGTCGGAACATTTGGTTGAATGTGTTCGTAGAGAATCAACTAGGGGAGGTTTTTCAGTGCAATTACTAATCGTAAAAATGATATCATAAGTTGGTTTGCATGCAGTCTAAGATTATGGGTGAACATTCACTTGAAACGGCACGAACAGCGAGTCACTTCTGTTCATACTTACGGATCCCTCATTGTTAAACAAGTTGTTTGGATAATCTACATAAGTAGGCCCAGGTTTAAAAAAATAAATGATATTTAGTATGAAATAATATCAACAAACAATACATATGATACCCTGTATGAAATCATAAACCACATTTGAAAAAGTTTAGTGTTTGAAGTTGTAAAGCTTCTTAGATTAAATATATATATCACAAAACGCAGATTTGGAATGCAGGGTGATATGATATAATATAATATTCAATGTATGATGGGTTTATTTCATAAAGCACTCCATACATTCAACATTGGACATTTTGTTGATTCGGAGGAAACCTCAAATCATAATCGAGTGAGGACTAGTTTCTGGGCTTCTTCAGGCGACATTCATTCGCCTGAAAAAAAAATTTATATGTATATATATATATATATATATATATATATATATATATAAATATATAAAGAGAGAGCGAGAGAATTGTAGGGCAGCAATCCTTCATTCATGTAAGTTTGATTATACTCGCCAGATAAAGAATTTTTTTTTTAATGATAAACAGTTTTTTGTTGTTTTCAAGGGAACAAATTTATAGAGAAAGAATTTCAGGATCAAATTGATATAAGAATTAACAAAACGTTTTTTGTGATTGAACTCTTTCAACTATCGACAAAATAAAGATCATAAAAGTTACAATTTTTTTATAATCCACCAATCGAAAATACAACCGTTTGACCATGAAAATCGTTTAGTTGTGTTAAACTTGAAAAAAAGGCAATGTATATATATGCTTTGAGATGTATAGATATTGGGAGATAAGTGACTGAAGTGGCAAAAACGAATCTTTGAAAAAGGTTTTTTTCAATGTATTCAACGTTCAAAGCTGTGAAGTTATCTAGACTATATATATGTGGCGAAATAATGGATTCGTTACAAAAAAATATCCATGTCCCTACCTCTTTGGTTAAATTGTCATTTCAGTCTTTTATTCCCCAAGATTTGTTGACATGATTCATGAAATTTTCTTAGTGTTTTTATAATTTACTTAGATTTTGATACTATGGTAGTATGTATATTTTTTTCTTCGTATAATCATTTGTTTTCCATGTAACATTTTGAGGGATTTAAAAACAAAAGAGTTATATTAACTTGGTTCCCAAGCAGAATTGATCTAATACCACCTTCACTTCAGATATGACTTGAATATACAGCTTACGTCATATAATATTTAAACTATCATTTATTATCACTATACTGTATTGTACATGGATATTATTTAATGTTACATATCAATTTAATTGACAAAAATACATATGAATTGGAACTGAAGATTTGTTCACTCGTAGGAAAAAAAGATGTAAAAAGTAATAGAAGTGATCTGTCACATTCAATGTAATATGTATAAGAGTGAAACAACCCACTGACAAAGTACACAATATATATATATATATATATATATATATATATATATATAAGAATTGTATCACCCAAAAACAGCTGTTACATTGTATTACAACTTTTCTGTGTAGTTATAGACTAATCAAAATTCCTTCAAATACTGCTACGTAAGATCGAAACCTTCGCGTCAAACCCAGAGGAGGATGCTCTAGCCTTGCTCTACGCAAAACCGGACAGTCAGTTGGACCAAATTAAGTGATATTCACCTATGCATAATTCCTCATAATTCAAAGTGCTCCATTCTAGAGTTGGAATAGCATATATATATATATATATATATATATATATATATATATATATATATATATATATATATATATATATATATATATATATATATATATATATATGTGTGTGTGTGTGTGTGTATATACATATGTATATATATATAATCAATATAATATATATATATATGTGTGTGTGTGTATATATATATATATATATATATAATCAATATAATATATATATATATATATATATATATATATATATATATATATACATATATATAAACTACTACTTCAAAGCCCTTTATAATAGTGGTTTCACCGAACCAAACTACTAAATTACGATAAGAAAAGTTAAATCCAATAGTAAGAACCTGAGATCCACCCGAAAGAAAGAAATAGAAGAATCATCATTCAACTTATAAGTAAAAACTAAATTGGGTAAATATTCATTCAATTATAAGAAAAGCCCCCCAAATCATCCACTAAGCAAAATATCTAATAAGAATAAATAGAAAATTAGTTTTAGTTGAACTGAATTTTTTTGTAAAATCATCATAAAACATAACATTAAGATTATTGAAAATAATATAAATAATAAAACACAAACATAAAGAACTAGACAACAATAATCCAAATAATAATAGCTGTCTCCTACTAAACAAGTGTCCCTGATGTAATATAGTATACCAGGCAGAGATATCTACCTAAAAATAAAAACCTTAGAAAAGAGATATTATGTCGAAATATCGAAAGTACCATTTAAACTCAGATTAACTAACCATATATTATCATTCACAAATGAAAAATACAAAAATAACACATCTTTATCAGCATATTATTGTAAGTTATACCAAACTACAAACCAACGGTAGAATGGAAAATTTCAAGATATACTAATATATGCAAAAATATAGAAAATCCTAGTAATCTCAGCCTAAATGGGTAATTCAAAGAATTGAATTTTGCTTAAACAACAAAAATCCTAAAATACATCTATTGAATAGAAAAAACAAAATAACACAAAGATGGAGGCATCGTTTAAAATTCCTATTAACAAACATTATATAGCACTCCATATATTAGTAAATTAAAGGTAATATAGACAGTTTATTCACATACCCATCATCCCCAAAACTTTTAATCGACATTATCTACTCATTCATAAGTTGAGGTTAATTAAGAATAATACAACCACTATGGTTCCAAATGATACTAATATGGGCAATAAATTTAATGCCAAATATCAAAATCGAAGTAAAAACATCCCTAAGAAGACGCAATTCAGTATCCACTTATGGATAACTCCTACACCTAGCTCACACTTTTTGACATGTAATTTACAAACACCAGCAAAACATACATTCTACAAAACAATAGAACAAAATGAATAACTTTTCTCACTCATAGTGACACCCACAAGACTCTCACTTACTTCCCCAAATAAGAATTTAAAAAAAGCCACGGATAATCATTCGCTGGATGAGGCCAAGAGAGGGCTGAAACATAACTTTTGTTTATGTTGCAAAAGTACTTCCTATCATATATATACGTATAATATATATATATATATATATATATATATATATATATATATATATATATATATATATATATATATATATATATATATATATATACTCTTATACTCTTTGAACTTGTCTAGCTCGTCTCTCCATCTAACATTTTGCCGGCCTCAGTTGCACATGTGGTCAAGGGGGATCCACGTTGTGAGTCGCGATGTCCATCAATTGTCTGCCATTCTTGCAACATGGCCATCACCATTTGAGATTTTTAATGGATTCTATGATGTCTCTAACTCTTGTCTTTTCTCGGGTGTACTGTGCTGTCTTGTGGTCTCTCCAAGTGAGGCCCAGCATTTTTTTTCATGTGCACGTTGCATGGTTCTCAATTTAGGGGTCACGTACAAAGTGCTAGCTAAAGCCTTGTAAATGTACTATCTAAGTTTTTTTTCTATCTTTTTATCTAACCATGTATCCTTGAAAAATTAAAATATTTGTCAGTTTTCAAATATAATGCATTTATTACAATAGGTTTACTGCACAATAGATGTACTTATAGGCAAGAAAATTTAGGGATAATCCACAGAATTTATCAAAAGGAAACAGAACGGAAGAATACAGTGAACAACGAAGAGAAATGCTGAATTTGATGATACTTTCATCCCCTACAAACACAATCAAATATATATATATATATATATATATATATATATATATATATATATATATATATATATATATATATATATATGCCTTTTGCTCTTTCTTTCTCTCCCCCCCCCCTCTCACTAAATATAATTACTTGGGAAACCAAATTGTAATTTACAGAGATTTAAAAAAAAAATAGATCAAGGGGTTGCTCATCTAGTCGGACGCACTCCCAGGCAGATCCTCGCAAGTCCAGGAGCGTCTTCAGTCATGCCCACACATCACCCCTCCTCTAGGTCCTTGGGAACTTGATATTTGTCCAAACTGTCAATCCATATATTAACCTCCAATAACGTCAATATGTTGCATGTCAAAGTGGACTATCTGATTTCATTGCTCACATTTCATTGTCGTATTCAGTCAGAAGCTTTCCTCGAAAAAAGAAAGTTTCATTTTATGGTCAGAGACAGACTGATGGAAAGAATACAGCTAAAATTACGTAGATGCTGGGAGGGAAATTGAAATCCGAAGTTTCCCACAACAAACGAAAAATAAGGGTCTGATGTAGCGTTCGAGTTACATTGTAAACATAACACCCGAGTAAAAATCCTTAAAAGTACTTTTTCTCAAAACTAACAAAATTTCGGAAGAACTGAAGCATTATAGTTACATTGTAAATAAAATTCCCATCCCTGAAATATTCTAAAATTATTATCTGAAAAATGACAAACAGATTGGAATGCATCGAATCAAATTAAATCATTTTTTAAAATCATCTCTGTCGTTTTGGACGCTTTTAACTGCTTGATTTATCAGATTAATCTACAACTGAAAATACTTTTGATAAGCATTGGACAGGCAGGTTTTTCCTAATAGTTCCTGGGAGAGAAGATCTAGCTGCTGGGTGGAGCTCTGGTTTTATGGAGTTGCCTGTTTTTTCCCTTCTGTATTACCTGAGCAGATAGCGAAGTGGCCGTCAAACACTTCTAGCTACCATATGTAACCGTCAGCAGCTTCTGTTGCCAATCAGTGATGGTCAATTGTACGTGAGGCGAGATTTTTTTCGGGAAAAACCCTAACACATCTGTGTAACCGTAGGGAAATGTAAAGCCATACCTTACCTCGTTAGTCGATAGAATATCGGTGGGTTTAGTGCGTTGGTTACCATGGATTTCAATCAGAGTAACTTCAGAACTCCATTTGCCGATAGCACCTATTATATCCTCTTTTGATGAGGTAAGACATGCGCAGAGTGTTGTGTAGGACAACCGCAGGATGAGTGTGTATTCTACATTTGACGAGGTACTATGTCAATAACTTTTTGAGTACATACCTATGGTTCTCTGTCCTTATCAACACGTTTACGTAACAGCAACGTATTGAGATAATAATTATGTTTCAACACATGACTATGAAAATCTGAGCAAAACCACTAGCGTGTTCTAGTTTTTATCCGGGTCGTTTCTTCTCGCATATAGTTGACTTGTCGAGAGTTGTTTTGATGCTTGTGATGCTTGTGACTTGGGGACTCCGGTGTTTCTGATAAATCATTCCAGCAAACTTTGACAATGGTGCCCAGGGGCGACGTTGAGGGTGGCAACCGAGGAGGGGTAGATGTCACTATTCTATATCGCATGATTTCGCCCTATATATAACTGTAGACAGGCCAAAGGCTTTGGAGACTCTTACTTTTCGGTCTTTTATTATATATTGATGGATGGACACACACACACACACACACACACACACACACACACATACATAGATATACAGACATATACATATATAAATATACATATTTATATATATATGTATATATATATATATATGCATATATATATATATCAAGTCTGATATATATATATATATATATATATATATATATATATATATATATATATATATGTATCAAGTCTGGAATATATCCAAATCATACTGAATACATATGAAAGCATTCAAGCAATATCATATTTATTATATACTAATAAATAAGGTGTCTTGACACCTATATATATATATATATATATATATATATATATATATATATATATATATTGGTGGTCTATGTGTATTTTACAGTAACTATCAACTGTGTATATGCAACAGTTGTCTGTATGCTTTTGTGACTTAATTCTTTTCTTCCGCTAGAGTTACTAATATTCCCATAAGCAAAAACATCAGCAAATACCTACAACACGCACACACACATACACACACACATACACAACCATATATATATATATATATATATATATATACATATGTATATATATATATATATATATATATATATTCACGCGTGTGTGTGTTTGTGTGTGTGTGTATGTGTGTGGTTGCTCTGTAAATAGGTACTTACCTTTAGTAATACCTCTAGATTCCCATCGGCGAACCCTCGCATCCATATAGCCCAAAGACCAAATACAAACGTGCATCTCCTAATTCACCTACATCACTGACATTCATATAATTAGATCGTACAGGCATTGGCAGACAGAGTTCGAAGGCAATGTCTTCAATTCACTGATGGCTGGCGTTCTGAGATTTTACGCCAAACTGAAGAAGAACTCTGACATGCCATGATGGTCAGAGATAGATTTCTTGCACGCAAGCCATTACAAGATTAAATGATAGTCTGGGAGTTGGTTAACTGAAGTTGGAAACGGATATTCCCATATCTATCACGTCGTTGCACCGTTTACCTTAGCCGAGTGGTTGCATGCCTAACTCCTATTCGATAGGTCGTGGTTCAATATACCGTCGTATCATACAAAAGACTCTTTAAAAAAACAGTGCCCAATGCGACTCCACTTAGCTCTCCGCACAAGGATTAGGATCAAAGAGCTTTTCCCCGAAGCCGATCACGCTGAATACCCCAGTTCTCGTAAAATCACGGAAACAACGTCAAACCTCGTCAATACCAAGATGGCTGACTATTGGGGAATGCTAAGTGTCATGGCAAGCCGAAAGTGAGTTTTACTAAGAATTGTCGTGAGTGCTCAATACCGTGATTCTTTCGATGATGGTATTAGCGAAAGAGGATGATATAATGATTTTGTTGTGCAAATCTGCAGACCACACTAATCAGCAGAAGCAACGAAGATAATAAGGGTATTTACTGACATTCGTGTTCTGAGTTGTCTACTTATTATACTATATTATATAAATTATCTACTCATACTGCAAAAAGTTACAATAATACATGAACAAGTGTTGAATTCCAACTATTTTTTTTGCTTAAAATAAATCCATACATACAATGATTAGCAATAAGCTCTTGTATTTTGTCACGCAACAGAATTAGTAATATAAGATTTTATGTGATGAAGACACAGTAAAAATGCTGGATATAAGAATAATAAAAAGTGATGTACAGAAAAATTAGAACAATAATGAAATATACAAGCCTGTGTATATCTGTTCATGTTTTAAGTAAATCTTAAAAAACGTGTGCAATACAATCAATTGAGTGGTTATAAATGAGTTATGTTTTTTCCAATGGTTAATTTCAAATTGTACATTTTGTTTCACTCAAAAATATTTCCAAGTATATATATATATATACACAGTTCTCTCGTCTACATCTTTTAACTTGCTTGGCAAGTGACGATCCCTTTCATTTCTTTTCTTTTGGAAGGAATTTTTCTTGTAAAATGATTTCCAATGCAGTACCATACACAAATTACATTACCAGATAATTAGGAAAATCACAAACATCCCCTCTCAAAAAAGAAGAAAAATAACATTTTACAATCACTTTCTCTTTCCAATACATTAAATCAATGGTGAACATAAACCCCATTGTTTGCTTCCATCTGTGACGGAAGACAATGGATCGTGCAACAAGGATTAGCCTATGATGATCCTCTTGTTAATTCTGAGGGCTTTAAACGGCGGGTCTGAAGTGACCTCTCCAAGGGCCAAAGCCGTAGATACCCAGTCGACAGGATACCGGTCTTGGCAAAGGAGTCTGAAAGAAAGTGGGGTGATGTGTTTGGCTTCATAGGAAGCGAGCTAAAGCTAACATCCAGCCGCAATAGGGGATTCCCTCATTTTTTGGTCTGGGTTTGCTAACCTTTCCTTCCCCAGGAGTATCCACTAGTCAGTGTAACCATCACATAGGTAGGACATTGCACAATGGAAATTTCAGATAAAAAATCCAGCTAAGAACAATGTTAGTCCACGGACTAATCGATTAACGTTCATATACAGGGAAACAGAAACAAGGTCTGGTTAGTCACTCAATAAAAGCCTACAGGTGACAATAATCTATTAGTTACATTCAATGCTGGGGATGATCAATTAAAGAAGTTGGAAAAAGTGGTTATCTATTAATTACCTACTTTACTCGCCACTTGTTAGATCACTAAGAAGTCTGAATAAAAAAAAAATTGCCAGACTCAAACAAAGGGACGACTTTAGCATGAACTTACATTGAGAATCTACGTTTCCCCATCATTTTGGTGGAAAATTTCCTAAATAAAAAAACAAAAGGAAGGAAACCTACCCTCTATGTATAAATGTTAAAATTTCCAGCCCTCTAGCTCCATTGATGTAGCCTGTTCGCGTGACATATACATACATAGCCGGTCAGCCAACCTGCGAGAATCACTTAAAAACTGAAAAAAAATCTATTTTGAATCCTATGTTGACAGATTTGCTTGATGGTTTCTTGGAATGGAAACATGAAACGAACTCTGTGAATACATACTCAAACAAAAGACACGATGTAGGGGAGGAGACAAAGAATGAAATTATCATTATTGTTATTATTATTATTATTATTGAATATAGAAGTATTGTGACACATTATATTTAGATTGGTGAGAATCAAACTCACACCTCCATTACCAGGGGGAGTCCAATTTACGCCTTTACGGTTCTCGCAGAAAGCTTATCCTTTGTTTCTGATCACGGCGTTATTTGCTGCCATAGAAACGATAGCCTGAATGGAAAAAAATCACCAAAAAAGAGGAAGAAATGTGAATAACTGACTTGTTATTCAAAGATAAAAAGAGATTTTGGTCCAAAAACTTAACTGCTTCATGGCTATATAACAACAAGCTAATGGCACTCCACATTATTTGAGTACCTAAACATCTTTAAAGTTTTAAAACTTGGTAGAATTAGATTACTATTACCCCAAACTACGTGTCTCATTTCAACTTTTCCATCCGTAATTCCTGAGATGGAACAAGTCCATCTGAGTTGAAAGTGTGAATTCGTCATCAGTATTTGTGTATGTATCTCTTATCCGAGTCGTCATGACGTCACAGTTGATACGAACGAAAATAACGTCAAAACCAAATAGTAGTTTGATCATCAGAGAAATTCAACGTTTACAGAAAAATATCAAGAAGTTGCAAACACAATTTGACGCTGTATGACGTCACAAACTAATTCTCTCTGTTTTCCCCTCTCCCCTATTCATGTCTTGAACTGAAAAGATAAAAATCCAGTGTCTGAAATACCTCAAATTCAAAAGTCTGTCCAATTCGCCATGATAAAGTCAACTTTGGGGGTTTTACAATATGCAATGGGAACCTGGAGAGTAAAAGTGATTGCAGTGGATATATGTAGCAAGCTGAACCTAAAAGAAAAGTGATTCTCCATCAAGATAACTTATTTTTCTCATAAAAATGATGCCACTTCATTTCATTCTATAGAATCGTAATGGTGGATATAATTTCTCTTAATCACAGAAAATTCACAGAGTGTGGGTCCTGGCGCCCCAGGGCATTGCAGGCAGCAGGGACACAGCGTAAAACAGATCATGAGGATGGCTGTATCAAGTTTGATTCGAGAATTTCAGAGATTTTGCGTTGAATTTTGTATCATATGGGCTTTATATGAAAATAATGACGGGTAGAGAAAGACGATATCTTGAAGAGAATATACAGAATGGGTAATTTTTGAGCCATTAGCTAGCGCTGCAGGGAATGGCCTTAGACATTTATGGTTCGCTTGATCAAAAATAAACCAGGCACTTCGGACAGTCATCGGTTCCAAGGGGCAAAGCCGCATCACTTGCTTTGGTTGGGGTGATGTGATCCATGCTTGACTTCCCAAATACAACGAGAGAACAACCGTACCCAAGACCCAGCCACGTCACTTGCTACAAAAGAAGAAATTGACAATTCTAGGATAACTTGAACCCCATGCTCCATTATACCAAAGCATACCTGAAAATCATTATGGGAGACTCCAACACCCAAATAGGACAAAAGACATGGAAGCTGCATCGATATGTTTGGATACAAAGCACAAAATCAAAGCAGTGACGATCTCGTCGATTTTGCAACAGCAAACGGTTTCAAAATCAAGAACGCCTCTTTCAAGAACAACCCCATGAGATAATTGACTTAAAGGAAGCAATATCATATTAATTTTACTTTTATCTTGCATTTATTTTTGAGGGATAGAGATTCTCGTTGTATTTTTTCCAGTTATTGTTAATACGTAGTCCATATTTTCTACATCTCAGCAGACAATCAACTCAGTGAAAAACATTCAGTTTATTCGGCAACCGAAAAATGTTAAATTTAAATTAATACGGAGAAAACTACAGGAAAATGTTCTTCACAGAACTGAGACCCCCTAACGTACAAATAGAGCTCATTCGACTTTCAAACTAAAACTGACGAACAGGCGAAAACTTTGGAAAGAGAGCATCGACGACCTGAACAATGAAATAACAGTCTCTCTGATACAAGCTGTCAATATGTTTTGTCGGTGGTTAGAGGTCTGTGCGTCTTTCCGTGAGATACTTAGTTCTTTCTCAGGGTTTCTGATGGCCTGTTTGATCTTTAACTATCAGACATCTGTGAGGGAAAACTGAGAATTTCATTGAAAACTAAGAAACCTCAAGCAACTGACAGCAACAAAAGGAATGATTGAAGCAGACAAGCTAAACAAAACCAATTCTTGAGTTGATCATCAAATACACACACACACACACACACACACACACACACACATATATATATATATATATATATATATATATGATTATTATAATGTTATAACTCACAAATTTGCATAATACCACACACTTTCTCTGGTTTCTCATTACCCCTGACAGTACTAATCCCAAAATTGTCCCTTCAATTCTCAACTCTCTTGGGGAAAAGGTCAGCTGCCATTGACCCCTGTCTCCATTTGACTTCCCATGGGAAAGGGATGAAAACAAAACAAGGCCTCAGACAGAGCCATTTTATAAGAGTCCCCCATTCACATATTTTTGACTCTCAAATTGGTGGCCTTGTATCTCACATGGACCTATTATGTCTGGAACAACTTTTTTGTATAATATTTGTACCTTTCTATTACTTATATAGATATAGAAAGTGGTAAGGATTTGTGGAGTTAAATTTCGCTGGAAATTCTCCGATATTACAACTCAGCCTTTTACATCAGTTTCCTGAATAGATCTTTTTCCTTTTCTTCTGTTTTTTGCATTGTCATCTCAAACTGTATTATTCTTTAATAGTTTTCACATCTTTCGTCCATTCGACGTTCATTGAAAGATATTTTGTTTTCCTCGCTCTCTAGTTTGAAATCTTGAAGAAAGGAATAAAATGTAACAAAATGGATTTATTTTTTCTCTGTCTCAAATCTTAATTGATTGGGGAGGATCTGTCATAAATAGGCGTCAATTTTATCTAATTTTTGTTTTCGATCTCGACTCAGGCTTCCGTTTTTGTTTCTTGGTAGAAACCGTCAACCAGAACTGTCATCATATTTTACTTATGATTTTACGTTGATCTGACTAGCTGGTTGGTTCTGTAAAAGTAACACTGATGGAGCTAAAGGGCTGAAACTTTAAACATATCCATCTTGCTATGTATAGAAAAGCCCTTTTGTTTTCTTTTTGTTTTCTTCTTACCCAAAATAACTTTTTTTTAGATTGTAGCTTATCTTACCATGTAAATTTATGTTAAGTTGGTTTTTGGTTTGTATCTAGTAGCATTCACGATTCTTTTTCGGAAATTCAAACTTTTTTTGAGATCACTGCTTAACAAAAGACGAGGGGATTAACTTAATAATTCATCATCTCTCTCTCTGATTTTTTGATTGATCACTACTAACACAGCATGCTGCCAAAAGATGTTGGTCACTTTGAGTGGTATTGTTCGATCATCGAAAGGTTTTTGTACGGATTCTCTTGATCTGACTATCGTTCTTGCTTTTTTTTCTAGTGTTCTATTTTTAATACGTATACAGCGAGTATCCAAGGTTGATTTAAATACAGACAAATCCGTATACATGTGTATGTCCATACATTGAGTGTACGTGTGTGTGTGTATTCAGTGATGAACAAGGAGCATATATTCAATTCTTTAGTCTTCCCGTACAAATGGACGGATATCTGGTATACATAAAAACCAGAGATCCGTACACTTGTAGGTCTGCAATAACTGACTGAGTCGCCAGGAACCTTAGTAATATCTTTTACTTATCATACTGTTGACAAAGAAACCATCGTGGATGTAGGAGTGCGTTAATACTAAAAAAAACAATAAGCAATCAAAGAAGGGAAAGAATGAATTGAGGGTGTTATTTTGCCCTCTATCTACCTTTGGATTCCTGGGGAATCAATCGGTAAGTGCATAGCTAGGCTACAGATGTTTTCATGGGAAAGGTTGTTGGTTTAAATTACACACATAATGTATAGACATATACATGTACACAAACACACACATATACACATATGTGTATGCATAGGCAGGTGGTTAAGATAAACACACGCAGGAATCCACTCCCTTGCTGGTTACCACATAGACACTCATTACTTTTGAAAGCAGGCAATGACTTTTTAAGTAAAGCAAATCCTTCTGCATTGAACAAATCGAACAGCATAAAAAGCTATACTTACAATCTTCTGGGCATTGTTGCGGATTACGAGTTAGATTAACTGATAATGGAACCGGTCAACATCACCTGGCACATGTTAAGTATAAGTGAAACCCACAGAAATTCAGAGGACTATTCACTGCTGAAAGTATGTAATCATCCATCGTATTATAAGGGTGGAAAGGTGATAGGTTCAATGGTGTAGCCAATAATAATATTGAAGGCAGTGTTGTGAAGAATAAGAGACAGATGACAAATCAAAGGTAATCAGGGCTTACAAAACAACTCTGAAAAGTCTTGACCAGGAGATTGAAGTTCTGTATGACAACATTAGTAAGATAATGGATCAGGAGATAACAAATTACACAATACTCAAATTAGATCATTATTGCTAAGGTTGTGGAGAAAGAAAAGATTGAGAATCAATCGTGGGAGACCTTTAAGTAGAATGGAAAAATAAGAGAGAGGAAATGCTCGTACATTTCTTAGAATGGTACAGGAAAAGATAAAAAACACCTTCTTCCAAAATAAAAAAACAAAAAATAAAAACAAATATGATAACAAAAAACGAAATTGACTTTTGATAGCTGAATAGATAATGGCGTAAAAGAAGTAACTGTTACCAACATAGTGAAAATAGGAAGTAACTATAGAATGGTAGTAGCCAGAAGAGGAAGTATTCTTGTAAAGAAAACCTATCCCAGTCAGATAAACAGCTTTTCTGATTTCCAGGGAGAGATACAAATTCTATGCCTTGTATGATAAAGATAGTAAATCAGCGAAATAGAGGGACAATCTGGGAAACACAATCAAAGAAATAGCGTAGATGGTTGGCGGAACAAATGAAAACAATAACACAGGGATATACACAAAAATAATCTTAGAACAAATCAAAAAGAGGGGTATAATAATAAGGAGCCTAGAGAAGAGCCTACTATACAAATAATCAAAAGAATGAGAACGAAAAACGTGAAAAAAGTATGGGGGAGATAGTACATACTATCAGAATAGTGAGGCATTTGAGACGCGCTTGAGCAGCAGATCACACTTGCAAGCAACAGATGCTTGCCGTGAAATACAGAGTAGGCAAAATTTACAAAAATATGGACTATGTATTAACAATAACCGGAAAAAATACTTCGAGAATCTCTATGCCTCGAAAATAAACGCAAGATAAAAGTAATATTCCGGACGTAATAACTAAATAAGTTGTTTTGGTTACAAAATCTGAGAAGCGGAAATGACCCAGGTGAAGATAGCTGAATAATAGTTATTTTAGAAGATCTAGGAAAGGTCTTTCACTGAGGACTAGCGCGTTTATTCACACGATGCTTACAAAAAATAGAGTGATCTAGAACTTTTGTCTTGGAATAGTGATCATACCAGACGAGGGACGATGAATGTTTTCGCAATTTCCGTCCTATCATATGTCAAGCTAACATTTACGAACTATTCTAGAAAATACTTAGGAATAGATAAATACTTTAGAAGAAAACCAACCGTGCGATCAGACATACTTTACAAGTGGCTATGTGAAGGCATTTCGCTCAATTAAACACACGGCGGACTCCAACACAATGCGAGATCAAGGCGTAAATGAGAATTATATAAAAGTAATCGAAAATATATTTGAAAATAGCACTGCAATAATTGGACTCCATGAAGATGGTAACAAGATATACTTTGGAAAAAGAGTAAGACAATGGCATAATATATCACCCAAACTCTTTATGACGAGTATAGAAAGCACGCAAGGGAAAGATCGTAAGAAAACACCGTAAAACCTTAAGTACAAAATACATTATGAAGCTTGAGATAAGATCATAGACATGAAATAAGAACGATTGGCTGGAAAGCATTTGGTATAAATAGAAACATAATGAAAAAGCAAATTTCCAATATGTTTATAATCTAAAGTATTCGAAGGATCATTGCATAATGCTAGCTATGACGTACAGATGTAAAACCTGGAACATCCGAAACCACTCGAGAACTAATTTAGAACAACTATGAGGGCAATAGAAAGAGTATTGTTTGGAGTTACTATTATCAATATAAAGAGATCAACATGAATTTGAGAGAAAACAAGATTGAAAGATATCGTTCAGGAAAATCAGAAACAAAATTAATACGGAAAGAACACTTAGAATGAGAGGACAACTGATAAAGTAAAAGGCAAACCGATTGCTTTTCGTTGGGCAGTGAAGGAAGTAAGAAAAAAAAAAACGAGACGAAGAGGAAAGACAGAAAGATCTGCCTGCGAGGAAAGAAAAGGTTAGTCCAATCAAATATGGAAGGAGGTCAGTAAGGCTTTTGTCCAAAAGTGATATTATAACAACGGCTGCGGATGATATATATATCAATTGGAAAAAAACTTTCAATACTTATTATATCTTTTTAAGAGGATGTAGTTGATCAAAAAAAAGTGTTTCATCCGGAACAAAGTTATTTTTGGGGACGTGGAATTTAACATAGAGTCGAGTGTATTTCTAAACAGATCAAACTGTTACTTATTTAATCACACACGCATATAAACACAAATATATATATATATATATATATATATGTATATATATGTATATATATATATATATATATATATATATATATATATATATATATATGTATATATATGTATATATATATATATATATATATATATATGTATATATATATATATATGTGTGTGTGTGTGTGTATAGATACTGACATGATACAAGGAAAAACTTGAGAGCTGTAAACAGTAAAAAAATTTTTCAGACATTTTTGTATCACTTCAGTCACTTGTTTCTCAATTCATATCAATAGTTTGCGTAATTTTCTCTAGCGTGTTTTTTTTTTCCATGTTCTCCTTCTTTTTCTTTACCATGGGACCATTTTGGGGATTTAAAAAAATATATATATTAACATGGCACCTACGTCCTTTTCCTTACTATATAGCTCCTGCCATACATTTCTCTAGTCATTTTACATAGGGCATATATGAGTCGTAGTCGTATATAATTTATCTATATTTCTATATTTTTATCTTAGCGTGGTATATCGTATTGAATTATATAGATCTATTTTATAGTTCATATCTCTGGTTATCGATGTGATAATCAATATCCATTCTTGGCTAAAACTACTATAAAATTATATATATATATATATATACATATATATATATATATATATATATATATATATATATATATATATATATATGTGTGTGTGTGTGTGTGTGTGCCTGTGCCAAACGGATGTCTCTTTAACTTATCACTTTTTTGTGGTCAGTTTCTTTTACTGTACAATATCCACCAGACTGGTACTGGACAAGTTGAATGAAATTTTTACACCTTCTTTCCCCTCAAGAAAATATATCCTTTTTCTGTCCCAAACACTCAGTCCACGATCTTTAGCTTAGGAGACAATATCGCATAAAGTAAAACAAAATTTGTTAAAATAAAGTCCAAATCAATAATGTTTGGAGGTGGCTGTTCATTTTAATGAACTTGATCAATATTCGGGATTGAACATTGGCAGATAACTTTCCTCACGGAAATGTCAGCAACATTAGTGTGTGTGTGTGTGTGTGTGCTGTGTACGTAAATATATTGTTCTCTCAATATGTCTTTATCAGTTTATGCATATTCATATATATATATATATATATATATATATATATATGTGTGTGTGTGTGTGTGTGTGTGTGTGAAGTGTGTGTGTGTGTTTGATTAAGGAGAGACAGTTTTCGGAACTACATTTTGATCGAGCCAGATTATTTTCAGGAGTTAGTAAAACAAGGACGATCATCGGAAAATGAAAAAATGAACCCCAGGCAGGATTTGAACCCATACCCTTTACCATGAAACCATCTATGTAGCCTATATATATGTATACACATACCATAACATACATAACCAGCCACACAGTTCAGCTTATAAACTAGAAAAAACCTATGATGACTGTTTGAACAAGTATTGGCTCTATGATACCTGTGATGAAGATGCCCGGCTAATCTATAGTAAGGTCAATGGCCAAGGTCGGATGCTAAAAAGATGATTATGATGGGATATTTTCTTTTGCAGTGGACCCTGGGGACCAGCTAATCTCATTTTGTCCATCTATCCGCCGTTTTTTTTATAATTATTGCAACCATATTCATTTTCGTTCTTTTTTTACGAGAAGTAATTACTTACTTTGTTTTGGTATCCCCATGGGGTCACAGCTGAAAACACTCTTCTCGACACCGCTCTCTTGTTTCGTAGAGGCAATACAACACAAACCTTTTTTTTCTTCCGTCTATCAAGCGATGCACAATCATGATGTTGGACTAAAGGTGTTTTGTGGCGTGAGGGCAAGTAGGCTTGTCTCTTTGATCTCACCCTACAAAAAGAAATCGCTGGCAGCTGGATACCTTTTGGATAGACCTCGTACACGCAATTAAACGTTTTCAACTTTTCAACCAATTGGAAAGTTTTCAGAGCCTCAAATTACCATGAAAATTCAACTAAGCTTTTGAACATCCAGTAATCACAATTTATTCTCCAAGTTGGCAGTCAAATGAGCTATACTTTTCTTCTGTTAAACTCAAAAGTCAGTTTTATACAATTAACACCTCCTGCAAATCCCCAAAGAGCAGAGGTAGAATGGATAATTAGAAACATAAGAATGTTTCAAAAATTAGTTTGTGTTATTGTCACCTCTACAAAACAAGAGGGCGACGACGGAAAAAAGTGTCCTCAATCATGACCTCATGGGAATACCGAAACAAAGTAAGTAATTACTTCAAGTACGAAAGAAAGACACGAAAATGAATATTATTTACAGAATCTTCTAAACAAAGAAAATCCATTCCCCCAGACGACTACAAAGAAGCACCTACAGCAGTTCATTGTAAAGAGAAAAGACAACTCTGGTTCAATGCAGTTATACACATACCTAAACATGGCAGAAGGATGTATAAGTACTACAAAGAAGTTAATATAAAAAATACAATTCTAGAGACCGTCAACAAAAAACTGTCGGCATAAGCTTTTTCAATTTTCCAGATTGCTTGTCCGTCTTGCTGTGTATGTATTATGTGTATAGGGTGCACCAATAGAGACAAAGGGTGGGATGATTCAACATTTACACCTTATAATGTATAAAAAGAACAGTTGTAGAACGATTTTGACTTGCCGATGGGATTTTAGCCTTAATTTAATTTGCATGGTAAGTCTAAGATAAATTCATCACTTATTTCATGTCTGCGCTGTGTTCGAAAAAATCCAGACTTTTTTTCCAGTTATCGCTGCCCAACAAAAGACGAGATATGTAACTCATTGAAAGAACCCTTTTTCCAATTCTTTTTATTAATCACCCCAAATATTGTAGGCTGTCGAAAGGCTGTTGGTCATGTGACTTCAGTTCAGTGATTGACAAAAAAAAAAAAATTCCCTACCACCAACAGTGCACAATTTAATTCTCAAAAAGAATCCACTAGAACAAAGGTCAGTAGTGTTGCATGTCAGGAACTACAAAAGGGTATTCTTTTTAGAACACAATTATGGTGTCAAAAATACACACACGTATATGTGTGCGTGTGTCTGTTAGCTTGTGTGTTGCATGTTCGATTCCTACAGCGGACCCATTTTCTTTAATTGTTTATTCGATTTACTTTGTGTAAGCCAAGTGATACATTAACCTAGTAATGACAGGAGATGATTTCAAATAAAATATCCTCTAAAAGTATAACCCATGTCATAATTTTTCAGTCAGATCATACATATCTATTTCCTAATATATATATATATATATATATATATATATATATATATATATATATGTGTGTGTGTGTGTGTGTATGTGTGTGTGTGTATATATATGAGAATGAATTTGGGTAACCAGTTTCAGATCTCTGTGTGCACATATGAACCACTTAAAAGTGAATAAAATATTGAAACTTTTGCATGACAGAGCTCAGTTCTGTATTTAGCCACTATTATGATTTTCTTTTTTTCTTTTCCTTTCATCTTTCTTTTTTCTTTTTTGGCAAATGTTAGTTTTGTCTAGCATGAATATATCAAGTGTTTCAGTCGTAACTTTTGTCTGCCGCTAACATGCGGGGTTGATCAATCAAAGAAAAAAGAACAACGGGGTCAATGAATATTTTACTTCTTTTGCCTTTTGTTCGGTGACTAAAAGGTTTGGACCTTCAGAAAAAAAAGGGCACAATTTAGCATACACTTGAATTGTAAACTGATACCCCCCAGCTAAGAAATCTATTCAGGAAGCGGTGGGAGAACAACAAATGAAAGACTTTTCTATTGACATAATAAGGAATAACTATCAATGATATAAAGCTTTTAGCCCCATTGGTGTAGATTGTTCGCATGATACATAGATAGCCAGTCAACCAAACCAACTTTAAAACTGAGAAAACTTATTATGAATGTTTTGATGACAGTTTTGGTTGACAGTCTTTTTAAATAAGGAAGCTGACCCCTTGTCTGGTTTTGGCTTTAAAACACTGTGATCCATTGTTAATAGCGTCATTTCATTTTCCAAGGATCTTGGAAGCGGGTTATATCGTTGTCCGAGCCTGTCCGAGCCGAGTGACCAGATATTAGTCCTTGGACATTTCATGTTTCTGGTTTAATGAAGTTTCGAATCATGACTATGTGTGATCTGTGAAATTAGACCTAGAGGCATCAAGCCTAAAAGCGGTTTCCCTCCCTACATATTCAACTTGGATTACGTAACAAAATTAATGAGGTAAAAGCTCTGTAAATTAAAATTGTTCATGGCTAATTGTAGGAAACGTGCCTTAAAAAATGCTGGGAGGCCTAGCTAAAGTTTTAGTCAAAATTTATTTTCCAAAGAAACAATTGAAGGAAAAAAAAACTGTTTCCTTATGTTAAACGCTCTGTGTTGGTTTGGCGCCACTTGGGGAGAATGATTATCTTCTTCGCTGAAGAGTTACAATCATCTGGAATCGACTCAGCTGCTTGATCAAATTATAGGCGCCTTTCGAGAATTGTTGTGATCGTCAAAAGATGGAAACGAGGCTCATCACAAAGTATAACGAGGAAACATCTGCTGAGAGATTAGGAGGGGATCAATAAAAACATGTTTTTATTGTTATTTCTTCATTTGCTTTGCTTTTGATTCTCTGTTGGGTTTGTTTTTTTTTTCTGCTTTCTCATCACCTTCACCTTTATTGCAAATTCCTTCACTGTTACAAAATCGACCTGTGGGATCTGTTAATTCATAGCGGAGACGAAGTGACAGCCAGCCTCCTCTTTTGGTAGAGGGGGGTTCTCTTAGGAGCTGTCAAATAAAACTCTCACCAAAACTGTCAACATAGGTTTCTTCCGATCGTAAGCTGGTCTACAAAGTGTATCATTGTATGTATGTATGTACCGTGCGTACATGCTGCATCAATCGAGTTACAGGAGTGTAGATTATAATTTTTACACTTCATTAGGTCTGGTCAAACTTCTACACCAATGGAACATTGAATTCAGAGCCAAATTACTGTTGAGATTGTGTCAAAAAAAATTTTGATATTATCTTCAACCTTATACCGTAAAATTTCCAACAGATTCCCCAGATGTTCAACATCATTAGCTTTTTAGCATCCATCATTTGATATGTATCTTCCCCGAGATTCGCCAGAGTGCCCTATCATGGGCGTCACAGAGCCAGTACCTTCCGAATTAGTGTACCTCGTTCCGATATCTTACTTCCTGTCGCCCACAATTTAGCGTATGATCATAGGGGATCCATGTTGTGAGCTTTGATGTCTTTCAATTGTCTGACATCCTTGCAACATGACCAGCCCATTGCCATTTGAGCTTTCCAATAGATTCTATGATATCTAATGATATCAATGATATACATTTCTCCGATATACTGTACTATCTTATGATCTCTCCATGTAAAGTTCAGCATGAGTCTTTCCTGCGTAAGCACCATAATTCTCAGCTTGTGGGTCAATGATTCGACTATGTTTCATGTCTCTGCTCCATAGGTGACTGTTGGGAGAACGCATTGTTTGAATACCCTTCTTTTGAGAATTAAGTCTCACTTTACCAAAAGCTTGCCAACTTAATGTTGTTCTTTGCTTGATTTCAGTAAGATTATTTTAGAGCAGCAAGTCTAATGTATAATATAATTTGCATATTGTCAATCTGTCTGGGAAAAAAAACAAGAAGAGAGGGTGCAGAGATTGCAAATCAATGATGAAAAAAACTTTGTTTTCTTGTGTTGACATATGTCTGTACGTTTCTTATTAATGATATAACTATAATTACTACTGCTGCTGATGTGTCAGTTTCGTTTTTCACGCAAAATGAAAAACTTTAGTTAACAATAAATTGATTTAACATTAGAAAAAGACTGTGTAAACATGCTGATACACAGATTGTGGCATACGTTTAGCAAAGCAACAGGTTTTTACAAGTTCAGAAAATTTAAAATATCTTTGATATGTAACAATAATCTTCTAAAACAACAGGAAGCATTATTCCTAACTAGCATTTAGGGTTGATTAACAGAGTTTTAGTCGAATTAGCATCCGTAGCAGCTATCATCATCACCTACTGACGTATCAAAATGAGAGTTACATCTCATGTTCAGTGTTGTTAATTCAGTTATGGCCGAATTCCTTGTTGCAAATTTAATATTTTAAATCTAAATATAGATGATCTCATTTGTACAGAGATGCTAAAAATTATTATTTAGATGATTTTGAATGAAATACTTCATATTTTTATTCAATAAAAAAGACAAGCAAGATTTTCATAAATAATATAATATTTCAATTCAATAAATAAACATAAATGATAAGGGATAAATAAATGAACATTCAATTTATCAATACGTGGTGTATTTCCGAGATCTTACATAATCGTATATATATATATCTATATATCTATATATCTATATATATATATATATATATATATATATATATATATATATATATATATATATATCTATGTATATATATATATATATATATATATATATCTCTCTCTCTCTCTCTCTCTATATATATATATATATATATATATATATATATATATATCCTGTTATACATATATATATATATATATATATATAGATATGTAAGGAAAATCAAGATATTAATAGCTTTTTTAAGATATTTTCTGACTCAATTTTAGATCTAGATTTGAAAGAGGACGCCGCTAGATTTGCTGAATTTCAGCTCATGAATTTGACGCATCTATGGTCTGACTTTTTCACTTTTGTTCATTTGGCAAAACATCTCGAACAGTATCTCTTAAATTGACATCACAGAATCCCAAGTTGGTTAGTTGTAGTTTCAAATATTTTGTACAATTTTTCTTTTCTTATTTGAATTCACTCTAATGGTTTTCACTGTTAGCTATTTGACATGAATCATTGTTTTTACTCCACCAGTGTTCTAAGTCCTGACATATTTCTTTCCCCTCACTGCCTCGTGGGTAAACAAATATAAAGCTACTCATATTCTAATTATCGAAAAAACGCTTTCTTTTTCTAAATATCTCATCATTTTACGCGAAGAAGAGGAAAAAAAACTGAAAGTTTCATGTCAAGTAATTTTTTATGTATCAAAATATACATTTATAGTGAACCATTGACATTAATTAGCCCCTGGGCGAATCCTACATTCACAAAACAAATATTTCATGGAGGAAATCAAGTTAAAAAAACCGAATACATAGGAAAATTGAATTATAATTTTTCTGTCGTTATTTTTTTCACCGGAACTGACGTCAGAAATAACAGAAACTATGTCAGACTCAGGAAGAGCAGTTCACTTCCATAAACTTTATTACATTCAATGTGCAGGTGGTATGGGCAATTGCTCATTTAGTGACGCTGTGTTAGTCTCGCAAATGCTATTGTAGCCTCATAAAAGGCAATTCACCATTATCGTCATCATCATCACCATTATCAGGGGTAACAGCAGATATAGATCTTTATTAGACATCTCTATCATGGTCATAATGAAGTCATGAATTTCTGAACTAGTAGTTTGTCATACCAGAATATACCAGTTTTGCATATCAACTCTCGGGAGCCATGTGATGCCTACTGGTTTTCCATCTTGAGACATGAAAAACCCATCCCCGTAGGAATTTTCTTATGGTCTCTATGATACCTCTCACCCCTGCTTATCTTTAATACAATGTGCTGTCTTGTGATCTATCAAGAAGATGCTAACAACGAATCTCTCCTGTACGCATTGCATGGCATTTGAGAATTAAGTATCAACAGTTCTTTTTCATGATGAAGCATCATTGTCATTCAAAAAATTATGCATCGGTCTTCAGTCTCCCATGAGTTTTTTTTCTCTCTAATTATATATATGTACTAAATGTAGTATGGTAATGATCAACGGTACAGGGTGCAGTATTGACAAACCGAGTTCAAACCCTGGCCTTGACAATTTGTGTATATCATTATCAGCCTTTTAACGTCTCTCATTGTACATAGACCTTCATCAAGATTCGACAGACTCTCTCTATCATTGGCGTCGTGAAGCCAATATTTTCTATACTTGTCTTGTCATGTATTCTGAATTTTACCCACTGCATACTATCCCTTGAGATCCATGTTTTGAATCCTAATACCTTGCTGTCGTCTGACATTCTTGCAACATGGCTAGCCCATTGTCATTTGAGTTTTCTAAAGGATTTTATAATATCTCTGACTCTTGTTTTTTCTCTAATATACCATGCTGTTTTACAGTCTCTTCATAAGATGCTGATTATGACTCTCTCCGTTGCAAGATGCATGGTTCTCAGTTTGAGGATCAACATTTTGGTCAAGTTCCATGTTTTAGCTCAGTGAACATTGTTGATCCTCGACGACCAGACAATTATTCTGCAAGTATTGATAGTGAAGTCTGGCCAATCCTGCCAAGAGTCTATATTGAACGCTAAGAGCTGATGATATATTGTACATATGTGTGTACGTACGTACGTGTGTGTGTGTGTATATATATATATATATATATATATATATATATATATATATATATATATATAGATATATATATATATATATATATATATATATATATATATATACGTGTATGTGCGTGTGTACATGCATGTATATGTGGATATATCTATATATCTAGTAGATACATATTCACAGCTGAATTCAAAGCATCGTCCAGAAAAGTTGTGTTAGTATAGTTTAAGTCAAGCTACGAATCTATTGATGTACTTACGTATATATAAATAGATATAAATTATATAAATCGATTACATGATTACATGTGACATTTCCTCCCCATTCTATCTTGAATATATGTACTCGTATACGTATATATACATCTTTCTCTCTCCTTATGTCCCTCTTTCTGTATATCTATCTATCTATCGATCTATCTATCTATTTATCTATATCTATATCTATATCTATATCTATATCTATATATATATATATATATATATATATATATATATATATATATATATATATAACTGGTTTTGCAGACAAGATCATTTGGGATGATAGCAGGAGGACTTTAATTGGAACGGCCTGAGAGAAGAATATCCTTCTAGCCCGAGCAATGGATTTTGAAGGTGAGCCCGGCTTGCTCAGAGCAAACTTCTCTTTTTAAAGGAAGGTTTACCCCCTTATGATCCAATGAAGTGGCACAGACTGAAGCCATATATATATATATATATATATATATATATATATATATATATATATATATATATATATATATATATATATATATATAAAAATAAGTATATCTTCAAAACGAGAGATGTACCAACTGACTGATAGCAACGGATGGCTATAGACATATTGATTTAGTTCAGTATATTGACTTACCGATCGATCACCGAGAAGACAGATAAATGAATTAGGCGATAGTTAGGTGTAAATTTGGATATGTCGATACTAATAAAAAAGTATATATATATATATATATATATATATATATATATATATATTTATATCCCAATGTATGTATATTTCAATAAAATACATATATCATCCCTAACACACTCACACACAAATTTCTCATTTTATCTCTCCGTACATATAGAACCGAAGAGGCAAAAATAAATCAAAAAGGGCGATGAATATATTCATCGATAGAAACAGTCGATCAAGAGATCGAAGAAAGATAAATAAATATAATGATCGCCAGACATAGATTTCAATGATGCATCGATACTGAAGTTGTGACGGATATGGTCCACATCGGAGAGAGACTGAATACTTGGAAAATACATGGGCACATACGAATACAGTAAATGTGAATTAACCCCATAATCAGGCAAAAATCTGCGTAATAGTTGACCTTGTCTCTCATTTAATTCTTGTAGGTGAGAGATTAAATGTTAATTGTTTCATTTTCCATTGTAGTAACCATTACACCATGTTATAATTTGTATTACGCCTCTATTACACAATCAAACGGTTGTTGTTTACGAAGCAATTCAACTCCTATTTGGCTTATTTTTCTTTTAGAATTTAAAACAAGTAAAAATTTGCACACACAAACAGACATAAAAACACTTAAAGAAAAAATATCAATACACAATACACCTAGAAATCAAAACTAGATGTATGGTGTAAATTTTATAATAAAGGGAGGTGGTATTTGATCAACACTGTTGGGGGCCATGTTAACTGTTTTGTTTGAAATAGTTACATGTTGAAAATCTGATGATCCTAGTAAGAGGAAATTTATACGTTGAGCCATAATAGCAAAATAAAGGAAACATTTTGGAAAATTACATACATTCTTTTGACCGACATTGGGAAATTGGTGTTTGGAGTATAAATTGTGTTATATCATACTGGAATACTCATTTAAAACATTTTTCGTTATTACATGATGATTTTACCATTTAGGCTTGACATTGTAATTAGAATAAACAATTAAGGGACATGGGACTTCTGCAGGAATCAAACCTGTGTCCGATAAGCTAGCAGTTTCTGTGACTGTTTAGTTCTATGATAAGTGCAACACTTCCTGAAAGCGGCTACCAATTCGGTTGCAGGTTCAATTACTGCTGCAATTCGATTTTTCCACCAAGGAATTAGACATTTATTTTCCAATTACCTTCGAGTTGATTTACAACATGGTATACCATCTCTCTCTTTTCTCCCTCTTTGTCTCTCCCTCTCCTGTGTTCCCTCTCTCACCCTCTCTCTCGTTCTATATATGCATATATATATATATATATATATATATATATATATATATATATATATATATATATATATATATGTATAGCGAAGAAAAGGATGAGATTTAACCCTCAAACTAAAACCATACAACGTGCACAAGAGAGAATCATGGTCAACATCAGATGGAGAGATCACAACACAGCAAAATAGAATTAAGGAGAAAGAGGAGTCACAAAATGGCTGGCCATTAATTTAAGATAGGCTGCTGTCGGTGATACTGCTGATGATAAATACATCGTGTTTATCGATGCCATTTTGAACTGATTTGTGTGTAAGTCGAACCGCGGAATTTGGTGCCAATCTCGTTACTATTTAAAAATGTATGCACATAAATAAATGTATCAAAGGGAGGAGATAAATGTGTTTTCTTATATTGAAATAAATTGCTAAACAGGAAGAAAACCAACTTTCCTTTAGATATGTGTCATCGAAATATTATGGAGAAAAAGCAGAAATGAAAAGAAAAAACCAATAACTTGAAAGAAGTGGAGAGTGAAATATTGCCAACGCCAGTATTCTAAAATTTAGAATCGCAAAACATTTTAATGGAGAATATACGAATTTGAATGAAAGCTTTACACACACACACACACACACACACACACACACACAAATATACATATATATATATTTGTGTGTTTTTGTGTGAATATAGTGTGTATCTGTACAACAATCAATTGGATGGTGCTATTTTGATTAGTGTAGGTTTTGATATAAGGTTTAAATATTGCTTGGTACATTACATTAATGTAACTAGGTATAATAGACAAAAAAACCTCCATAGTGAAGTTTTGAAAAATACATGATACATACATATACATGTATATATATACATATATATACATATATATAATATATATATATATATATATATATATATATATATATATATATATATATATATATATATATATATATATATGTATATATATATATATATATATATATATATGTGTGTGTGTGTGTGTGCATGTGTGTGTGTATGTGTTTGTTGTCTTCAAAAAGTAAAGTGCTCAATATTACTAGAAACGGAACAGTATAAAATAACCCAAAATGTGAAATATATCACTGGAAACGAATCTGTCTCGTACTTCATAGTATTTACTAATTTAACAAAAGTATTATATATATATATATATATATATATATATATATATATATATATACATATATATATATATACATATGTATATATATATATGTATATATACATATATATATATATGTATATATATATATATATTTATATATATATATATATATATATATATATATATATATATATATATATATATATATATATATATCCATACATTGATAGATGGAGAGAAAGATAGGTATGGATATAGAAATAATATTAAACACGGAATTCGATGAACAATATGACTGGTATAAATGCATTTTCATCCGTTAGAATTGAGGGGGATAGCATTTATAATCGATAAAATATAAAACCATAAGACACCAAACCAAGGAAAATATCAGAAATCTTTGTGGCTACAAATCACGGTGAAAAAGAGAAAAAGGATAGGAAAACTAATAACTGTTCAGCAAAATGAAAGTAAAAGGTAGCCATATTCTTTTCTTTGTATAGTTATTCAACGAATGTGCTCTTTGCGCATGCTCATTGACTGTGAATTGCGTGATTCGTGTGATTGAGTCGAGAAGCATTCATGGAACTCGTCAAAACTGTCTGGAAAAAGTAATACAAATTCCTTGAGTTTATTAAATATCCTTGTTACAAAGTGTGAGTTAATATGTGCAATATATATATATATATATATATATATATATATATATATATATATATATATATATATATATATATTAAAAAGAGAGAGAGAAATAGAAATAGGAGAGATAGATATACAGATTGGGTGCAAATTAAATCCTAAATGAATGTAAATATTCTCCAGTAGGGAGTCAGTTTTCATATATATATATATATATATATATATATATATATATATATATATATATATATATATATATATATATATATATATATATGTATATATATATATATATATATATTCAGTGCGTAGTTGTAATTTCCACATTGAATAGTTTCTATTCAAAATTGGTACATATATATGTATATAGTTTGATTTTGACAGTCATCCATAGAGTAATAGTTAAAAAGTTATTCTAGCGCAGATTCTAGAACAGATTTAAGAAGCGAATTCGATACTTACACCTGTTTCTAGAAATAATCTAAATACGTGTATAAGTAAGAGCTCAGTATCATGAGCATGCACCTAGAATTTTCAATTGTTCGAGCAATAAACATGCTTTCTAATAGATATGTACTTATATATATTGCATTTCCTATCCATAAACATACAATCTATAAAAGAGATATATATGAATATGTACAAATGAAAATCTGAATAAGTATACACATGTATGAATATATATGTATATAGGGAAAACCCAGACATCATCATCATCATCATCATCATCATCAGTCGTTGTTACACACAGACCTTTCCAAGGATTCACCACACGTCCGTATTGTAGGCCCCCTGGAGCATATATATTTGCTGAGCTTGTTTCGTCCGTCTCACCATCTCATATTCTGCTGGGTTTGGTTCCTCATTTGATCTTTTTGATTCGATGTTGTGTGTCATGATGTCTATCTTTATTTCTTGCAACATGACCAGCCCATTACCATTTGAGTTTCCTTTTGGTTCCCATGATGTCTATGCACTAGTCCTTCCCTTAATATACTGTGCTATTTTTGGCCCCTCCATGTGATGTCACGCACTCTCCTCTCACGAACACGTTGCATAGTTCTCAGCTCGCAGGCCAGTCTCTGGCTCGAATTCTATCTTTTAGCCCCATAAGTGACTATTCGGAGGATGCATTGGTTGTATGCTCTTCTGTTAAGGACTAATCGTATTTTCTTGTTCTTCAAAGTCGGGTTTGCTTTACCGATAACCGTCCTTGAGAAGCTAATTTTATCAATATATATGATTGAAAAGGAACTATCAATTGTGTTGGCTCTGAAATATTTTAATATGATTATAAGAAAGTAATATATCTACAAATGGTAAACACTTGTATATTTCATTATTTTTACCCTGCCCAAGCGTACAATGAAGAATCCCCGAGGAACAGTGAATAAAGATAAGATTGAATGATTCAAGGGAATCCCAGAGAGAAACTAACAACACATTTTGATAAACCTTTGTGGAATTGGAGAATATGTTACTAAAAGTGATCACAAAAATTTCTCAATCATCGGCAAAAGTGAGGTACGCTGAAAGAGAGATTTAACGTAAATTAATATTCACACAGTCTTTAGAGCAAATGAAGAAGAGAAATTAGCGAAATCAAAATGTTCTTTTTGTTTCCTAGTAAGCTACAAGGAATTAACTGGTAGGGTGAATTTCAATTGAAACTTTTGACATGGCTGGATCCTACAAGTGACCCAATATGCGTTTGATCACTGTACCTCAATCGTTCTATTAAGAAAGAAAATGTCACATCTCTTATATGACAGTGTTTACCATTTACACAAAAATGATTTTAGCACGATTGAAAAAGTGTAAATAGTTGTGGCTATACAATGAAAGCAAGAGTGTCACTGGATATTACTTTTGGCTTAGGATTAGAACGTTTAACTTTCACACTATGCAGCAATGCTCAAGCAGTCAAATCTTTCAAAAGTTGTATGCCATGAATCTTTTCTTGTGCACCAATCTTTACATCGACATTATATACACACACACACACACACACACACACACACACACACACATATATATATATATATATATATATATATATATATATATTTATTTTTCCTTTTGGAGTGTATGCCATGGTTGTTTTACACATATTGCCGTCTTGCATATGTATATGTTGTGGGAGTGAACAATAGTATAATGGTACAGAGAACAGAATTGGTAAACCAATTTGTATTTTGTCTAAGTCTATTTATTTTCACTTTGAACTAATGCCCTTGGGAAAAGCAATAATGCAGGGGTTCCGAACCAGGAAGTTATTTCCTCCTTGCAGCGGAAATTTACGTTACAGATGCTGAGGAATATACACCATTGATTGGTATATTCAAACTGTTGAAATATTGATCTTTTGCTACTGCTAATATACTTGAGTGGCTTTTCCCTGAAAAAAAAAACAAGCAAATAAATACAGACATTTACGTATATAAAATTACATAGTTAATAAGTATACTACAGACAAAGACACATACATACATACATATATATATATATATAGCCATATATATATATATATATATATGTAGCCATATATATATATATATATATATATTTATATATATATATATATTCAATATATATATATATATATATATATATATATATATATATATATATATATATATATATCCTCTCAAGTAGAGAGACCACAAAACTGCACAACATATCAGGGAGAAGACCGAAGTCTGAGACATCAAAGAATCCATTAGAAAACTCAATGGCAATGGGCTGGCCAAGTTGCAAGGATGGTAGACAACCGATGGACATCAAAACTCACAACATGGATCCCCAGAGATCACAAGCGCAACCAAGGCTGGCAGAGTACTAGATGGAGAGACGATCTAGAAAAATTCAGGAAGTACTTACTTCGTGAGTAAGTTGGGCTTCAGCAGTCCCAAATTCTTTAATTGTTGATTCTATTTACATAGTCTACGGCGAATGATACAGAGACCGTTTAATGATGGGAGATGATTTCAAAAGGTATTTCAAAGTAATATAACGCATTTATGATTATATTTATGTAGGTGTGTATGAGAGCATTTTCTGTTATATATTTTTAAGCGTATATATGCAAGTGCAGTTAATCCTTTTGAAAATCTTCTGTACTGTTTAAATCGGGATCACTGAGTGTATCGTTATAATTGAATATTTTCACAGCTCATATTCACGTACATTGATTTGTGGAGAAATACGATGCTGCATGGAAAGAAAGCTCCGATCAAAATGTGCACCAATTAGAGTATTCAATTTATATATGTATACACATTCTTTCTTCTGATATATATAGTTATTGATATTGCATATAGATACACATACACAACCACACACAAATATACGGATAGACATACATCTGCATTTGCATATGGTGAATTGTAGATTTTATCGATCCATTTCAAAACATGATGCACGATCAACATTGATGTACTAACCTCCAAGATAGCAATATATATATATAAATATATATATATATATAAATATATATATATATATATATATATATATACATAAATATATATATATATATATATATATATATATATATATATATATATATATATATATAAGACAAAAAGTCCAATGTTATAATGCTCTATAACATAATTTACAAAGTTTGTTCTAATACAAGTCAGTTCTGATCTGTATGTCTGGTTCTAGTAGATTGAGGGTGTGTGAGTAGATAATATATATATATATATATAATACACAAACAAACACACACACAAACATACATATATATATATATGTATATATGTATGTGTGGGTATATATATATATATATATAAATATATATATGTATATATATATATGTATATGTGTGTGTGTGTGTGTGTGATTTTGTTTATGTACATTGTATGGAAATATACAGACCTCCATAGTTTAAAAAACAAGATCATTGAAGATTATTCAATAACAATCATGGAATAAAAGGGAACATATATATAATATACTAAAATCAAGATACATATATATATATATATATATGTTGAAGACCACAAGCACCGAATCTGTTCGTTTGTCTCTTTGCATCACAGTGAAGACATAAGCTTTGCTCTCTTCTTTTCTTCAGAGCTTTCTGGCGAGAGGAAAAAAACGGATACATTTTTGGGCGGCAGCAAGAGGATTACTGACTGTCTTAGTTTAAACACAGGCACATTCTGCTGAAATAGATGAGAAGACATGTGGACAGAAAAAAAAGACATAAAAGACGAAACAAAACGAAAAAGTGAAACAAGTGACTGAAAAAGCTATTTTAAAAAAGAGATATGATAATACATCCATAAATAGCCTAAGAAATATCATCATTTTCACGAGTTCTATACTGATATATATATATATATATATATATATATATATATATATATATATATATATATATACATATATATATATATATATATGATGTGAATTGGCTATACAAACAAGTTCATGTTTCTGTGTAGCAAATCCAAATCCTATTATATATATATATACCTATATATATGTAAATATAATACACACACACACACTCACACACACACACACACACACACACACACACACATATATATATATATATATATATATACATTTCCAGCTCTACTCTGAAACAACTTAACTTTTGAAGTATAAAGTTTTGTTTTTTTGAAATCCACTGCAAAAAAAAACAAAACAAAAAAAAAGAACCAGCAACTACAACAACAACAACAACAAAAATGATAAACAAGATTATAATAGTTCTGTGATCTGATCACCAACCAATGTCTTTTTTCAGATTCACTAATATACTTTACAAAGAAACATGTGGATTATCTATGGGGTCACCTCTGAATGGCGTCATGGTTTGCCTTTTTTCTTGAATTCTTAGAATCTGGTCCTTTCTGAAAATATAATATTGCTGAACATTTTTGGTATATTATTGATGAGTCTATATCATATCCATGAAAAATAAAATTAGTGAATATGATTTAAAGAAAGGTAGAACACGTGAAAAAATTCACACATGAAAAAGAAGACATCGAAATCCTACCATTTCTGCATCAACTTTCACATAGAACAAGCAATAATTTGGGATTCAGTCTTTCCCACAAATCAAATAACAGAAACGATTTCCTGGATAGATAAGAGAATGAAAGGATAGGACAGGAAGAAGATGTAGTGAATCTGCATTAATATTTGATTGCAGAATGATTTAACAAAGGCCAGGATTTTACAACTTATCTAACAAGTCAAAATTCAACATGATCGCGTTGGATGCTGTCCTACGAAATTATCTGACATCTTCAAACTTTACAGATTTCGAAGCAGTTACATGTTGAAATGATTTTTATCCAGAGTTCAATCTATCCCTAAGCTTCCTTGGTCGACCACAAAGCTTTTTATTCAGTTTGATACCAGTCCCATGATGCTTTGCAATATGTCTGCTGATAGTGTAAACATCCAATCACGGTATGCAAGCGATAACCGGAGGCGGTAAACCAGATTATACGTCTTTGTTGCAGTAGACAACTAATTCTCGTTGTGCATTTTCACCGAAACCTACAAAATAATATCTAACAGTAGCGCTAACAACTGCTAAATAATGATCCCTTAGTTGCAGTGATTAAGGGCCTGGAAAATGACTGTGCGCTTTGAATGACAACCTAGATAAGATTTGATCCTACGCATATCGACATATTTCATGTCAATACAATATATGTCTTAGAAGAAACGGATCTTTTTCGAAAACAAATTTAATGATTAATAATTCTCGTTTAGAATAGCGCCCTCGCCTGTTGATAAATTTCCAGATTTTTTAAGTTTTCTGGAATCCATTTTGGGTCTCATTTTGTGTAACAGAGTGTATATTTCTTTGCTCTCTTTCAATTATTTCCTCTTTGGTCTGAAATTAGCTTGGATTCTAAGACTGATTTAAAAAAAAAGTCGATAGGGGCCAAAGCTTAATATAAGCACGACTGGAAAACAAGAATCATATAGTGCTCAGTCCTAATTTCGTTTATTCTTTCGGGAAATATCTTGCAATTTTTGCAGCAATACAGAGTATCATTTTTCCTTTTTCAAAACTGAGTGGCACGGACATTTACAGGTTCCTAAATCTTTGAAAACTTTCGACAATCTGGCTAAGCAAAGAATTCTGTGCAAACGTATTGCTCTCCATTGTTCAAGTCAGAGATTAAAACAAAGAGTGCACTACAAACACATTACCACCAGCTCGTTTATCTCAAGTGCTAACCAACCAACATCCTGCAAAACATTTCAGTTACAAGCATGCGTTAAAAGTTCACTTCCTCCGTGGACAACCATTGCAAATATATACTCATTTATATATATATGATACGTTGTATTACTTTGAAACAGATGAAAGAGAATAAGCAATTGAAGTGTCCTACAGCGACTAATTCATTCAATTCAAACTGTCTACACCAAAACATACTTTTACAGTGCATCAACGGGGGGTCGTTACAAGTACAGTTTTAAAGCAAAATAACGCATCTATATTTATTAAGGTCAGATTTTATGTCCGTGTCTTCATGGTATAGATATATATATATAAATGACCAGTGTATGAATGTAGATTATAATTTATTTACTATTATTGAACTGAAAAGACAATAGGCTCTTCAAATTGTCTCTTCAATATATATATATATATATATATATATATATATATATATATATATATATATATATATATATTGTATCATCCACAGACAGCTGTTTTTTGTGTTACAACTCTTCAGTGTGGCTATAGACTTTCCATTATCCCATCCAGTACCCTATTACATGATTTACTGACGAAGGATTGAAACCTTCGCTTCAGACCCGGAAGCCGATATCCTACCTTTGAGCTGGACTGTCAGTTAGGCTGAATTTAAGCAATATATTTGTTTGTGCATAAATTACCCACCACCAGAGTGCTCTATTCTTATGGAAGAGCATATATATATATATATATATATATATATATATATATGTAGGGGTTGTATTTAGATGCATTTATATACATATGTATAAATAAAATATATAATCTCCAAAGTAATATTCTAATAAATGATTGACTGATTCTGTTTTAATACTTGTCAGTTCTGCACCCTGTGCCCGCTTCCAGTAAATGGATAGAAACTAGTTGCACTCATGAATAAATAATTTCCTTTAATTCAATATTCTTACTCCTTTATGAAATACTTACGTTTCATTCCGTTCCAAGCATTTTTTAAAGTAATCTTTTCACCGCTTTCCCTTTTCTTATTAGATCGATAAATCGTGGTTTGTTGCCCGAAGAAAGCGTGATTGACATAATTAGGAATTGATTCCGACAAAGCTTTTGATTTCGAAGCGGTTTTCTTACAAACGACATGCATTGTACGATTTGAGAGATTTTCTAAAATCTATTAAGCTTATCATAGTCTGGCACATGGCCACAAATGTAAGGAGAGCGATTTAGGAATCAAACTTACGAAGTAGATATAAGGGTCCCTGTGAGAATACTTTGGTAATAGTTTTTCGTTTGTTTTTGGAGGAAATTCAGTCCTTAAGCTTGGGATACGAATTGCTATTCAAAATTCCGAGCATTCGAACAGCCTGATTCACCATTCAATTTATCCAATGTTTCCTGTTTTTTCTTTGAATTTTTAAACATATCTCAAAATAACTCCACTATTTTCCATGAATTTCCTTTTTTGAACGTGCCAACTTGAGCTTCAAATTAATCGAATTTCCGATAGCACCGGACCCGATAGTTACTCTGTGCCAATCTTCCAAGAGGGTTAAAATCAACAATTGTAGGCAAAGATTCTTCTTGTCTCGAAAACTGGCACCGTTGAGGAGAACACAACTGCACTAGTCATTGGGGCAACTGAAAATTAATTGCAAATATCCAAGTGCCGGTATCTTCCAAGTCTTCAGATGTGTGCCTTGGGCTATATTATTGCTTCTACGAAAAAGGGCGAAAAGCAGGGGTGGCGTTCAGTTTTTGTTTCGCAGCGAGCCATTTTAGAGGCAGCATGTACGCTCTGTATCTTTATCTTACTTCTCATTCTCCTGTGCCTCTAACCAAGCCAGCTTCCAAGAACCTAGCCAAACATATTTTCCTCATTTAAACCAATTGTAATTGCTCTTCGCTTCACGCCATTTCAGCTTACGGATTCTTTTTAGAACGTCCTACTTTAGGATTATGGATGAATCTTACTTCATATCGCTTCCGGACAAAAACTTTCGCTTAGATAAGTTTATAGTCGGGGATCTAATTTACAATCTACGTTTTTGCTAAAGTTTCCCCTTAATTTGTTTCCTGGAGCGTTTGCACTTGTTTTTTTTTTTTTGTTCGTTTTTTTCCTGAAAAATTCGGATTTTTTGTATTAATTGCTGTTCAACAAAAGGAGAGAAGACTGACATATTAATTGATCACCTTCTTTAGCTTTTTTTTAATTAATCACCCCTAACATGATATGCTGGCAAAGGACAACAGTCATGGTATGGTATCAATTGGCTAACTAACCAGAACTGCTTCTTTAGACATTCAAAAAATGGATTCACTTCGTTTCTTCTTTGTCTTTTTTTATTTGCTGCTATTTAAGTATTAAAGTTATTTTCTCCACTTCATTTTTGTCCGTCTTTCCCTGTCTTCATCTTCGCCTACAGGTCAAGTTGAAATATCATTTTTAGACGGCGGCTCGCTGAAACTAAATATCTTCCCGACGATTTTTTGAAACTTGATATTTAAATAAAATTAGCAGTAGTTAAAAAACGGTGAAGACCTGTCGTCTGCATCATTCGCGTATATACACAAAAATATCTTCAACCTCTGTCGGATAATTTTAACTCTTCAGCTAATGTGTCTCTTAAACGAGTTCATTCCCTCTTTATCGCGAAATTTACGCTTAATTATTGACTCTCAGACCGAGAACTATGCAACGTGCACAGTAGATAATCATACTTGATATCATATGGAGTTATCACAAAACAGCACATTGTACTAGAGAACCTAAACGGGACAGTGATACCGTAAAAACAATTAACCAGAACATCTTCACCTTCTATCGGATAGTTTTAACTCTTCAGCTAACGTGTCTTTCAAACGAGTTCATCCCTCTTTATCGTGAAATTTACGCTTAACGATCGACTCTCAACTGAGAACTATGCAACGTGCACAGCAGAAAATATTACTCAAAATAACATGGTGGAACCATAAGACAGCACTTCATACTAGAGAACAAATAGGAGTCAGGATTATCCTAAAAATGATTGGGAAAAATTGTATGACTATAGCCATTTTGCCAGAATTGAACAAAACCATATGATATCACAAATCAAACAACGTATTCTCAGAAATCATATGCAAAACTGTGACCAACAAAAGATAGAATGGCGTGACAAACTGAACAAGATCAGAAGGTAATAACTCTGCGATGCCCATGAGAGAGAGAGGGAAGGCGTACGAAAGGTATTAAAGTGTTGCTGATGTTATTGATGATGATGATGTAGTTACATGATTGTATTATAAGCTTCTAATCTGAGGCTCTGTGGTCTGGCAAATCCGTTGACCCCACAAGTTTCAAATATGCAGCACACAAACCTCTGATATCAATCGATTTAGTTCTTTATAAATGTTTCTCTCAATCTCATAGAATATTTTGAATACAAATAATTGAACATTTTGAGCCGACTCAAGTATTTTCGAATTATTATGACAAAATTCAAATCATATATACTATATCTATGCGATTAAAACAATCCCTCCTATATCAATCTCAGTCTATCACACACACACACACACGTACACATGTGTGTGTGTGTGTGTGTGAGAGAGAGAGAGAGAGAGAGAGAGAGAGAGGAATAGGTCTATAATATCTGCAATGAAGATTAAAAGAATTTACAAAAAATTGTGAAAAAAATAAAGCCAAACTTTTCAGTTATGGTTTTGAGGTGAAATAGTTTTTAACATGCCTTAATCGGTTTCGTATAGGCCTTCAGAAAGATGATATGAGGAACTGAATCATATTGTCCTTTCGAAGAGATGTACGAAACCGGTTAAGATTTACTAAAAACCATTATACCCAAGAAGCTTAACGAAAATTATATATATACATACATACATACATACATATGTTATTGTGTCATCCACAGACAGCTGTTCCATTGTATTACAACTCTTCAGTGTGTCTTTAGATTATTAATTTTCCCATCCAGTACAACGAGGTAGGATTGAAACTTTTACTTCTGATCCGGTATCCTACCTCTTTTCCATGGAACTGGACGGTCAGTAAGGTTGAATTCAAGCGATGTATTTATGATCCCCATTCACCAGAGTGCTCTATTCCTATGGAAGAGTATTGCATAACCTTACAATGAATGAATTACCTCACTTAAAGAGTGCTAAACCCTGAATAGGAGAGCGTTAAATATATGTATGTGTGTGTGTGTATTTCTGATCGGAACATTAGTTAGTGTTCATAGACCAAAAATAAATGATGCTGATGGTATCTTGAGGGTTATCGGATGTTGGATTCGTAGGGGTTATCAGGGGAAGACGGTGTCAACTGCCTCTATAACAGCTCGTTGTAAAACTAACGCTGAACGCTCTCTCAGCTTTTCGCCTTTTTTCGTAAAAGCAAAAAGAGTCAGAATGCAAACAACCAGACGGAGATGGAGACATACGCACAGGATGAGGGGAGAATTAGAGGAGAGGGGAAAAGCGTGCGAGAAGTAAGGGAGTGGGCTAGATATACGGAGAGAGAAGGGATAGAGAGCAAGGGAGATGGAGAGAGTTGGAGGCAGTGAAAGGAAGCAAGATCAAGATAGAAAGAGTGAGGATGAGCTGGGAATGGAAAGAGAGTCAGAAAGAGAGAGAAAGAGAGAGAGAGAGAGAGAGAGAGAGAGAAAGAGAAAGAGAAAGAAAGAAAGAGAGAATGTAAAAAACCTAAAATTGTATAAAGTCATAATATAACAAATATGTACGCATACAGATGTTTATTCGAAAGTATATTACTATTTCTTATGTAGGTATATCTAAAAATACGTACTTTCGCCGTGAATTATACCTTTTGATATTCATAAGTACCTTTTTTCTATTAAGGCGACCTTATCCGAGTGAACTGCGGTCGAATTTTCAAACTTATTATGATGAGTAAGAAATACAGGGTTTATATAAATAAACTCTGAATAACAAATCGCTTTTTCACAATGAGAGGACATTTGTTGACTCCCCTTTCTCTGTTTTTACTCAATTGCTTTGTTATAAAAAATAACAGCAAGACTTATTTCTTCTTAATGTTCTCCATTTCAAGATATCTGACTTTAGGGGAGGAACTCAGTTAACTAATACCTCCTTTTAAGAAAAAAACTGTCTGTGCAAGATTTTCCAACCTACGGGCCTTATTGATTGTCCCTTATACATATATACATATATATATTACATCTCTTCAGTGTGGCTATAGACTTTCCATCATCCGATCCAGTACCGCGAGGCAGAATTGAAAGCTCCACTTCAGATCCAGAGACCGATATCCTACCTCTGGGCAACGGAACTCGACGGTCATTAATGCTGAATTTAAGCAATACATTTCATTTACGCAGAAATGACCCATTTACCAGAGAAAATTATAGACTGCTTCATATTATATAGAAACTTTTATCTGCAACGGTCTTCCATCATCACACTTATTACAGGATTGTTGTGTCACTTAGTTTAAACAACGTTTATATAATAAAAAGGGGCTGCTGCAAGAATCGAACCTTCAACCTACAATGCAGCCGCTTCAACGAGACATTGGTAACTGTTTCCACTCCAAATTCTTATCCTGTTTATTCTTGGTTTATACATGCTCTATTCATTCCATTCAACGCGATGGTTATGTATTAAAAAACTGATATATGATCCAACAAAATGATTATAAATGGCTTCATATAATATAGACACTCTTCTTCGAAATGGTCTTCCATCATTACAGTCATTACACAGTTATTGTGTCACTTGGCCTGAACAATGTAGATATAATAAACAATAAAAAAAAGGGCGGCTGCAAGAATCGAACCTTTGACCAACAATGCAGCTGCTTCAACGATGCAATGGTACCTGATTTCACTCCAAATTCTACTCCTGATTATCATTGTCTATTTGTGCTCTATTCATTTCATTCAACACGATAGTCGAGAATTAAGAAATGGATATGTAATCCGACAGAATGATTGTAAATTGTATTATATTCTATAAAAAACTTCTATTTATAATAATTTCCCATCATCATTTAAGTAAATAGAATAAACACCAGGGCATAAGAAATCAGAAATAATATCTAAAATGACTCCCCTCTGTTAGTCAATTACTTGGCTTGAATATCGTAAATAGAAATAGAAAATACAAGAAAAAAGCGGCTACTTTAAAAATCGAACCTGCAAGCGTTGGAGAGGCCACTTCAACGTAGCATTGCTATCAACCAATGAGTTTAACGGCCCAACGGAAACTCCTTTGTATCTTCTACTCCCATTTTGTTCATTTACTGCCAATGTCTGCACTGTTTATTTCTAATGCTGAGCTTGTCTATATCCTTCCTTATAGTTCAGACCTCTCTATATGTATGTATGTATCTAATATATATATATATATATATATATATATATATATATATATATATATATATAGATAGATAGATAGATAGATAGATAGGGAAAGAGAGAGATAGAGAGAGATAGAGAGAGGGACCGTTGTAGTTTATATCTTTACTTCGTAGCAATGCCAAAATATCTTTTTAATGACACGTCACAAGAGCTGAGGAACGGAGACTCAATGAGTGTTTATCCCATTATCATTTTATCTCTTATCTCTGAACATGTCTTTTTAGAAGATGTGTTTAAGATAAGTTTGACACTCAATCAAGGAAACACAGCCAGACAAGGGCCACACACGTAAGAAAATGATATGAAAGCGACAGGCCATTTGTTCCCCAATAAAATTGTGTAAGCTTTAGTCTTGCAAACGAAGATGGGAGACGGCTCTTTAGTTTCAGTGCCTACTGATGACTGACACAGCCAATGGGGAACATATGTACGTCAAACATACCTACCACAGCATTTGCTGGGGATGGTCTGAGATGGTTTGTTTACTCCACTAGTCTCCGTGTGGGACATAGACGGCAATTAATCCGTTGCAGTTTAATTAACAAATTGGTTACTTACGGGGTGGGCTTGCTAGCACTATGATGCAACCCCTTCTTTATCCTTTATTTATGGGAGCAGCCTACGTAAGTGTCAAGTTAGAAACTGTCAACCAAAACTGTTACAAAAAACTGTCGACATAGGTTTTTCCAATCGTATGCTCATTTGGCTGGTGGGCTGAATATGTATCAAGAGTAGAGGCCGTACCAGAACTGAAATATGTGTCTAAGGAAATGCTCTCCTCACTTAGGGGTTCAATTTACAATATAGGTTTATGCTTAATTGGTCCTTAGTGTGTATCGATCATAGACTCTTGATCTGGGAAAAATCTGGTTATTTCTATCACCGCCAAAGTAAATGCAAGAGGAGTAACTTATTCACTAATCATCCCATTTCCAAAATTTTGGATTAATCACCCCAACATGGCATGCTGCCAAATCACAATAGTCCCGTAATGGTTTGTATGAGTGACAGAACCGACCTGTCTCGCTCAGTTTTTTATGAACCATCTTTTTTTCTCAGATAGATCACCTTACAGCTTGGTGAAGAGTATGATTCATTCCTCTCCTAAGGGCAAACCGTAAAGGTGGAACATAAGAAAAACTTATCAAAAGTTGAAGTTGAAAAGTTTGGTGTGGTGTACGGGAACAAAAAATGCATATACGACAATCCACTTTTGAATGAGGTCCATAAACGTTTTGGAGTGCAAATTTCATTCTCGTGTACTTAGTGCTTTTTTTGTAATTGTTCATGAGTCAGGTATATTTTTAATGGCTTTTATCCTCTTCAAACTTTGATTTTCTGACCAGGACTCTGATACATTGAAATATATCTATTATTAATTGTAATTGTAAACTGGGGAATCTGCAAATTTTATTCGTAAGTAAAAAAAATACACTTTACTTTAGAAACCAAAAACGACTAAACAAAGGGAAGATTCTTCAGAAAAGCTTTAAAATGGTGATTTTTTAAAAGATTTGCAATTGTATTGCAATCCATCATCACGAGCCTGACCCCGAAATATAATGTTGCATCATATCCTCGTTATAAGTTCCTTGATGGCAAGGTTCAACGTCCAGTATATCATAGCTGAATAACTCACCTTCCTCTCCGAATACACTCAAATATTCTCATTGAATTTATCAAAATTAATGCCAAAGATATAGACATTGGAGAGCAGTCTGTCGACGAATTTACCGTAGTTCTTCACCATAGTTCCAATTGGCTGTACTTTGTTTCCCGTATTGTGATCAACCTGGGAGCCTCGAACCATTGTGACAAAGTTATAGCATGCTGCTTTGTCCCTCTTTAATTAACTCAAGAAATTCTTTGCTCTAACGGATATTCCTTATCTGATCCCCGACGAAGATACCAATTTTGACATTTTCCTCAGAAAGCACATCGTTGCGGCGGCTGCTAAGATGTACAAAACCTACAAGCCATATTTTAGCACTCCTTGGGATCAAAACTTAGTACCTTTTAACTTGCAATTCAACAGTGTCAGGACCTTGCTAAATGACTTAGGGTATGATTGGTGCAACTGGAAGGTCATCGGAAATTCCATTATGGTGGCCTTTCTGAAGGATCTCAGAAGCACTTTTACCGATTTTTCACACTTTCTTCACCTTTCAGACAACAGACGCACACTACCGATGGCTACCAATGCGTATGGAAATAAGTCTAATCAAAGAATTCGCCACTGCGCTAGAGTGGATATTCGAAGCCTTAAGTTACATTCCGCCCTGTCTTGAGCCAAATACGTATAGTACGGAATATCAATCTTCTGATTGTAAAACCGAAGGTTGAAGAGAATTGAAGAGAATAATAGTCATTTCTGAACATTTTACACGTATTTAGTCAGACATTTAGACTGGACATAGGGACCATGGAAAGTAAAACTAAATTTCCATAATATGATAGATACAGATATAGATATAGATCATTGGAAGTTGATAAATATACACAAGTAGTGGAATACATGAGCCTAGCAGTAAAAGGCAAGCCAATGTGAATAGTCATGCAATTTTGACTTCTTTTCTTAAAATGGAAAGATTGAGAAAATCCTTAAGTATAAAAGTACGGAAAACACTAGTGTTATACTGGTTGCTAGTAATTGGATAGCATGTCTTGCATTCGCCATAAGGAATAGACGGTTTTAATCAGCATATTTGTGAACGTTTCTCTTCTTATATCTACTTTTTCCATGACAATGATCCTTTCTCTTTGCAGACAGATTTTACATCTACATTATAAAAGAAACAACAGCGAAAGTCTGATAGTCCTAATAACTCTCGAAGCGTAGTATTGTGATTGAGTATACCTTAAATGCATTGTGAGCTATGCAATATTCAGAAAAAAATTCCTCTGCAAATGCTATTGTTAAGGAGAGTAATTGTGCATGGATCCGCGCACAAAATCAATCAGTTCCCTCGTAGCACATTGTCCATCTTTCAACAGGATTCTACTAAATCTTTTTTGAGGAATTTAGGAGATACCGCCTTGATTGTTATTGACATATACATGAACGCTTTGAAAAAAAACAAAAAACGCTAGAAAAAAATCTTCAAGCCAATAAAATATTTACCACCGCTTTCTTACTCCGTTGTTCACCTTTTAACGAAATTCCATTGGAATCCATTCGAAATATATCGCAAGAACAATCAAACATACTCACAGATACAACCAAATGCACACACTTCTTCAAAATCCTTGACAGAGGTAAACACACTATATATTCAAACATTCACTAAGCCTAGACTAGTCTGGCACAAGGCCTCAATAATGGGATTGCATATGATTGTTGAATTAACTTTATCATTGAATGGTTTGTGTGATGATTATGGTTACCGTGATGCCATGGTAGGTATTTTAAATACTGAACGGAGCTTAGTCTAGCACGGGGGATTAGTAGTGGGATATCTGGTTTACATCGTACTCACTATCATAGTGTTGGTAAAGATTGAGCAAATGGTCATACTCATTGACATGCCCTACAATTACAGCTCCTTGTAGAATATTGAATAAGGAAAGAAAAACTCCATATATTTTCTTATGGATTCCTCTATCAACAAAAAAAAACAAACTCACCTACAACGTATCAGTTAGTAAACTGCACCAGTCGGATAGATTTCTTTAAAGAGCAAGAGATATTGTCAACTAATCATATATTGTTGTTCCAAATATCAGATACTTAAAGCCTGTTTACGAATAAAACAAATTTTTAGTTCTATTTGGCAGCAGGAAAATTTTTTCAGACATTTCTTAGAAAATTTATAAACGGCTGCACAGCGAGAAAGGGAAGGAAAAATAAAATGTGAATTCAGCAAAAAAACAGTAAAACGTATCGTCTGATTCCATCTCAAGTTGTTATTTTGGGAGTCTCTCGTTGGGTCATATCTTAGGTTATACACAAGATTTGGGGTTTTGATATTTTCTTACGTTTGCTTCCGTCCAAAAAACTGTACATATTACACTTTTTTCAAGGATGCTAACATGAATAACTAAAGTACGTGAGGCACCATTGAGTGAGATTGTAGGCTGTGTGACAGAGGTAGGCCTTTTCACAATCCGTGCATTGTTTCTCAGCAAAATATCACATTACCAAACTCATGAGGTTTCTTTCCGTAACCCTGGGACGTTTGAGAGTGATTTCAGATTATTGAACAGTTAAAAGCTTCAGTGTGTCAGATGTGGTCTTTTGCACAAGCTTGGGTTAAAGGGAAATCTTGCATTTTTCTTTGAAGTTTATTAGACCCTGCTTTCTATTTCTTGTTCAGTCAATTGTAGGCTGGTCAGAACTCATCCTACATGAATATATGATAGGTCCGTGTGTGTGTGTGTACGCACGAGTCTATCAAAGACCAAGCTTTACACATGTATATATTGAAAATGAGCAAATGTGAGTGTACATTGATATATGAGAATGTGGGTATCGATTGGATGTCTGAGAATAGGGCTATGCATACATTTTTAAAAAGTTGCATCAAGGTTATATTAGGCAGTGTGCGTCAGAAAGTATGTAAGTGTGTGTCTGCGAAGGACCATTTATATAAATTTGTATATACTTATCAAGGAATATGTATATACATGTGCATATGTGTGTGAATACGTTTGTGAAGTAATATCTATATGTTTATGTATGCATATCTATGGATTAGTATATATTTGTGTGTATAGGTGAGTGTTGTGCGTTATATATCTCATCCATAGGAATAGAGCACTCTGATGGATGAGGGATTTCTGTGTAAACAAATATATGGCTTGAATTCAGCCTTACTGACTGTCCAGTTCCGTAGTTCAGAGGTAGGATATCCAAAGTGAAGGTTTCAATTCTGCCTCGCGGTACTGGATGGGATAATGGAAAGTCTATAGCCACACTGAAGAGATGTAATACATCGAAACAGCTGTCTGTGGATGACACAATATTATATATATATATATATATATATATATATATATATATATATATACATATATATATATATATATGTATATATATATATATATATATATATATATATATATATATATATATATATGCGTAAATTTATGTTCGTGTGTTAGGGAGTATATATATATGTAATAGGAAATTTCATTTGTATGTATGGTTTTGCCCGTCATCAATAAGTTGTTTTCTCTTTTACAGTATTATAGTAGATATATATCTTTTATTCATATCAGATTAATCTAATGATATCACTTCATTCATCACTATAAATTTATATCTATGTGAATATATTCCCAGCAATATGTCCATACCTATCAATAGATCTCTCCATGGACATTTTCTTAATGCTTTGTCTGCCTTATGTTATCACAACCCAGAGGTCTTGAAAACTCTTTGAAGTCTTAATGGTACTTGATAAACAAATATACATATTTTCATTTGATATATCCGATGAAATGTGATATATCATCATCAAAAATCATCTGGTATATTGGAAGACTGATAAGAAATACCTATGATTCAACTGACAGAGGTAAGTATTTTTCCATCAATCGATACAGTGATGAGGGCGTGTAGAAAGACAGGAAACTTACTAGCACAGTCAATAATTGTACAACTGTAGCACTGAGTTTCATGTGTAAAATATTCCATTGAAAAATGAATATGGTTAGAATAAATTCTATTTGAGACATCAGTGGCGTTTTCCACACGAAAACATCTAAAATAGTTTGAAAAATCATCTAAAAGAACGTAGACTTTTGATAATCTAAATGTTTTCAATAAACTTGTCAAAATAAGGCCACAAAAAGGTCCAAGGAACTTTTTGTCTGAAAATCTAAAATTTCTTTTTAGGATTGATCTAGAATCATGATGTCATTTTCTTGTACATAGACAAAATAGTACAACCAGAAATGCTAGAATAAACAAACAGACAAACCCACGCACAAACAAAATGATAGAATCGTTCATCATCTTTGATGGCCACAGTTGTTCAATAATTCTGGGGCCGGAAAAAAGTTTTGAAAGACCATGGAAGCGAAATGAAAAGATGCTTAACGATCAATTTGGAATCATTTGGTATGAATAGAGCCACTTTGGAGAGCACCCAGCCGATGGGGATAGAGCGTGGAGTATACAGTGAATGCATGATGTGAGCTATGTCTCACGGATGTGAAACGTGGAAATTGACTAAACAAACTGAGAGACAATTGAAAATCGTGAGAAAAGCCCCAGGGAGAGTAATTCTACTGTTAGATTAGAAAAATATCTGAATGAGCCAGAGGGAGGACTACAGTGACGGATAAAATGGAAAAAAAATAATTAAATGACGAAGACGAAGATGGGCTGAGCGCTTAGGAAGAAGAGATGACAACAATAACCGATCAGTGTCCGTAAGTCAGTAAACGCAGAAGGAACAGACCAGACACAAGATGGGGGATGGCATGGAAGGTTTGCTGGTAAGACATGACAGAGTTTAGTGCAATTGCATCCGTCATGGAAGGGATATGAGAAAGCACTTTGTCAAGCAATTAGTTTAGATGATAATGATGATCACGATCATGATCATGATAATAATGATTATAAACGTGTGGTTAATTGGCTATGTAGATATGAAGCACGTTGTGTATATTGTTGATAACAAAAAGATTGTTTAATATATGATTACAGTATAATTCTCGGGACGTACATGCACACACACAAACATACACACTCATATATATATATATATATATATATATATATATATGTGTATATATATATATATGTATATATATGTATATATATATATATATGATATTGTCATGAGTATTTGAAAATAAGCTATTTTCTTCTAATTGTGTGGGTTTGGCAGTTAAAAACAAGAAGAAAAATTCTTCTTTTTTTGGTATCATCATAAAGTATTCATTGAATGATGTTTTAAAGTTCTAAAAATCTGATGTTGAATATATGAAATAGTTTTTTTTCCGATGGAATGAAATTGTTAAACGAAAAAATTGATTATTTATAGCTTTCAAAAATCTCGTTCAGAATCGATCGAGGTGATTGGAATACCGAACTCACGTTGCTATTTGGAATAGTTTCAAAATTATTTAATTCAAATGTCCTTCTTCAAAATCATATAATGGCCCTTACTGTCAAAGGCAACAAAAACAGATTTTGTGATTGTTCAAATACTTATGAGCATTAATCTATTGAATGTAGTTCCCGTATTTCTCGTTTCGCTTCAGTATCTGATCAACATTTGATCTCAAATTTCATCATTCAATGATGGCAAATTCTTCTTGATGTTGGCCGGTCACATGCAAGTGTTTCCCAATTAGACGATTGAGTGACAGATTTCTGAAGGGTGGCTTTCAGCTCAAATCATTTGTATCACTAACTCGGTCTGTAATTACACCTTGATGAAATATTGAGACCGACTGTCGCTTGGCTCTTGATCATCTCCGTCACTTGTCGATTGATGAGTTAGCACTTAGATTACACCGGGCTTCTTAAAAGCTAGAGATAAGATAATCCTCGTCTTTTTTTTCTTTCTTTGACCATGCACTGTTCTTGTTACTCTCAGTGCGTTCTGAATACAGGATTCTCTTCCAAGAAAAAAAGTATGAACGACTTGATTAGATGAAAAATGTTTTGTTTTGTGTTACGTTTTTGAACTGAGACGATTCTCCCTTCGGAACACCACAGAACAATAATTTCGCAATCTCTACTGCTGGCTTTAGGGGATTTGTATTTAAGATCACGTCTGGAAAGGGAAGTAGGCGCTCTGTATACAAATCAATGCGTCTCGGCTCTAGATTTCGATTTTTTTCCTAGGGGAATCCAAGATTTATTTTCTTTAGAATGGTACGTAGATTTGTCGATTCGCTTATAGGGGCTCGTAAGTAGAGGAGATATTTTAGAAATCCAGATAGATAGATAGATAGAAAGATAGATAGATGGATAGATTGATGGAAAAACGGTCATTTGTTGATGTGTGCGTACCGTCTTGTTTTCCGATTGTAATCTCTTGGAAATAGAACTGTAATGAAGAAGGTGAATCGGTGATTATGGTGATATCAAGGCAGAGGAAAGAAAGGAAATATACCAGGAGAGTTGAACCATGGAGATGGCAATCGAGTCGAAGGTGAAGAAGAAGAAGAAGAAGAAGAAGAAGAAGAAGAAGAAGAAGAAGAAGAAGAATGGAAAGAAAAGGTAAAAGAGAGATAGGAAGAAAGATGAAGGAGTGTGATGAACGAAAAGACCGAAAAAAGTGAAAGAAGAATACAAAATGAAAAATGATAGAAGAAAAAGTGGAAAAATAGAAAAAAAAAGAGGAAGGAGAAAAGGAAGAAAATAAAGAGAGCAAATGAGGAAGATAGTAAATAGGAGAAGACGGCAAAGAAAAATTAAAGAAAGAAGGGAGAAGAGAGGAATTGAGAAGAAGAAGAAGAAGAAGAAGAAGAAGAAGAAGAAGAAGAAGAAGAACAACAACAACAACAACAACAACAACAACAACAAGAAGAAAAAAAACGATATAAAAATCAAGGAAAAAAATGAAAGATAAAAATAACTGGAAAAGATATGATAAAGTGGAAACATTACAACAAACTTCTGCTATGTACTTTCGTAACAACAATAATAATGATAATCTGATTAGAACTAAAAACAAAGTTATCAAAAATGATCAAAAATGATTTTAGAATCACATAACCCAAAATATGAGGAGATGAGAAAAATAACAACGAAAATTATGCTACCGTGTGCAAAGGAAAACAGAAAAGAAAAACGAATTCCAGGAATACCAGTCCAGAAAAAGTGTATCGAAAACAAATTACATCCGAGCCGAATTAGAAGATTTGTCAAATTGGATGGTTTGACGCCGACTCAAACATACTCCCGGCAGCAAAGTTGATGCCAAAGATATTGCACTTCATTTTCCTCTGGATTACATCAGAGAGAACGGGAGAGATTAATTTCAACAGCAGAGTATTCAAGCATTCTCATACGCTTTGTCAAGGAATGCATCCTGGAGCAGATACTTCTGTGTTGTTCCATTGTCTACAGAAAGAAAATGGAGACCATCCATTCATTCATTCAAATACGTGTATGTAACTGAGAAGACCAACTAATATGGTCGTAGCAACTAAAGTAATATTTTTGCTCATAAAATCCATTCACTTATCACCCCATCATCACCATGAAAGACCCCTTTTTTCTGTCTCGGTAGACAATACAATGGCAATGGAGTGAAGCGTTAGGAAAATTGCTTTTCTGGCTTCTCTAGCCTCTTATCTAACAAAGAGGGTTGATACGTTTGGCTACATAAGCCGCTTGAAAGGAGTCAAATTTGGCATCTAACCCTCTTAACTGTCTAGTTTTAGAATGAGAATGGTCACTTTTGTAAACTACTTGCCTTTTATGGTTGAAGAACCCGAACTGTCCGTCTATTTACTAATATCTCCAAAGAGAGAAAATGGATTCACGTTTTCCTCAGTTATGGGCAATTGTGCAATTTGATCACAAACTGTATCAGCTAGGATTTGAACTCGGTACGTCGGTTCCATTCCATACTGTTAGCATTTCGACCACCTTCATCTGTTATATCTGATGTTAAAAAAATATATATCACGGCGATTACAAGTTAAAAAAAAACGTAGGGTAACTAATCACGTGAACCAAAAGTATTTGGTCATATCTACAAACGGATGTGAATGATTGCAAGGAAAAAAAAAGATTACAAAGAAATACAAGTGGGTAAATAAACTTTAATAGTTACAGTATTAATTTCCAGTCTGTCGTGACTCGTGAAAGATTCGTTTTTTGCCATCTCTGACAGGGGAATACTGATATTTCCTCTAATACCTACCGTTTACTAAATTGGGGTTTTATGTCTCTTTCGGCAATAAGAGGTATCAAATGTTATTTCGTCTCGAGACGGTCTGCATCGATTCGTGTGCTATTTGTGAACGTGATACGACTCGATCGAGAAAGGTTGAGAGTCAGCTGAGGGGGGGGGGATAGAAAAAAAAAGTGCCCCTCTACAAAATAAACCTGATATGCACAAGACAGGGCCGCTTCTTTCTTTACGTATATGAGTGCGTGTGTGTCAGAGTATGTGTGTGTGTGTGTGTGCGTGTGTGCCTCTGTGTGTGTTTGTGTGTGCGTTCTGCTATGTGTTTTTCTGTGTGTATGCACGCTTCTATGTGTTTGTGTGTGCGTGCCTCTACGTGTTTCTGTGTGTGCGTGTGTGTGTGTGAGCCTCTGAATGATTATGTATGCTTGTGTAAACACTTGTGCATATGTGTGCATGCATGTATGTATGTGTGTTATTTGAATATGTTTTTTGTAATGTGTGTGCGTATTTGTGTGCGTTTGTATGAGTATTGAGCCTCTATGTATATTTCTGTGAGTGTGCCTTTATGTGTTGATTTGTGTGTGTGTGTGTGTATGTCCCTGAGTGTGTATGCTTCTGAGTTAGGTGGTGTGATATGTGAGCATATGTGCGTGTGTGCATATATATACATATGTGTGTATTCGTTTGGCCCTCTATGCGTGTGTGAGCACTTCTAAATGTGTATTTGTGTGTGCCTTTGTGTGTGTATTTTTATGTGTCCGTATGTGTATGTGAGCATCTGTGTGTCTGCGTGTACATAATCATTTGTGCGTGCGTGGGTGTACGTCTATTTCATTGATTGATTGCGTGTGAGCAAGCGTCCCTGTTTATAAAAGATATACGTGTCCGTGCACATACACGTGTGTGTATGTGTGTGTGTATGCAAGTGTGTCTTATGTGAGAGTGTGTTTGCATTAGCATTTGTGTGCGTATATGAGCATCTATGTGTATACGTGGGTGCTTCTCTGTGTTTACAAGTGTTTGTGTGTGTATATGTATGGGTATTTGTGTGTGTGTGCCTGCAGGAGCTTCTATGGAAGTGCGCTTCTGTACACATCTATGAGTGTACGTATGTCTGTTTGATTGATTCATTGTGTATTTGTATGTGTTTGTGTGTGTTTGTGTGTGTGTGTGTGTGTGAGAGAGAGAGAGAGAGAGAGAGAGAGAGAGAGAGAGAGAGAGAGAGAGAGAGAGAGAGAGCTTCGGAAAAGTTTCGACGGGAAACTTGTTATTACGGAAATAGACCGCTTTGGATATATTTGTTATTTGTATAATAGTCTTTTTCTTGTCTTTTTTTGCCAAGCGAGAAATTCACTGGGAAAAAAACCCCAAAAACAAAAACAAAAAACAAAGAACAAAAACAAAACAGACACAGCTAGGATACGGGAGAAGGAAGAAACCGAACGAAATCGATCGAGTATAGTATTTGAGGCTTGTGAGTGAGGCAGCCAAAAAAGACTTTGGAATCGGAGTTCAGCACCAAAAAGGGGTGTTTAAATTGAAAACACGTCAGTTTAGGTCAATTGAAATAGCTAGAATCGTATATGATAAATGTTAACGCACTTGCGATGTTGCCAACTCAAACAATAATTTTGCGTTAGTGGGGTTGCCAAAAAAAGCGCTAACAGAAATAGCAAAAATGCCAAAAAATAGCCAAAATACGAAAAGGATGCTAAAAATGGTACAAAGACGCCAAAGAAGGCTAAGATGTTTATGCATCTCGGTGCTAATTTAGCACCATTTCTCTTTGCAAAAACGACAAATGTGCCGAGTGTAGCGTGAAGAGCGTTGAATTGGCAACACTGCTGAGAGGAGTTCACTCCTGTTATCCGAAAGTATAGCATCTCAGTCTTTTCCAAAGAAAGGAGTACAAAACAACGAACAAAATGTGCAAGAAGCGAGGAATCAGTTTGAAGATTTCCGAGAACTTGAGTCATGGATTGTGAAACGAGTCATTAAACAACAAAAAAAGGGCCCCACACAAGATAACATCATCATTTACCCACTCAAAGAAGCTGGTTAAGTCACACTAGGAATCTAGCCATTCATGTGTTGTTGAACACAATTTTCCTCCGTGCTCGTTGCATTGTTCTTAGTTCGAGGGTCAAATTCTTGATTTGGTTCTAAATCTCAGCTTCATAGGTGACTATCGGGACGATACGTACTAAGATTAATAAGATATTCTGGTGAACGTGCTAAATCAAAATTTTACCAAACAGGAGTGATTGTCCGCCCGATTTCTTCTTCTTTTGAGAATTTCATGAAGATCCATCTTCCTAATTGGATGTAACGACCTACTTTCTTCAGTCGTGTGTTTTCGATTCAGATTGGTATGTCTTCATCTTCAACATATTAGTTGTTGGCTGAGAATTTCGTGATGGAAAATTGTCAATAATAAGAACAAAGCAGCTCAGGCTACTTATGTACATCTTATCATCTGAATCTAATCATAGTTGTAATCTTGAACATTTTCACGTATAATAAAATTCAACGTGTATTTATTTAATCATTTATTCATATTTTGATGTCCGTCACACATCTTACAACTCCACATGATTACATAGTGAAATCGAATTTTAGGTTATGTTACACTTGATAAATAAAACATCAATATTTTACAATGGTGAATTGAACGTTATTCGAAAATTATTTAAAGCCAAACATTTTTGTGACGATCGGCAATTTACCAAACACTTTCTATTTTGTATATTTTTGATATTTCTGCTTTTGGTTCGATATTCAAAAAATATCGAACATAAAGAAAGAGATGGGCAACATAACGTTCCCAATATTTGTAAAGTGCGGAGCCATTGCAAATTTACGTAAATATTGCCTTCATTCCTTGATTGTGAACTTCTCAATGTATTAATTTGATACTATGTAGAGTTCATGATTTGCAAACTAAAGAGTACATACAAAATAGGAGGTAGTATATATCATCAAAATAGTTTCCCGTCGGGATTGTCTCCTTAGAGGAGAGAAAAACGGTTTCATCCTTTTGGAAAGTACAATTTAGAGAACTGACAAATATATTGACTGGTATTATAATTTAATTCTTATCTAGCTGTATGCGTAGGGCTTCCGGGTAATTTTTCCCTATCTACGAGGCATTTTGTAAGAATTTGCCCCCGAACTAAACAGATAGGAATAATTTTTGACTTTCAACTTGTAGAGACATTCATTACCAAAATAAAAAGATAAACAAACAAAATGAGATTCCACGTTCAAACTGTTTTCAGTAATAAATGGATCAATGGATAGTTTTCTTGAAAACGCTTGACAATTTCAGACCTTATATTCAAATGTATATATTTTTTCTTTCTTCCTTTGACATATTTTCTCTACTTATAAATATGTAGAGGTCTATTCATTGAACTTGATTATACAGTTTGATTTTGCTGACTATCATCGTCTCTGTCTGTCAGTCTATCTCTCAGTTTGTTCATTCGTGTGTATGTATGTATGTGCGTATGTGTGTATGTATGTACCTATTCATCCAGCTATCTATTTATCTATCTCATTCTGTTAATGTCTATCTATCTATCTATCTATCTATCTATCTATCTATCTATCTATCTATCTATCTATCTATCTATCTATGTGTTTGCGCGCAGATGCCTGTGTTTTTACCCAACAAATATGTGTATAGATATACATATATGTGTGTAAGTGTATGCATGCTTGCGTGCATATATGCGCCACTGACGTTGACCTCTTCCTGCAGAAATTACCATCTGATTGATTCCAGCATTTACTTAAATTCATAGAAATACGCCATGACGTGTAAAATACTGTATGTAGGGAAGGTATCAACACTTCTTTCAAACATCCACCCTAACACACACACACACACACCGATAAGCACACATACACACACACACAGAGTAATATCTATGTTCCTATGTATCTATCTATCAATACACATACATACACATGTATGTATATATATATATATATATATATATATATATATATATGTGTGTGTGTGTGTGTGTGTGTGTGTGTGTGTAATTTATGATCTTTTACATCTATAATCAGCCAATTCCTTCGCAGCTATCTACCCCTATTACCAATGAATATTCCTCATAAACACACATCTGCAAAAAAATATTTTAGGCTTTTTCGTAGCAACAGATTTCATTCATAAGAATGTTTAGCTCTAAATATCAGCTTTAGATTATTTTCCTTAGTTTATCTAACATCATGTCACTTTTTATATCATTCATGCATCCCCTCATAAGAGAACGATCCCATTTTTAAGCAGCCAAATTATTTGATTCATTTTCAATATCTTATCAAATTTTTGGAATTGCTGATCAGAAAAAAATTATCTTGGTGGAACAAGTGATAATATCTGAGTGACAGCTGTAGAGATCAAGTGGTCTAACCCCATATCACGTTTCCTGTGTCGTATTTGAAACTGAGGTTGAGTGCTGTTACATTGATTTTCTCATGTGCACGTTGCATAGTTTGCAGATTTGAAGGTCAATCTTTTGGTTAGGTTCCATGATTCAGCTCCATAGTGACTATCAGATAGACGCATTAGGTTTAGACCATATAGTTTAGGTAAAAGTTTGAACTTTCAGATCTTTTGCTCCGTAACTGCAGTCTGCATGGTACATTCGTACACACACACATGCACACACACACGCACACACACACACACACAAACACACATATATACGTATATATATATATATATATATATATATATATATATATATATATATATATATATATATATATATATATATATATATATATATATTAAATAATTGTGTCATCCACAGACAACTTTTTCGGTGTATTACAACTCATCGCTGTGGCTATAGACTATCCATTATCTCATCAAGTACCTCGAGATAGGATCCAAAAATTCACTTCAAACCCAGAAGCTTGTAACTTATCTCTGCCCTTCGCAGAACTGGGCGGTCAGTAAGCGATATATTCCACTCATGCATAATATATATATATATATATATATATATATATATATATATATATATATATATATATATATATATGTATATATATATATATAATGCTCTTCTATAAGAATTGAGCACTCTGGTGGATGAGGGATTTCTGTGAAATCTAGATATATCTCTTAAATTCAGCCTTGCTGCCTTTCCAGGTGGTGGTGCACTGGATGGGATAATATATATATATATATATATATATATATATATATATATATATATATATATATATATATACACACACACGTACATATCCAGCCAGCCACACTAAATCAAGAGCTTGGGAACACCTATGTTAACAGTTTGGATAAAGTTCCTAATAATGATACCACAAAGGGAAGGGGAATGTTCTTACTGAGAATAATTTCTACAAAGTGGATCCGTATGCAACGCTAGAAAATCAGCATTCGAGATATGTTCATTTTGATGGAACCCTGAACATTATCAACACGAATAAAGTCTTTAGGGCTATTTCATAGATGCAAATTGAAAGATTGATGGATTCTTTCAATAAATTAAACGTGTAAGTACATAGACTCGTATACTTAAGTATCTTTGAGAATTGGTCATACTTACCTACGTAGATATAAGGCATTTATTTTCATTTTATTAATGTCTATTTCTCTCAATATCTAATTAGAAATGGATCAGAACATTCAGTACCTGTCAATATTAATGAGAAGTTCTATGTTTAAAATCCTCTCTTTACACAAATTTATCAATACGCCTTTATATAATAATCTGCATATAGATATGTATATCCCCTCTCTCCCTCTCCTCTTTCTCTCTCTCCTCGTCCCCCTCTCTCTCAACACACACATACGTGCACACACACACACACACACACATATATCTATATATCTACATCTATCTATCTATCTCTCTATATCTATCTATCTATATATGTATATATATATATATGAAAATATATATCTCTGTGAGTGTTCGTGATTACAAAGCGAAAACTTTTACATGTATTATAACCATAAAAATATAATTGAAACAGACATTTATTGCAAATCAATTATACAAATCTATATTTATATAGATCGTTAAATTTGTACATAAGAGAGAGATGGCTATTAAATTTTGGTAGTGATTCGTAATGAAAGTACCTAAGGATAGCCATAAAAGCCAATATTTGTGAATGTATGGAATTACACGCATCAAAACTTCAAATCGATTCATATTGGGGGGGGGGGGTCCAAAAAGTATCCAGATATCAAATATAAACAATAGTCTGCCTAGGAAATGGTGCCACAACCCCCTTTTATGTACTTACCCCCGGACTTCAGACACTTATCCCAGCACCGTTCTTGGAGAAACGAAAAAAGAATAAAGAGTAGAGTTTCTTTCTTTTTCTTCTTCTCGAGCTTCGTTCTCCTAATCTTTCTTCCTCCCATTTCATTCTTTTAACCCCCCTCTGCTTCTTCTTTTTTCTTCTCTCTCTTTCTATACGTTCTACCACCATTTTTATTCTCCCTGTCCTCCTCTTCTTTTTCTATCTCATTTCTTCTTACCTTCGCTTCTACTCCCTTTTATTCATTCCCCCTTCTTCCATTCCTCTCCACCTCGCCATAATTGATCAATAAACTCCCCTCTTTCTTTTCACCCCTCTTGTTATCCCTCGTGTCCGATGTATCGATTAAAAAATTACTTGATAGTCAAGATTTTTACTTTAGCTCACCTTTTCATACACCCTCACACGTTCCTCATTGTGATCACCTTTTCTAAAATACTCCCCCCCTCTCTCTTACACAAATACACAGTTTAAGCTTATTGTTTAGCATGAGTTTCTATTCCCAAGAATTCATGACATCAAAAATCGACTCGAAATTACTTACCTTAGTTTATAAAACATTATAAATATAATACCTCTCACATTTTGGAAGAACGATTTCAGTTACGATTCTTTGAATATCTTTCCTAATAAAGTTTTCTCAACCCCTGATCAGAAAATCATACACATATGTAAATAATTGTATTGCATGAATGTTATATGTTTACTGTGTGTAGCAATAGGATTGTTCTCGAATCGTCTCACCCTATGGTCGGCTGCCAATTAACTTATCAAACTAGGGCTGTACTGTGCACCTGGTCCCTTCCCAAACACACTGGTCAATAAAGGACACATATGGGTGTGGTCCCGTAGAAGCCACAGTAGTTATATCATGGCATCATATGTACATGTGAGAATGCTTAATTTACGGAGTTTTAACTTTTTCTACAAAAAAAATTTGTTCGTGGTTTCAGTTTTATGTAAACTTTATTAATCAAAACAACGACAAAAGTAAGCTACTTTCACGATGAAAAATTCATGTAAACAAAGTTAAATCAAACTTGTTCTTTTCAAAAATAGTAATTTTCGCCAACTGAGCACTTTTGCCGATTCGGCAAAACATACGCATATAAATCCGACACAAATAGAAAAAAAAAATACAACTTTTGCACCCAGTGAGGATTGAACCCACAGTACATTATTCATAGTTTGGTAGAGTAGTTCTGTAACCTCTGCAGCACGTAAAAGCTGCTGGGCATTGAGTAAACTTAGCTTAATCCATCAAAAGCCTACAACTGTGCATCATAACGTAAGAAATTAACTAGGTAAACATGATGTAATAACCACAGTTTATCAGTACTTGATATAACTGAATATCACAAGACCACAAATGTGTTGCACCTTGGCAGGATCGAACCTGTATTCTCAGTAATAATGGATCGTTGAATGAGCCGATTCGCTATCACCCATTGACGAGGCGTTGTCTTTGAATTTAATGAGCTTGCTTGAGTTTGGTACGAGGCCAAAATAAACACAGATGGGACAAAACATATCGTATTACTCCAAGATAATGTCTAAACTTGAACTCATACCTCTGGTAACTGAAGGAAATAAAAAACTATTCATCTATGATTCAGGCCAATGTGAAGTAGGTATAACACACATAATTAATATATATTCTAATTTGTTCTCAGTTTGCATCCACTCACGTAGCCAATTCCTAAATCCACCTTCCCATCATGATATAACAAACTCTCAATACATAATGCCCGATCTAACATTAATGAAGTTTGAATAGAGATTTAAAGAAAATTAAGATATGATACTTGGGTCATTAAACATTGATTATTTGATAACTCTAGATTTCTTGATGCAAATAAATCACATCGTTATTGTTGACAGGTATTTGCTTCTTCCTACACAATACAGAGGAAGTAGCTGGCCGGGGTCACTTTAGGACGTGGATTTTTAAATAACATCGGATGAATAATATTTAGACGAAGTTGCTTTTTGATGTTACTTTAAATGAAGTTTTGGGGACTGACTGATTTTGATAGCACAGACCATTTGAAAGTATTATTCGCGATAATGATAATCTGCTTCATCAGTATAAACATGTTCGTCTGTGTGTATGTAGAAAGGAAATTACAATACGATTTAGACATGAAAACAAAATGATTTGGGGATGAAACAAAGATTAAGAGCAAGAAGTGCAATTCTGATGCATTTAGGGACGTTTTAATGACAGCCTAATCGCGTAATGCAAACACAATCTATTTTGTCAAGCAAGGCAGACCGAGTGGAACTATATCAACATGAAAATTGATAGTTGATCTTCAAGGTTCCAATATTCTAAAATAATTTGTATTTGAATGTATTAAATTGGAAAAAAAGTCTTTTCAAAATGAGTATTCCACTATTTGGTCACTAAAATAGAAGACAATAAATTATCAGCCCTATGGATGTCTATATCAGGTGTTTATGACGACGTATTTGGGGTTTCTGCGGATTAGGATGTAGTTAATGTGCACACGTCTGGAGCGGTGACAATTTCGGTCTCAGGTGCGAATGCTATTTTAAATACAATAGACCTTCAGCAAATCAGGACGGCATCGGTGGAATTTTAACGTCTGTAGATTAGGAATGATTTTCACTCTATCCCTCTGATTAGATAATATATATATCAATTTTTATTTTATTTCAAGATCGATTCATGGGAGTATTTTAGTATTTTTTGTTTTCAAAATTCCTTTTTCTATATATAAAACAAACAGGATTGTGTTTGACTGCACCTGTGACTTATCTAGATTACCCAAAAGCCAGTTTTAACCGAGACAAATTCGGCCAAGCCGATTTATAAGTTTTAACATAGTAACAAAACACAGAAAGTGAGAATTTTGATGTGAAAGAAAATGTTTTAAAACGGGTTCTAAGTATTGAAAAGAAAGAGAGAGAGAGAGAGAGAGAGAGAAAAAAAAAACAGACAAGTGAAAATAAGATAAAACTGAAGCCGACAAACACTATCAAGAACAGAAGAAAACTGAGACTTTGGCGATTTTGAGGCCAGTAGAATTTGAAAGGAGCGTGACCAATGCTCATTTTGCCAAATTTCTTTTGGCACCGGCGTTTTGGATAGGTGCTTAATATCTATGGGCAGACCACTTTGATCTTCCTTGCCAGGTCTCGTTGCAAGTTTGTTTGCGTCGGCGAAGTGTCAGAGGTTTTTCTTTGAGGGCAAGCGTTTAATAACTGGAGATAATAGCTATCTGTTAAGTTGTGCATGAATTTATTTGGGCGGGTTAGAAACCCCCTCATTTCTCCTTCCCTCTCCCTCTTTATTGCTACACACACACACACACAGACACATATATATATAGATATATGTATATGTTTGTTTGCGTATGTGTGTGTGTGCGTTTTTCTCACTCTTTATATTCTTCTGCAATTATCTTTCAATCTATTAATATAATATAAGTTTATATATTCTAAACAATGTATTAAAGTTTATGGACAAAAGTATGGAAAGATTTCATGAATATTCACATTACGAAGCTTGCAAGGGATACCTACATGGATTGATAAATTTTAAAGGAGATAAAACATCTATATGATTCGAAGTTTTACCATTTCAAAAAATCATTTCAATGGTTGAAATATATAAACAAAAAGAATCTAATTATCCCATGCATCGAAAAATGTTTCTTTCAAATGCGATTTATTCCCAACTTCTCAAATTCTCGTTCTTCCAATAACACTCCGTTTATCATTTCGATGGATATCTTGTCATGGGTCACATTTCTTCGCAGGGTATTGTTTTTTAGCTCTTCAAAAATCCTTGGGTTGTTAACATTGATCTAATCCTTTCCTCCCCCTTATCCCACCAGAAAGAAGTTGGGGGCTGTTGAATCCAGTGATCATGGTGATCAATCAAATATGCTCTTTGGGTTAACATTGTTGATTGATGGTATTCACAGTTAAATTCGATTACTTCTGTTTGTTACTCAGTACTTTTCCATGATGAATTTCCATGGGCTTTTCTATGTATCCGAGTAAAGGGGAAAAGAAAAGATCAAAATATAAAAAATATAATTGTTTTAAATCCTATTCGCCAACTTTTTACACATCTCACTCTCTCTCTCCCCTGCTCTCTCAAGCTCTCTCTCTCCCTCTCTCACTCACTCACTCTCTCTCTCTCTCTCTCTCTCTCTCTCTCTCTCTCTCTATATATATATATATATATATATATATGTACACTCATTGAGACATTTCAATTGATATACAGATGGCTGCTAAATCTAGACCACAGTTCGACAACTTTTCAACCGCTTAAGATATACCAACTTCGAAAGTTCAAGGTTCAACATTATTAACTTTACCTGGCCTTGAAAATCTATCAGGGTAAAGAAATGCAACGGCGTCAACAACCATAAGACAGATTTCCATGAAACAATGTTTAAGAGTGTCCGGCACTTTTCAGGTCTGGGAATGCTCAAACATATTCCCACCGGAATTATATTTGATGAATTCATCATCTTGCATCATTTCGGTTTAAAAGTTTTTTTTTTATGGAAACAAACTTAGTTTGGATAACAGGAGGGGGACCTGTATAGCAATAAAAAAAAAAGAAAGTATGACTCACAACATGGATCCCCAGAGATCACATACGAAATAGTGAGCGGCAGAGAATAGGATGGTGACACAATTTAGATTTTAGATATTGGAGCCCCGACGGCCGTGATAGAAGGTCCATATCAAACACATGTTAAAAGCCCGCTGCTTCTACTGCTGATAATGATTCTGATGATACAGACTCAGAGATTGAAGTGAATAATTCTCACCGATATAAATCGTTTATTGGTAAGGGTCACAAGAAAGAATGAATTTCAGGCAAGAAATAACTTGCAATGACTTGTGCTAATCAGATCGGCCAGTGTTGGTCAACGACTGATATATATGTATATATATATATATATATATATATATATATATATATCATTGCGTCATACTGCAGATCTGCAATATCAAATGAATGATGTTTTTTATTATATAGTGCTCAATATATTCAACCTTGAATATGAAGTTGGTTAGAGTAGAGCTTGAAATATGGAGGAGACAGAGCAAAAACATGAACGTGTTTGTGTATTAAATCCTCACTCCATTATATATATATATATATATATATATATATATATATATATATATATATATATATATGTATCAAAAATTTGAAAAAGGGATATCTAACCACCGTTGAGAAACTCACGATGTTGACATTTGCAAATGTATCAATTTATAAAGTAATGCAAAGTTCTTGAGGAATGAAAGATCAATAAAGGTACAGACTATAGATCTTTTATCTGGAAGTATAGATCCTGATTTTTTTTTAAAGAAATTATCTGAATCGGTAACGCCAAAGAGAAAGAACTGAAATAGTTCAAAGTCGTCGATCTGCACAACGGGCAGAAAATGATTTTACATGACCATAAAGGCAGGGTGCTCAATTCACTTAACCCTTTCTAACAATGTACCTATGGGACGGTCATTTCCGTAGTGAAGATAAATGCAAAGCAATCCATTTATCATAATCGCAGTTAATCTTATCAAATGCTCATTCAAAATCAGTCGGTCTCGAACACTTCATCTAAACTTAACTGGGGGTCCTAGCTCTTTCAGCGAAAAATAACTTCAAATTGGACAACACAATGAAAATATGTTTTTTAATATATCTCTTCTTACACAACACAGGCCTCTTATAACTATGACAGTGATGATTATTTTTTTCGCTTCATCATGGTACAACATCGTCATTATTATCAGTCTCTCGACGTCCGTCGTTGGACAAAGACCTTCCCCAGGATTCGACACACATCAACATCGTGGACGTCACGGAGCCAGTAATTTCTTGTTTTGTCTGAGTCATCTCTCTATATAATACTCTGCCAGCCTCGGTTGCGAATGTGATTTATAGGGATCCATGTCATGAGTCGCGAAGTCCATAAGTTGTTTTAGATTTTATGTTACCTAATACTTTTTAATTCCCACTTCTCTTCGCCTTTGTCAAAATATGGGAGCGGGAGCTATCCTGATTCTCAACAAATACATTCACAGACACAACACACTCCTGGTTTCCATTGTAATACCTGAATTTAATCTTCTGATCTGACAGGCACAACGTAAGGGTCTAGTTCAGCATTATATGTATTGTAAAAAAAGAACTTGAAACCTTATGAAATTCGACCCATGTTTGCCGTTGATAAACTGAGAGATTCTGATTCTAAATATTATTCTCGTTCTGGTATGTGGACTGCTCAATTTATAAAAGTACAGACACACATAAAGACATTAACAATGACTTTATATATATATATATATTTCTATTTCGACAGAACATGATTACTGCAACTTTTGTTTCGTATATATGATAAATAAAATATCATAACACTCTACTTTAAAAAAAAATAAAAGCTCGTACACTTGTGTTTGATAAACAATTCTTGATGACCATGACTTGTTGATATAACTCAGTTAGTAAGAAGGTCTCCTAGCAATCTGTTGGTTGGGAGTTCAGATCGCTATAGAAATATAAATTTTGCATATCGGTTTACATCCTTAATTCTGGTGAGGATTGTTGTTGTTCTTCTTATTCTTGTAACGGTCAAGGAGTAAAGTCAACTCCAGTTTTGGAGTAAGATAAAATTAATTCGCAATGAATTCACAAGTATTCACCTATTATAATTAATTTTCCTCCATTGTTATCATAGCTTTCTGGTAAGACGTATTAAAAATAGCTATAGCAGATAATTGATGGAAATTTATAGCAATTAGAGTTCATCTCCCAACATTTTGTACCTTTACCGGATGACACATATTTGATTGGTTATAACTCATCTGATAATTTAGACTGAATTAGCGTGTATCATTTTCTGAATGCTAGCATAGTATGAAATTGACAGTTTTTTTAGTGCGTGAGTTAATCACAAAAAAGAAAAAGAAAGTATACCCCGAACAAGATTCATTTTTCTGTTTATTCCCTGCAATTCTTCATATTTTCTGTCTTTTAAAAACATTAGAATGATAAGGCCACAGAATTTGGTGAAATTTGGTGAAAAACATTTTTTTTTATATGAAAAATCACTTCCATTCATGAAAAACCAGACATGCTTGTTTTCGTTTTCTTTCTACTATTGAGACATCAGCAGCGCTCGTGGTACAGTGGTAGTAGTGATGAAGATGAAAACGCAGAGACTCAATGGCTATTTACTTTAATGTACGATAAAAACGTAGACACAAGCTCTTCTGAATCGTCATGTCTCTATTTCTCTACAGCACACATTTTATTTCTTATTTTGAATTTAAAAAAAATCGTCGATCTCCGCCCCCGGTTTCGCTGCCGATCGATTTTTCTTCTTGCAGCGTCTTAATGCGATTTCAGATACATTAGGATCCACAAACATCAAAGCAATATTTTGATATTTGATTTAAATCAATTTTTCTCATTAACCTTTGCCTATATGAAATATTACGATACTATCATGAAATATACAGAGGAATAAGAAAAAAAGTATTTGCAGGTCTAAACTACTCTCAGACTTCTACTCTAACTGAATATGATTACTGCAACTTTTTATTGTTTATATAACAAATGAAGAATTATGAAAGAATGTATTTTTTGTAAAAATGTGTTTATTCATCAGAATAAAATAAGCCTGTGAGTATCTGAATGATAAATCTCCGTTTATATCTTAGACTTGTCAATTAAGCTCTCTCAGTGAGACGGTTGGTCATGAGTTCAAATCACTAAGGGAATGTAGATATTACATATGGTTATTCAACCCCAATTTTGGTGGGGATCGTTTTGTGGTTTTTGTTGAGGTAAGAAAACAAAGTCAAACTTTTTATTAGAGTTAGACAAAAATGAGAATACAAGGCTCTTTGATTGCATCTCTTTTTTCTTTAGATTTCGTAATACAGCCAAGGATGGAAATTGCAGACGACTGCTGGACATTACAACTCACAACATGGATCCACAGAAATCACGTGCGAGGCAGCAGACGATAGAGAGAAAAATGGCGTGATGAGCTATACAAATTTAGAAAATACTGATTTCGAGATGACCATGATAGAGAGGTCTCGTAAATTTTTGGGAAGCTATAAATCCCCCCCCCAAAGGACACAACAGGCTGCTGCTGATGTTGATAATGATGATGATTGCGTATTTCAACTTCTCTATTTCCAGGTTTTTTGTATGTTCCATGTCTCCAAATAAACTCCTTATAGTATACTTCCAAAAATCAAATATTACCTTACATCATGTTCCCAAAACCCATTGACTGAAGACATGATCTTTTGTTTAGCCTCAACCAATACTGCTACCAAAAATCTCGAAAGGAGTTTCGTCAGTTTTCATGTTGGTCCAGATTGCTGTCTTAGTGGCTATGATATCACTCCTACGGGCTGCCAAAAGACGTTGGTCACGTGACAGTTTCTGTTGAGTGTCGGACCAGATCTGTTTTTACTTTATCTGGATATACATTTGTGAGTTATTTAGTATTTCACTTAGCATTCATTTAAGTTTAATACGTGTCCTTCTATCTTTTAACGTATGTCTATGTACTTATGTATTTGTACCAAAAGTATATATAAAAGATACATGAATTGAATGAGTTATTTGTCAAGATCTGAATTATACCTCTCTTTTTTTCTTCCATATTTGTTCTCCGGGCAATGTTGGGTACTCAAACTAATGTACAATGAGCAATGCTCGACCAGATAAGTATCAATGAATGTAACGTAGTACATCATATTTGAAAGAAAAAATACAATCCTTTAGGTAGTGGAAGGAAAAGAAGATACGGGGGTGTCTAAATGGATAATAAGTGACCATCACTTCTGGTTTTTCATCCAAGAAAAGTGCACATTTAATGTTGATATTAAAAGCATGTAAAGCTATTGAAACCACTGATACTCATGAAACCTTTTTTGACAAGCCAATTCAAATATCAAGAGAAAGAATTCAGTGTGTTTATCGTAAAATTGATCCATAGAAAGATATCGGGTTACACCTGAAAATTGCAATGGCGTTTGGTATTATTTTTATTCCTCAATCTGTCATTTAATCTCGGGAGCAGAACATTTTGTATGTTGACATTTCCGTTTTGAGTGCTTTACGCTTATATAGATATATTGTATCAATGAACAAAAAGGCTGGGATTGATTTTATTGGCTGGCAAATATAAAGAGAGATACTTGCATATTGAAAAGCAGTTTTCTTTTAATATTGCGAAATTTTATTTGTTTTGAAAGTTGACTTATTCCGCTAAAGGCTGTACAAATATAAGTGTATTGCTCATCTGGTAAACATGTGCATTAACTTTTCTCTTTGGTAGATCTTTCTTGATTAGAGCAGTCAATATTTCTTTAGACTTGGATGATTAATTCATTCGCTCATATAAACAAAATGAAAAAAAAGCCTGAAAGTTCTACTATATATGCATTAGTTTGATCCTTACTGCTGTTAAAAGCTCTTCCCTCTGAAATCCCATTCCTGTCAGACTTCCCATCTTTATAAGCACTCTCTTAAGGAACTTCATTCATTTAAGGCTAATATAGTAGCAAAAATGAAATTCTATTCTTGCAATTGAAGCATATTTTTTCTACAAAGTAAAATGTTTTGATGGCGTGATAATAAAATGTCACTCAAGTGACATCAGAATCATGAAAGAGGTAGGGGTGAATACTTCGTTGACATTGCATGAAGCGTTTGTTATGTCGATTTTTCTGTCGTTTTGCAATTCAGTCAGTGACAGCAGCTGCAGCTACAGACCCTAGCACATCTAAAAAGCGATCACCTTGATTTGGGAACATGTTTTTAAAATACAATCTAGAGTTCAAAAACAAAGTTTGTTTTATAGATTCATCAATTTAGAGAATATACAGCAATTTTCAAATATTCATTCTTATTAGATCAAGTATTCCAAATCATTATCATCAATTTCTTTTCATCTTAATCTTTTAATCAAGACTGGCTTCTATTTGACCGTAAGTAAAAAGCATAGATCAGAAATAAACACTACGCTCCCAGTGGGACTTTAACTCGCGTCCCTCGTTGGAATGCATGTTTACGCCCTGTTACACGATGAATTTTGCTACTGAAGCCAAGTAGCAACTGAAGGTAGAATCAAACATTTCAAATCCATTTTCGATATCAATCATATTTGTTTACACACCGACAGTGTCAGTATTGATCCAGTATTTATTTTCATTGTTTTTATTCTTTAGATGGAGGATTTGGAATCATTATTGTTTTTTTTTTCTTCAATCAAATTCAAAGTCTGAAGTTGACATGGTTCTACTACTGTAGTAACAATCGCGATCCTCACCCAACTGAGGGCTCTTAAGCGATAGGTGAAACTCATCTATGATTTGAACCAACGACTAACCAAACGCCAGCGGGATACCTTACTGAATTAGTAAACGTAGAACGCATTAGTTATTTACGAAACTTTATCATGTTAAATCGCACAAGCTTATTTCATTCTAATGAATAGATACATTTTTTTTTACCAAAATGTATATTTTCAGAAAAGATTCTATTCATTGGATATACGATGAAAAAGTTGCAGGAATCATCTTCGGTCGGAATAGTGAAATTTGACCCTGAAGCAACCAGTCATGTTTAGATTACTATTTCTCTTTGTCTTGATATTCCAGTTGTTCTTAACTGCAATGCCTTGTAGTCACTGTTTAACCGAAGACAGTCTGAATGGAAGATTTAGAAAAAAAAATGAATAAAAACAACACAGAATTGTACATTTAGGATAGAAATCTGTATAAAAGATTACATTTTGAAGACAAATATTTCTTTTACTAGCTTTCAGATCTGGATTTGAAAAATATTTGGGCCAGGGACAAATAAAAAAATCATTTAAGAAAGATAATAAAAAGGTAAAAAATTGAAATTCAAATCGCCCCGAAAAGTAATTTCCATTTTAGCATATGAAATGCAGTCAGCACCAACCCCTTGAAAGACAAAACACAAAAAACAAACAAACAACAACCTTCAACGTTACAAGCGGCACCTGAGAGTTTCCAACAACGAAAATAAAACATTAAAAAGTTCCCAGTAGGCGTATTACAAGGCAGTTAAGCGGATGGGGGATGAATTCTCAACCCCAGCCAGCATAAAAAAAAAAAAAAATTCAGAAAACAATCCAATGAATACTCAAAGGAATTCTGTTTGTCAAGTACAAATTTTTGGGATTTGAATTGAATTAAATTAGAATCGAATTTGAATGTTTTAAATTTCCTGTATTAGGACTCAATGAGAAGAACATTTAACAAAAAACAATATTTTACTCAAAATTCTGTTTGGGATCATTAATTAAGTTGTATTTTCATGGAATGCAAAGATTCTAATAAAACCTCACAGAATAATGTGGAAAAGAGTGCATTCATCGTCTCAAGTACTCAGTCATATTCTGTAGGTTTCATTCGTATTGTAAATGGATTTGTATTAAAAAAAAATCTTTTGAGCAAATTCAAAATTGAGTTAGTAGTGTACACTCGAAAAAGGCTAAATTTTCACTTTTTAAGAGTTACTTGATTAATTATGCCTCCAAACAGATAAACCATTCTATGCTTGAAGATGACAATTATGATATCGCTGTGGAATAATTAAAACAAAAATTTTCGAATATACCATACACTGAGTATGAAATATTTAGACAACTAATACGATTGAGTAATTAAAACAAAGATTTTCTAATACACCATATATTGTAGATGAATTTTTTAGACAATTAATACACACCACTCTTGAATATGATCAATATTTTCTGGAAGATATAAAGCAGTATTTGACAAAAACAAAAGTTGATTTGGCAGAACTTAAAGCACCTCGGACTTCTTCGGCAGACGTTCTGCATTAGTTGGTCATATCATATTTCTTAAAATTGCCTTCTGTTCTCCGAAGTAAATTGGTCCATGAAGTTGATACAAATTATCCTACTGGTAAACGAATTTTTGATAATTAAATGAATCAATTAAGACTTTGGTGAAACGTACCTTTAGGAAATATCATAATAAATCAAATTATTCGAGTCATTCCAATAATTCCAATTCAAAATCATCTAATTGGAAACCTAATAGACCTAATTCAATGAAGAAAAAAAGCCATTCTGGTCTAGAAAACTTTGGTAAAATTACAGATATAGATATTTTACTACATACACACACACACACACTATATATATATATATATATATATATATATATATATATATATATATATATATATATATATATATTGTACTTTAAATAAGCGTTTTCTGCATCACTGCACAAAATATCATACACTTGGGTCTAGGTATTATAGATGTAGGAGCCTAATTTGTGAAACTTCTGTACTAGTTTTACACAAAAGTAAAGATTGCTATGCCACATATAATTAACAAAATAATAAATGTAAATTTTGTAAATCTGACAGACCAATTGTTTTCCTTTGCAGTACTACTAATAAGAGTAAAAGTCCATCCATATCTACCAATACGTGTATCAATGCTCAGATCAACCCTTTATATTACACATTGACAGCATTTTAGAGTCAAAAGTTGAACAAAGTTCGAATTCAATAGTCTATTCAACACTGGAGGTCAAAGGTTATACTTTTTGAAACAATTAAAATTTTGGAATGCTGTGAATCAGAAGTTATTCTTGTCGAGTTTGAAGTAAAAACATTCAAGATGCCCAATACAAAAAATTGAATGAATTTGTAGTAAATTTGCAGTAAATGAAGATCATTCATTGCCTTTACCTGTGTTGGTAGATAATGGTTTTAGCATAAGCTTTAATTTTGATGATTTCAAAAATGTTGTATCTTACAAATTTGAATTATTTTGAATAAACTTTCTTATTTTGATAACAGAAACTATGTTGAAGTCCAATGTACAGAAAATATCAAATTTGTCGAATGTATACACAGATTTACATTGGAGTTCGCTACTGAAATAACTCCTTCTGAGTTCTCACTTTTTGTATGAAAAGCAAATCAGTCAAAGCTAAAAAGAAGAATATGTTGAGAACATAACAATAGTTTCTCGATATTCATCAAGCCCTTCAACTAACGTAAATTTTGTGATGGGTTCTAAACAAAGCCAGACCGATCCATTTGCAGATTTACCTGATTAAAGCCTTTAAGGGAGATGTAGATTCTCTTTTGATGCTGATCTAGTCAGTGGTTATAATAGTTCCCAGATCAAAGAGTAAGAAGATTATATTCAATTTAAAGACAAGACTTACTATGTAAAACTTCCATGTGATGAAGATGAAATTGAAACTATCCCTTTTAACAATCATCGCACTTAAAGTGATGGATAAGACTGTTGATAATCTAGAATCGAAGAATTTAAACGGGGATCATTATAATGCCTTCGATTTGTAAGATTACAAAAGCAAAGAAAGATTTGAACTGCCACCTGATAAATTCTCAGACCATATCCTCATACAACAAGGGTCCAACGTTAGAGCTGACGAGCAGAAAACAACAAAAATAAGGCCCTTTTCCTCCTTAGAGATACAGGGAAGCTGTTCTCCTGAAGATAAAACGTACCCCAGAATCAATGTTATGGGTAATGCTGGAAGTTTAATTACTGTATAGAACCAATGAATATATGAGGCTTGCTGATTTTAAAAAAAAAGCTTTTCTAATGATTGAGTTTATTTTCAAAAGACAAGAATAAATATTGCTGTATTTAAAAGGTGACGGACTTATTGATTTGGATTTACCACTTCAATTTTTGGATTAAATGCTAGCCCTTTTTCATCTTGAATTATACAATATTTATGCTGATTATTTGATTAAAAATAGTAATTCCCTAGACTACTTTTTTTTTTATCTATGCCTAGCAGTTGTAGTTTCCATGCAATTGGATAACTCTGATCGCAGATTTTGTTATAAACATTGTAAGCCTATAAAGACCTTGTGTTAAAAGATAAAAACGTGTATAACATGGATGTGACCTTGAAAGAGTCCTCAGCTATAAATATAGCACAAAAATACTTATCTAATGTTAATACAAGGAGAAGCGTGTCGTCGCAGATCACTAGGGTATTGACCCACTAACCTTTTGCCTGCCAGTTACAGTCAGGTCTAGAATACTGATAAGCGCTGTGGTTGCAATAACTAGAATGGGACTGGGAAGCCATGTCTGTGGATTCAAAAGCTGTTGGGTCTAGTTTATCAAGGGATTTGGTTGATTTAATCACACTCATGTTCTCCAGATATGCCTTTGACCAAAACAGCCCGGCACATTTGTACATTTTCAGTTATGGCTCGCCATGTGCTTATCGATTTGTAGTTTATGGCATTCAATATTGCAATCCATGTATCCTGTTTTCAAAAGCAAATGTAACTCTAATAAAACAGGAAAGTTTTGGTATTCTTAGAGTATATCTGGCTGTTAAATTTTTACCTACTATATTGAAAACTAATTTACTGAATAAGGGAACAATTTCATCATCAGTCTTTTAACGTCCGTCATTGGACAAAGACCTTCCCCAAGATTTGCCACAATTCTCTATCATGGGAATCGTGGAGCCAGTTTTTCCTGAATTTCTCTAGTTCATCTCTCCATCATGTGGTCGGTCGTCCTCGGTTTCTCACGTGATCTCTGGGGATCCATGCTGTGAATCATGATGTCGATCGGTTGTCTTTCATTCTTGCAACATAGCCTGCCAATCGCCATTTTAGTTTTTTAACAAGTTCTATGATGTCACAGACTCCCATCTTCTTCCTTATGTACTGTGCTGTCTTGTGATCTCTCCATGCGAGGTTGAGCATGATTCTCTCATGTGCATATTGCATACTTCTCAGCTTGCGGGTATGTCTCTTGGTTTGGTTCTATGTTTCAGCTCACCAAGTGACGATCAGGAGAATGCATTGGTTGTATACTCTTCTTTTTAAGATTATTGGGATCACCTGGTTCTTGAAAGTTGAGCTTGCTCTGCCGAAGGCTTGCCATCCCAGAGTGATTTTTCGCTTGATTTCCTCCTCTTTTGAGGATGGCATGGAAATTCATTGTCCGAGGTAGATGTAGTGGTCTACCTTGTTGAGTTTCATCTGCCCATAAATATCCAATGGTTGCTTTCAGATCGCATTAAACGAAACAGAAATATATCCATCGAACTACTAAAGAAATAAGGGGAAATTACTCTGTAACCATCCATTTTGAATATTGGCCAAGTAATGGAATTTCTGTAAATCTTTTGTCCAGAGGTATGCCTTCAAAAAATACTTGAATTGGAACAAAACTTGGACTATAAGAATTCCGCTCAAAAATGGCCAACAGGAAATCCTGTAATTAAGTTTGATAGTAATTTTGACTGCTTGAGCCCGAAGAACAAAGGCATAATTAAATCAACAGTGTTGCACTATAGGGTTACTGATGCTCACTTTGAGCCGATTGTATCCTTTCAAATGTTCTGCAAATTTACCAAATTAGTTAAGGCTAGAGCATTTTTTTTAATTTAAAAAGTAAAGCAAACGATCTGAAAACATTGAATTGAGATCATAAGCACTGAGCAATAACCCATTCATTCAAAATGATTGTAAAACAACTTTTTCAGAAATAATTGCTAATTTTCTTTTATCTAATAAATAAAAAATCTCCTGATTTTGTTGTAAATTTGAATATATTCTTAGATCGTGGACGATTCATAAGATCTGATAGTGGAATAGCTAAAGCCGCAAACATGTCAAGCTGTGAAAAATGGGTGAGACACTCAATAATTTAGCATTCAAAAATTTAAACTTGTCTTAATATTGAATCATACGATCAAACCCTGCTTACAACCGGGCATTGATCACACCGGACATGCTTGGATTAAAAATGAGAGCGTTTGAAAAATGCATTTATCAACATTTACTTGTCTTGATATCAGGTCAAAATATGATTAGCTTATTGAAGACGTAAACACTCTTGTATACGTACTAATATCAATGACATTCACCAATATATATGGTGTACCTTCTAACATTTGAAATGATAATGCGAGATCATCTAATGTTAGACTGGAATTTAGTATTATAGAGCACCATGTACACTCTGATGAATTTGAAAAAAAAATGACATTCGCAATATCAAACATATCAAAATATCATTATGCTTTGTATTGGTATAGAATACATTACGATGTTCAAACAGATGATTAATATATAGTATGTGCAAAACAATTGGACGCTCAAAATAAAATGTTTTGATATTTTAACTGTCAGTTCTGATATGCAAATGCTATAAATAAAAGACCTCTCACGTATAAATGTTCTGCAGATAGTATCCTTGAACTTATAACTCCAAAATATGTTTTAATCCAAACGGTAATAATGGGCCTATCATAAAATCAAACATTTAAAACATATAGCATACTGATCTTACTTAGAGGTCAGATCTCGTCAGTACCTTAAAAGTTTGTAACGAAATACTAGAGAGGTTCCGTGAACCATGATATGAAGATTGTTTACTAAGCTTGAGAGAGGAATGCAAAAGTTATCCAAATATACTTTTTTAGTAAAATTGGAATTAATGATGTACGTCGAATTAGGAATCCTCCAAAGCCAAGACTTGATTAGCTCTTTGGTTAAGCAATTTGGATTTATCCTGCAGAGGACAACAAAGTCCTATATTTTTAAAATAAGAGGGGCGGTCGTTCGACACTCATTCAACACTTCCAGCATCAATATCCTTCGGAATGGTCGTTAATACGCACGATCACCAACCTTTCATCCCTAATTTTGAAATGTTTTTAGAATGATACATTTACAGCGAGTTCAAATCCAAGTAATTTGTATGACCAGTTCTCAGAGCGTCCCAGGAAGCCTTACCTTACTAGGCAGAAAAAAGCCAACTAATTACCCCTATGTTCATAACTGTATTCTATTGAATATTCTAAGTCAGTAATCACCATAAATATGGATGCCCCGACTAATGATATTAATTGAATTTACATGCCACTCCTAACATGTGTTATAATAATGAGTAGAGAAAAAAAACTTGATGAAATGCGTATAGTGCAAATTTTTAATCAATTGTTACATTTTTATTCATTTGATTAATTGTTCAACAACTATAGATAGAAATAGTAATCTTACTAATGTCATTGTATCCCCAAATAGTAATTAACTGATAAAATACAAGCGTTTACTTGAAAATTCAAATTCATTGTTGAAAATTCAAAAATTGCTTTTTAGGCAACCATGAATTTTGGTCTATACTGGTGACAGGTGTTGAAATTGATATTCTGATAATAATATGTCAATAATATATTACAATTCTTCAGTAATGCTATAGACTATCCAACATCCCTTCCAGTACCGTAAAGTAAGATCGGGACCTTCGCTTCAGACTTAGTGGTGGACATTATACCCTCGTCTTATGCGGATCTGGATGTTCAGTAGGACCTAATTAAGCAATATATCTACTTATGCGTAATTCCCCATCCAACAAAGTGCTTGATTCCATAATTAGAAGAGCATTGCATTGTAGGAGTAATAGACAGGTGACCCGCCTAGCAGTTCTTAACCCTAAAAAAGGAGCTTTAATCATTGTATTTAGGCAGCAGTTCTTCTTTTATACGTGTTGGATTGACCAGTATCAACATTGAGCTTCTAATAAGCTTTTCAAACTTTCGGATGTTTTCTTCTGATCGCTGTTTCAAGGGGAATATATGAATTTCATAAAATCAATGTATTCATCGTTTTTGTTATCCCTGTATTTCTGACCATCACTGGTCATTCTCAATGTTCGTTTTCAATCTTTGGAGCTGTTTGTCCTAGTTTTCAAACTATGACTGTATGTAGTGTTAGCTACGATATTTCTGTCTTTATATATATATATATATATATATATATATATATATATATATATAATATATATATATATATATATATATATATATATATATATATATATATATATATATATATATATATATACGTGGTTCATACTAATTTATTAATGAAAGTGAAATTTTTGATGTGTAATTCATATATGTGCAGTTGCATTGTTGTTTAAAAGTATTTCAAGTTGTTGGCACCAATTCAATGAGGTATTTTGTTTATTTTGGCTTGTTTGGATTTGATCAGAATATATATATATATATATATATATATATATATATATATATATATATATATATATATATATATATATATATATATATATATATATAATTCTTCGATAAATCCTTTATTGTTTTTATTTTGTAAGAAAGACAAGAAGAATGGTAAAAATCTTTATTTGCATCCAGAATTGAATAACATTTTTCAAAAGAATGTGAAAAGAAAGTGATGAAAAGGAAAAGATCAAAATAAAAATTTTCTCAGAAAAGCAGTTTCTGCATCGGCCTATAAAATAAAATAGACACCAACCTATGAAAGAACCCCCCCACAAACAAATGCATTTAACGATGCAAGCAGGACATGAGAGATGGTAGCCGGAGGTAGAAAAAAAAGAGAAGAGAACCTTACAAAGTTCCTAATTGTCTTCACTGCAAAAAAGTAAAAAGGACCAACGTTCTACAATCGGCATAAAAAACGGAAATGAAAAAAAAACAAAAAACACACACACACACAAGTGGATAGTCAAACAAGAGCTGTTATCAGGTGAGAGCCTTAAATCACATGATCATTAAATAAAAACCGATATCAATATGTATATCTATATGTATATGTAAGTTAATTTGAAAATATATCCACACCAATAAAACATCTGGCATCTCCATGACAGCTATAACAAACAAAATTTCCATTATGAAATCGATGTGAAGAAGATTTGATGGAGCAATACTCGTTATCTCTATTAAAAAGAACCGTGTGAAATATTCATTCAAAATGTCAATTTAATAGAGCCTTTCGAAAACAATGGAGTAAACATGGACGGAAATATTTGGTAAATTTCTGGTACAATTATTATGATGCCCTTATATCAGAAACTGATCTTCAAAATGCGTCCGGTGAAGTAAGAAGGGAAAGCAAAAAAATAGTTAGAGATTTACAAAAGGAAAACCAAAGTAATGTTAATCAATAAAAAAGCATGAAAAAGATGATGGGGCCTTCTCCATCATCATCATCATCATCATCATCATCATCAATCTTTTAACATCCGTTGCTTGACAAAGACCTTCCCCAGGATCTACCACATTTCTGTCTCATGGGCGTTGCAGAGCCATCTTGTATTCTGTCGGCCTCTGTTTTGCTTGTGATCTCTGGAGATCCGTGTTGTGAGTCCTGACGTGTATCGGTTATCTGTCATTCTTGCAACAATACCTGTCCCTTGCATCCCCATTCAATAAATCAACTGGAAGAAAAAGCAGCAAAATACAAAATGCTATTCGTTGTAGCATTTATAGACTTCAAGAAGCCATTCGACTCCGTAAAAATTCCTGTGGTCATAAAGGCTATCACCCTACATGGTGTAAACCCTGCATAGGTAAGACTTCTGCAACATATCTAATATCACAGTAACTCCTTTATCAGGCTACATTAAGACTCTGAACTTTTCTAGCTCCATGAGTTAAACAAGGTGAAACTGTTCACAGCCTGCCTCGAGATAATCTTCCGAAACTTAGACTGGGAGAATAGAGAATTCAAAATAGACGGCAAATATCTGAGTAATCTCTGATTTGCAGACGACATCGTCCTTTTGCAGAGAACCTATACGACTTCCAACAAATGCTGGATGAACCAAACAAAGAAGGCAAAAAAGTCGGCCTACACATGCACTTTAGTAAAACAAAAGTCATTTGCAATAATCACATCGAAAATAAGGATATAACTGTGAAAAATGAAGATGCAAAACTGGGGAAAGTAGACCACATCATCCAACTTCGACGACAAATTTCTATGAAATCCACAAAATAAGAATAAATCAAACAAAAAATCATGCTAGGATGGCAAGCCTTTGGTAGAGCAAGCTCAACCTTCAAAAACAAGACAATCCAAATGATCCTAGAAATGGAGATTGTACAACCAATGCATCCTCCTGATTGTCACTTGTGGAGCTGAAACATGGAACCTAACCAAGAGACAGAACTACGAACTGAGAACCATGCAAAATGCACATCAGAGAATAACGATCCACCTCTCATGGAGACATCACAAGACAGCACAATATATTTGGAAAAAAACAGGAGTCCGAGACATCATAGAATCATTTGAAAAACTTAAATGGCAATACTAAAGCCTTAGAAAATGTTAAAGAATACTTTTATTCCGATCACACAATAAAGACAACTGGTTTGAAATGAGACAGCGGTCAACGATTGCTTGGAAAGCACTCGGTGTGAATAGAGACGTACCCAAAAGAAAACTGTCAATATGCTTAAAACTTAAAAAATCACCTTATTTTTTTTTAGTGGATTTGGTCCTTACTGGGTACTCCTAATTAATGGCCCTGTGCCATACTGATCTAATTTTATTAAAGATCGATAATGTGAGTGCCAAATAGATGTGCAGAGGTGTATACATTGAATGCTAAAAAATATCCGATACATTCCTGAAAGTTGATTTAACATGCTTATATAGCTTCGAAATTGACTGAATTTAGACTAAAGATCTATGTACATATGCTCTCAAAGTTCGATTTTGTCTCAATATCAAAGCAATGCAATTCTTCAAATTTTGGTCCAAATCCTAGAACTGCTCAACGAGGCTATAGATGAACCTGTTTTAGATGTATCGGATACTTTTTGCACTCATTGTAATTATAAAAACGATCGTTGCTCCCGTTGTGAGCAAAAGATATCCAGGTACGAGCTAATTATCGAATAGGACAGGTTGCCTAAATATGTTGATTAATTGAGGGTTTCCATTGACTGACTAACCAGACGGAGTTTCTTTCTACTTCTTTTTCTTACCTATATTACTCTGTGTACTCTTCCTCTTAGTTTTGTCATTTATCAAGTTTGAATGGCGTAAGGTTGAGAAGGCAGGGGATGATGGTAGGAAGATTATTCTGTGCCGGCTAGTTTTACTTACCACTGTTGATTCTATGTCATTTTAAAAAAAATCTTTGTTTTTATTCAACTGGAGTTGTCTATATTCAAACTAATTTGCCTCTGCTGTCAAAAATGACGGCGATATTTGAGTGATTTTGCAATTGCATTGCACATATAAAAAGTCAAAAACATTACGTTGTGCAGCATTTCTTGTTCAAAACCTCTTGAATATTCCTCAACATGGCAAATAAAGCTTTTTGTTGTTTCCAACACACCTTCAGAATATGGATGGATAAATATTCATAATTTTATATAAATTACTCATAGGGTCACATTTGGAATTCAGCTCCTGTATCTGGTCACCCAAACATGAATTCAACATGGACGCTATTGAGAGAGTACAAAGGATCACTATAAAATTATCCCCAGCATCTAACACCTGCCACATTCAGAAAAGGCTGAAAGAGCTTGAACTGGAGACACTATTCTACAGAAAAACCAGTATTGATTGAATAGAAATCTTCACGATAGCCTCAGGCATACACATCATCGACCAGGACTATAAGTGCGGCTTCTATCTTGATAAAATCATGCTACAGCCATTCCCAAGCATTACAACAAGAGGTCACAGAAATAACCTACGTATTGAAACAGCCACCGGTTCCTGAAAAAATTTCTTCTAAAGCAGAACCGCCAATATCTGGATTAAATCGTCCGATGTCATAGTCTCTATTTCTAGCATAAACATTTGGAAAATCTTATTTTAAAATACTTGCCCAACAGATGTTTTATTGCTACTTCTCGCCCTGAAAAATATCTGAATTATCATGGACAGTTCGACAGTGAAAAGAAAAAAAAAACAGGAAAAAAACCCCGGACAAACGAAAAAAAAAATGCAATCAACATAGAAGAAAAAATCAAGCCACAGAGGTACTTTATTGGTTGACTTTGCTAAGCTAATATTTCCCTCCTCGAGGTATATTGCTGTACGTTCATATTTAACCATACTATTCAGAAGATTAAGTAACGATACAATCTCATTTCAGATTTGGCCGATACATATCGATGGGGAAATAGCCTATCGTCACCATCTTTTTGTAAAAATATTGAAAAGTGTACGAAAAATACATTCTGACATACGAACAAATATGGACATGTCATTTTCTCTGATCAAAATACTTTTACTCCGAAAATGTACAAATAACATCAAATTCCATATTGAATAAACATGGTGATTTACTGATCAAGTTAACAATACTGCTTTCACAAGGCTATGATAACATCATATTCAGTTTTCATATCATCATCATATGATTACGATGAAAAGTGTGACAAGATAAAAATGAATTGAAACACATTGATAATTATTACAGCAGGATTTGTTTTGTTTTTTTGAAAGAAAAAATTCTAAATTTCGTTATTATCAGGGTACATTTTTTTTAAAACCATGATGCAGTTTTTTTTCCTTCAGTTTCGTTTTTCATTCTTTTTGTTTCTATTTTTCTTTCCGTCAATGATTTTTCTCAATTTCTTTTCCTGATAATTCATGGGCTTTTCCTTCTGTCTTCCTTCCTTCCTTCCTTCCTTTCTTTCTTCTTTAGATCATTTCTCTCTTCCTTCTTCTGCCTGAAATTCACTTCTATCATTTTCATTTTTTTCTTCAGTTTCAATGTCCTACTTTCCTTACTTCCTTCAACCTATCTTTCCTCCATTTCATCTTCTCTTTATTTTTATCTTCCTTTTGAGCACATGCTTTATTCCGATTCAATTTTTTTCAGTCTCTCTTTATTTTCTTCCTAACTTTTCTCTCATTCATTGATTCTTCAGCAAACATCTTAATATTTTCCATGTTCTCAACTATCCTTTCATTCTGTCTCATTTTATTTATTTGTTTCTTCCTTAGTCTTTCTTTTTTGCTCATTATTGTTTACGGTATTTTTTCTTTAAACTTCTCGTTTCTGTAAATTCCGTATCGTTTACATTCACTTTTTTGTAATTTTTTTAATTCATTCCTTTTCATTGTTTTATTTATCAAATTTCACCGAATTTCAATTCATTAAATTTTACCGAATTTCTCTCTTTTTTTTAATTTACTATGTATTATTGCTCGGCCTCTTGCCTTTCTTCTTCCTCCCTTCCGTACATTACTCTTCGTTTCTTTCTTCTTTTCTAACTAATCACCTTTTTTTCCTTCATTCCCTATCGTACGTTTCTATCATTCACAGCTTCCTGTTTCCATAGGAGTGCAGGTGACCTAACGGTTAAGAGAAGGGAAAATGGAATTAGCGGAACTTTGGTTGCGTTCACTTTGCGTTAATGCACTTTTGACAGCACGAATATAACTTTTTTCTCGCCAGCTATGAGTAAATAACAGTACAATCGGTGCCTCTCCCCAAACTCTGTAAAAAATCTACAAATATGATTGGGTCTCTATCGATTTTTAAATGAATAGAACAACTGTCCCGAGGTGGGAAATCCCTGTCTTCATACCGTTTTGTTTTCATTACTATTAGAAACCATTAAACAAAACCTGTCATCAAAACTGGCCACAGAGGTTTCTATAGTTTTTAAAAGGGTCTGTATAGTTGGCTATGTATATATATATCGAGCTAGAGAGTTGAATATTTAAAGATATACTATTTGGTATGTCTACAAGAAACAGCTTTAGTTTTTCGAAAATTATCCCTTAAAAATTTTTTGGATGGGGGATCAATTTGCCATGTAGGATTATGCTAATATGGTCCTTATTTTGTGCTCGACTGCCTCCATGCAAGTCCTTTTTAATACAATTCAGACTTTTTAGCGATCCAACAGAAGTAAGTAACCTTAATTGGTCACCCCTTATTCCATTTTTTGTATTGATCCCCCCAAACGGGACATGTTGACAAAAGACGTTACTTGCATGACAGTTTTTATTGAGTGACTAACCAGACCTGCTTCATTCTCTCTAATAGTTTCCATAAGCATTTCTTTTTTCTCCGTACTATATTTGCCTTAATTCCTTTTATCGTCAATATTTGTTCCCTTTTATCGTTGATATTTCCCTGATTAAACAGTATCTTTATCGTTTTTATCTCACTGAATCTATTCGTTCCAAGGAAAGCGATATCCAAAAAATCATTATTTCGATCCGTCCAATTTCTAACACGCCCCATCCATTGACAAGGCGATCCAATACAGCCTCTTCGATGTGTGATTCTCTCTCAGTCGCACAGTAATCCAATTCAATTATCTTCTGTCCAAACAGGATACGTATTCTCAAATATTATCTTAAGAAATTGGTCAGCGTTTACACACCTAAATTCCTCTTCTTATTCGACACATTAAAGTGTCGTTGTGAAAAAAATAGACACTCGAAATGAAAAATGGATTTGTCAACACAATCACAAAGTAAGAAATCTTCTTCTACGTTGTTGGAATGAATCGAAAAGAATTTCGACGTTTTAAAATGGCTGCTTTTGTTTCAGTGTTTTTAGGGTTAGTATTTTTTACAGTAAGTGTTAAGGCAAGTATTTTTAGAGTTACTTTTCTGGGTTTGCGGATATTATCTGGGGGGGGGGGGGGTCAGCATTAGGGTTAAAGTTTGGATCATAGCAACGGTTTTGAAATCCGTTATCACAGTCTGTTTGATGCTTTAACAGTGGCTATTTTAAAACGGGAAAGTTAACGATGCCAGGAACTCTTAATCACAAATCGTTTGAATCCGGACAAACTGTTACTGTGCATTTAGCTAGCTTGAATTTTGCATCGGCAGAGAAAATACCTCTCTCCTTGCAAAAATGGCAACCGCCAATTTTTCTGCATGATACTTCGTGTCCTGACGTTGGAATTTCTGTACAGCAGACAATCATTGAGCTGTGTTAGGAAGTTTTCCACGTTGAACTGTTCTCCATCAACTATCACTTTCAAACGTACGTAGGAAGTTTTGGCTGCGAATGTTTCAGTCCAGACATTCCGGCTGCAGATGTTCCAGTAGCATATATTTCGACCACAGAGTCACCTTCAGATGGCTGTATGACGTTTTGGCTGCGAAGGCTTCGGTCTGGACATTCCAGCTGCAAACCTTTCAGTCACAGACATTTCGCCCCCTTTACTTTCAAAGGCAAAAATGACTCTGTATATGAATAATGTGTTTGGCTCTTTTTTTTTTTCATGTTGAGTTAACTTATTCGTCTTTTCAAATTATTATACATTTTAACATCTGATTGCTTTGTTTCCTCAGTGTAAGTTTATGAAAACCATCTCAGGGCAGGCTTTAAGAGAGTTTGGACAAGCTATTGACAGAGTACATCAGGGGAAAAAAGGAGTTTGTTTGATCGTAAAAAGCATGAGGAATCACAGATGGCAATGGGCCGGTCATGTTGCAAAAATGACGGACAACTGATTGATAAACTGAAACTGGCTGAGTATGGGATGGCGAGACAAACTGGACAGGTCCAGAAAAAATTGGCTCCTTGACGCCAACGATACAGAGCTGTGACAAATCTTATGAGAGGTTAATGTCAAACAACAGGCAATAAGAAACTGATGATAATGAATGATTTTAACATCAAGTGTGAGCGGAGGTGAAAGTTTCACACTCGCATAATGTTACGTGTAAATTCCACTTTTCTAATTTCTTTAACATTTTAGGAATATAGACCTTACTTATCTCTTTACGAATAATAAATATAAATATACAAAAACTATCTATAACAAGTTAAAAGATTGATCTATAAAACATGGACCCACATACAGGTATTACATAATTATTGTACATTTTATAATATCTATATTGTATAATTCTATTCCATTTCAAATTACATTTAGTTAGTAATTATTGCCTTTAAAAGCAAAACGCCAAAACGTCCATGGTCGGAATATCTGTGACAGAAAAGTCTGTTTACCCTTTCAGATTACCAATTTTTTCAGTTCATGCATTTCCATTGGTCTAGTTCTAGAAAATGGAGGATACTGAACAATTAAAACCTTAGTTCTGAGATTGGAGTATGAATGAATGACTTCTGCTCTGTCTCTACGTCAGAATCCGCCTCTCGGCCTTTCTGATGTAGAGCGATATGTCAGGCGTCTGCTTGGCTGTCAAAAAGACATCGAATTCGGCGTCAAACCGTCTTAAGGGGTTTCTCTCCCCTTCTTTTGAAACTGACTTGTCCTGGCTCTTAGACAATCTTTCCAAGTCTAGAGAACCCAAACTGCCTACCTGTTTTAATGATAGTTGGTGGGGAGAGAAAAGATGACTGCCCAAAAGACATTGTTGCAAAGTGAACATAAACAGCGCTGCCTTGAGTTTGGAGTAGGGTCGTTTTATCCAATTGTCCTCACCATTACCGACTGTACCGATAACACCTTCAACTTCCCATGTGTTAAGTTCTACTACACTAGAACATAACAGACTTCGTGAAGCTTTAGAGTGATATGGAATATACACCGGTATCTGAAGGATGATCTTATGAATTTTTATGAATAAAAGTAGTAGTAAAAATTGCTACAAACTGTTACATTGACTTAATATATAGTTATTAACTAAATCCAGCTTAGATTAGCGACGTATAGGAGTCCTTTGTCATATCCCTCTTTTAGCAATCCTAGCTTCTTTATACTTCTCTCTCATTTCGAAGAAATCTAGAAATGCATTTTCATCATGCGTTTCATCATGAGTTATTCATCTGATCTTCTCCCTGATCCCTATATACGTCCCCTGGGGGATATTCCCCCCTGGGGATATTCCTCCTCCTGGGGATATTCTTCCTCCGGCGACCAAATATTCACGTTCAATTGTTTTATATATGTTACGCCAGATCGGTAAAATTGCTTGTTCGAAAGGATTTTAATTTTTTACACATATTATCATAAAACAACTATTTTTTTTTACCATCGAACTTTCCGTATCAAATTAAAATGAAACCTTTTTCTACCAATGATACGTAAATGCGCAGTCTTGGTTTTTTTCACAAAAAAGTAAGTAAATCTGTCGTTAAAATTTAGTTTAAAATTCATTCAATCAGGACCAGGATAGAAAAAAATATTTTTTCACCATCAAAGATTCCTATAATCGAAGTAAAAACGAATTTCTCTCACCAAAAATAAGAAAATTTTTCCAGATAGACACAATCACAGATTTGCTATAACATAAGCATATATGCATAAAAATAGCCTAACATAGGTAAAGCGATATATTGCTCTAAACTACGTTACTTCAATCGTACTCAACTGATTCGGGCCGAGAAAAGTTTCAATCGAGATGAGATAAATACAACCAAGAAAAATGGATGACGAAAACACTAAAATAAACAGAGAAATGATAAAATCTGAAAGAGTACAAAATAAAAACTAATTTATTTCTGAAGCCATTACTTGTAACAGGAAAACGTTGTGTTTATCAACAAGATGGTCTCGATTATTCTCGACGCGTCTAAGTAGGAGATTCGTCATTTGCTGGGACATTTATGGTTGTACTGTACTTATTAGGTTTGTATTTGGAGTATGTATGGTGATTCTGTTATGTGTGTGTGTGTGTGTGTGTCTGTGTCTGTGTGTGTGTCTGTGTCTGTGTATAAGTGTGTGTGAGTGCTTGAGTGTGTGCGTGTGTGTACGTGTGTGTGCAACAACATCATTCTGGAAACATTACAAACTTTGCAAAGTAAAATAGAAAGAATGAATCGGGAGGAGGAAGGCAATAGAATCAGATTTAATGAAAAGTAAGATGGAAGAGAAAAAACGGAAATGAAACATTAGGGAACATAAAATGATGCTTGAATTAAACGAAAAAAAGAAAGAAGAGAACGAGAGAGAAGTCTGGTAATTCACTCAATAGGATCATCCCATTACCAAATTCTTTGGACAGCATGTCATGTTGAGGGAGATCAATTAAAAATAAAAAAAAAGATAGTTAATGAAAAAGTTTCGTTTCTAACATTTTATTTTTGCAGCGATCTCAAAAATCTGAATAATAAAAAAATAAGTGGGTGATAATTGAAGGTTCATCACAGCATAAATTTACAATGTAAATCGAATTCCTCACTAAAACCTATTTAAGTGGGCGATTAAAAGTGAACAAAAACAAAAATCGTTTCTTTCTAGTCATGATAAGAAATAAATATTCGAATTTCCAGCCCTCTAGCTCAATAGGTGTGGTCTGTACACGTGATACATAGCCAACCAGTCAACTCGTCGAACCAACTTGAAAACCGAAGAAACTTATATCAATAGTTTCGATGAAAGTTCCCCCATAGAGGATTAAGGATGGAGAAAAAAAAGACAACAGAAATTTAAAAGTGAAGAAATTGAAAGAGATAAGCAATAAAAAACTAAAAAGAAAGATGGATAGAAAAAATACAAAAAAACAAAGTGAATAGATAAATAAAGGAAAGTGAATAAGCAATGCCTAACAAGGAAGAGTGAAAAGAGAAGGAAAGGGAAAAAGAAAGGAAGGAAAACTAAAGGAAGAAAAATTAAGAAAATCAGAGAGAATTAGAATACAAAGAGTATTCAAAATATGAATAATGAGAAAGGGAGAAGAAACGAGAAAGAAAGAAAAAAATGAAAAAAAAAACAGATTTAGAAAGAGATGAGGAAGGAAAAACATTTCGGAAAGAATGAGAATAAGAAAATGAAAATAAAAAGAGAAAATCGAATACAAAAAGAAAGCAGAAGAAAGAAAGAGATAGTTGATGGAAACAATGGAAATAGAAATAAAGCTGAAAAAAAAAGACCAAAAGAGAAATATAATAAGAAGATAGAAAACGAAAGAAAATGAAAAAAAAGAAACAAAAAAGAAGGTAAGACACGATAAAAAGAGATAAAAAAGGAAAGGAATACGAGAAGAAGGACTCAAGGGCCGTGAAAAAAAAGGAGAGAATGGACAAAAGAAGAAAAAAGTGGATCAGAAAAGATAAAAGAAAAAGAAAATATGAAAAATAAATAAAAAGAAAGATAGAAAAAAGAAAAAGAAGAGAGAGAAAGAGAAAAAGACAATAGAAAACAAGAAAAGTAAGGGAAAATATATCTGACAGAATTTCTGCAAGAAAGCGACGAATGGAAATTGGTGTCCTTTTTAATGTTCGTCGACATCAATGTGCGAGTCGCCTTCGCATAGACACAGATCAGAATACATGATTGACTTTTCAAAGAAATTGAAAAAAGTAAGTGTGGAATCCTCGTTTACCTGCGTGAAATGGTGATAACTCCAGTTATATTATTTTCCCACGAAAGGATGACTGAAATACATAAATAATTTTTTTGGTATTTCTTGGAATAAATTAAATGGTAAACTGATTTTTATTTGTATAACATCAAGTGGGTTAGTGCGTGAAACGTACAAGACTTTTGTTAAAATAGAATTGTTTCCCTGCTGATGTCGGAAAAGTACGTTCCACCAAATTACGACGAGGCGTATAAACCTGTAAGCCTTAGTTCATTTTAAGGCACACAGAAGTTATCTCCATTTTACGCCAGTAAACTAGGATTCTTCCGAAGAAAAGAAAAAAGGGAGGAAAGGAAATTAAATATAACGAAATGTAAAAAAGATCGGAGGGGGATAATAAAATATTTTTTCTTGACTGAAGATGAAGTTGAAAGATATTTGATAGAAGAAGACAACGGGAAAAGATGTGAGAAAAAAAAAAAGAAAAAGAAGGAGCGGGAAAAAGACAGAGGTCTGTGAATCTTAAAATAATGAAAAATAAAAATAAAAGAAGAGAGGATATAACAGATGGATTGATTAAAAAGAAGAAATAATGAAAGGAAGAAAAGAGAAGAAGAAAAGGGAAAAACAAAGACGAAAAAAAAGAGAGGGAATTCAGGGTTCATGGACATTTATTCAAAATACATAGAAAATACCAATGATATATTCGAACAGAAAAAAAAGGGAAGAAAATCAAACAAAAAAAAAAACAATAAAAAAAGAAAAGAGTACGAAGTACAAATAAATTTGGGGTCATAAAGGAAGTGAAAAAAGGGGGTGCAAAGAAGGAAGCAGAAAAGAGAGAGGGAAACAAAAAACAAGCCCGTCAGTGTTGGAGTGATAGATTATAAAATTGAAAAAAAGTATCATCAATGCATTAAGTACTTCAATTGCCTTATGTTTGACCGTAATCATCGAAAGAAGTTTGAATTGTCAAGAGATAAGCGTGAATGCCGGTGGACACAATCTAGAACATCAATTTAGTTAAATTGCGGATAGAACTGACAACTAAACACTTTTCTTTTAGTTTTTTCTAAACAAAATAAGGAGCAAATAATTACTATAATATTTGACAATTTTACCTCAACATAATATTATCAGTTGCCTTTCAAGTGCAACTTTCAGCCAAGGTCGATTACCCCCCTGACATGAAATAAATAACGTTGATTAGAAAATAAAGAATAAGCCTTAAGTTATATACGAGGATAATAAGCATTAGCCCAAAAAAGCAACCATTGAAATTAACTATCAAGATTAGGATGAATTTTGAAAGAATCCAACCACACCAGGAATGGCGTATAATACTTCGATTGATGAAAAGATTAACAAACGCAAAAATGTATTAAACAGTGTAACTATTAGAATGTAATTAGAGCTGACTATGATCAGAGCGATGGATGGGCTTGAGGGTACTAATCAGAAAAGCAGGCCGGTGCAAACAGTGCTTTTCCTGGCTAGGAAGATATGGCTTTGAATCCCACCTTATCCTTCATCTTCTGATCAACGTTTTTTGCTCACTGCTGGAGGGAATTCAACCGGAGCAAGAATAGTCTGATGAAATTCAGGGGAAGTTAAAAAGGCATGAAACTTATCTGACATTAATATCTATAATACTCCATCTGATATAAATGACAGAAAACAAAAAAATGAACAGAAAAAATGTATAAAGAGTGAATCTATAAATTTTCATCCCTGTAGCTCTTTTACGAAGGATGGAATGAAGTTCAAGTTAAAATATGAGTCTAGGTTAAATCGGTTACTTAATTTGTGTCTGGCAGTGTTCGCGTCCATTTTTTTTTTCATATTCAGATTTTTCAGTTATTAATTCGTTGGATGATGGTAATTATTATTATCATTTTTTTAAATCTCACAACAGTTGCCTGGTGGTTACCGCTGGAGTGACAACAAGTCTCCTCAATCTCCAGCCCCTCTTTCCTAGTTCTCATTGGCCACAATAATACTGCAGTTTACAGTTTCACACCGGTTGCCCAGTGGTCATTGCTGAAAGTTGAGTGACAGTAAGTCTCCTCAGATTTTCAGCCAACATATCTTCTCTCTTTCGCCTATCATGCCAATGCTGTGGTTTACGTTTCCGCTTTCATTTCCTTTTCTGTGTTAGGTCACTGTTAATATTTAGAGCTGCAGTCTTCATATTTCTAGCACTTTCCTCAGTATCCGCGCATTTCCTAGTAGTGCTGTGGTCTGTACTGTCTCAATCCTTCCCTTTATCCTGATCTCCTCCAGTCTCGCCCTGAGTGTCTTTGGGACAGTTCCTAGTGCGCCCACTATGACTGGCACCACCCTGGCTTTCATGTTCCACATAATTGATTAATTAATTAATTAATTAATTGAATAATCACCCCCAACACGGCCGGCTGCCAACTGATGTTGGTCATGTGACTCTTTCTTTTGAGTGACTAACCAGGCTTGCGTTGATAAGTAGTTATGCTGGCTGGCTAAAATATCAGCGCCCCATATCAACGATAATTGCCGTCGCTCAAATTCAAGCAAAAATTATTTCAGTGCTATGTTCCAAGGCACACATACATTTATCGACGGTTAAACGCTACAATATCTTCCAACCCGAATTTCATTTCGTTGTATTATACTGAGGTAAGTTTCGTAAATCTCAAGAAAGGAAATTGAAAACTTTTTTTTAGATGTACCATATAAGACAACGGACGATGAAAAAAAGAAAGTTATAAAAGCAAAATAAAATTTCTGAAGCAGGCAAATATTGGAGTCTGGTTCAATCGCAAAATACTGGATTAAAGAAAGAAGAAATAGATGTCGAAAGTAAGAGGAAAATTGAAAAAGGAGAGATTGGAAGGAAAACAAGTTTGAAAGAATATTAATGCTGAATTAATGTCTAAGTCTCTTGCTTCATTAAAATCTAAGAGGTAAACAAAACAGAACACATTTCTCTATACGATATTATTCCAGCAGTACGCATCCAATTTCAACTCCTTCATTAGTTAGAACCTCAATGTTTACAGGAAGCACACCTTTTAACTTCGAAGCAAATACTACGATGAACACAATTTCAAAATTAATCAACTTTCTCCAAAATCTCTCAGTTATTTTGTATTTTTTTTTATCTAGGAATAGATATAAAAAATAATGTGTTATCGTTTGTTCAGTGAAAAGAAATATAGTGGAATCTAATTTATTCTATTCATCGTGTAGAAGAAATCTGAGTACCATTTTTGTGGCTGCATTTGTCATCCATTTTTGTGTACATCGTGGTTTTGTGTATACGTCTCATCGAATTTTGGTAAGATTATATTGCTATTCTACGAAAACAAAATCAACGCTAGAGTCTGACAAAAGAAAGAGAGAAATGGAAAAAAAAGAGAAAAAATGAATTAGAAATAAAAAAGCAGGTCTGATTAGTCACTCAATAGAAACCTTCACTCAACCAACATCTTCTAGCAGTAGGCCTAATTAGGGATGATCAATTAAAGAAATGAAAAAAGGTGATCGATGGATTATCCTTTGATACGTCTCACAGCGATCATTGCAAAAGTCTGTATTAAAAAGCTAAACAAAACAAACGTGAATGCTGCCGGACATAAACCAAGGGTCCAACAAGATATACACTCAAATTGTAAATTGGACCCTCATTGAAAACCTATTTAAGATTGAATCGAAAAAAAGATAAAAAAAGAATTATCATTTTTTCAGACCTAATGGGCAAACGTTGAATTTTGAGCCTTCTAGCTCTATTGATGCGGCCTCTACGAACGGCACACACACATACATATATATGATTATACACACACACATCCACACACACACACACACACACACACACACACATATATATATATATATATATATATATATATATATATATATATATATTCATTCAGGCTGAAAAAACTAACTTAAAAACGGAAGAAATCTATTTTTGTAGTTTCAGTTGATAGTTTTTTTTGTAAACGGTGCCTCATAATTTAGACAGATGGAAGAAAGAGAGAGGGAAAATACCCAACTACCTCTACCAACGGGTAATTTATCAGTGCACTAAGAATTGATAAATTGCAATATATACGCATAAAAAGTATTGGCAAATGCGTATTGCTTCCGAAAATAAATGATCGAATCGGCTTTAATGGATTTTGTCTGCCCCAGATAACTTCCAGTCGTTCCGTGGCGAATTGTATTGCCGTTTTATTGTGCCATGATGACCAACAGAATTGTTTCCGACAAAATAAATACATCCTCATCAATGTTTTAAATCTTTCTTCCATTTTAGACACAGACATCGCTGAGCAAGGTTATTCTAGGAAGGCTTTATTTAACAATTTATTGACAAGACGTAGAGATACTCAATGGTAAGTGGGTTGGTCTGGCAAAACGATTCGCAAGTCAAATGAATTCAAACCCCGCTCAGTTCCTCACTAATCTTCCAAAGCTAAACTTGGACCCCCAGCATATTTGGAGTTAGGGCAACATATATACGATAGGTGAAACTAGTGTGTTCTTGACACTAGTGAAAGAGAAAAATAAAACTAAAAAAAACTAGTGTTTTGTGAAATCCCTGAAAATTATCGTAATTATATACAGTTCGTAATTTCGCGAAATCATAATGCTGAACATGCTATTTTAACAAGTTTGACCTTAACTCGGCACCCAAACATAGAGTAAATATCGGGTAAAGTCAGCTTTATTATTTAAAGTTTAGTTTGACACAAGGCCACTAGAAATGGATCCATGCATTTCCATAAACATTAGTGCAAATTGAACACAACGATTTCAGAGTTTGAACTTCGGTCACTGATTCCATCGTGTGTGCCGTTACGGACTACGCCAATCGCTCCCCTTCGTTACTCTCATATACGCGCACAACCGGAGAAAGTAGATTATCCTTTGGCCTTTGAGATTTCTCTTTAGTTTAGTCGATAAAAAAGTGTGTGCCATCTGTGGCGACTCTCCACTCTCCCACACTGGCTCACATACGCTCAAAGTGAATGAAGCTAAATATATAGATCGGTTTTCTATTCGATCGGACTGATCTTTTATAGCTTTGATGAAATAAAAGAAAGAATTGTTTTTATTCTTTCCACTGTGAGCAGGAATCAATGGTCGTATTGTTTGAGTCAAATTGTTCTACTGTATTTATCGATGCTTTTGCTTTCAAAACGTTTCAAGGATAAAGCAACGTTGGGGTCAATATAAATGTTTTTCAATAGCGAAAAAGTTGATGGGTACGTACGGTGAATTGTCTGGTAAAATTATGTTGGCTTTGCTATGCAAAGGCGGGTATAAGTGGCTGGTTCGCTCAAAGGCGGGGCTCCGTAAAATGCAAGAAGTAACTGGGTGTAACAAGAAGCAATAAAAGCATAAGGAATATTTTTTAAACAAGACTGGCTTCTGCTGTGTAAAACTCCCCCCCAACTTCTAATACAACTGGAGATGATTCCTGTAACTTTGTATTGAATATAAGATAAATGAAAAATTATAAATATATATATGTTTTTATGTACATGTATTTATATATTAGAACTAAATAATCCTGTGCGTACCTGTTGGATAAATTTTCTCAGGAATTTAGGAATTGTCAATTTAGCTCAACCAGTAAGACTTCCTCCAAGCCAATCAGTTATTAGTGAGTTCAAATCATCATAAGGTGATATAAATTTTAAGAATCGGTTCGCACCCTTAGTTTTGGTGAGGATTGTTCTTGTTGTTGATACCTGAAAAAAAATCAACTGAATTTTGGAGTTTGATAAAATCACATATGTAGAGCTTTGTAGTGATTAATTGAAGGGTTAAAGGTAAGGTTGATTTGATTCATCATTTGAAGCAAGTGTTACTGGAGATTGCATTCATCTGGAGTTGCGCCCCTTTGATTCTCGTCTTGAAAGGGAAATATTTTGATTTAATTTCTATTTTTATAAATATGGTGTGGAATAATTGGATGGATCATGTTTGAAGTTAGTAGTACACGTAGAGGTAAGGCTAATCTTTGATTAGAGCAATTATTAATGGTTATTGAGGCTATTTATGGATTTTGTGGCTTTTTGCATGTTAGTTACAACACGATACTAACGGTGTTACCAGACGCAGTTTTGAACTGAGAAAAAAAAAAAGAGAAAACCATGTTTGAGTTCTATCGATAAACTGGCTGAGAGAATTTTGGAACGTATTAATCCGTAGAAATACAAAAATACTTCGGTGTGAGTTTGTACACCAAATGATATCTACGGAAGATTTGAGAGAATGGATACACATGTGTATCGAGGTAATTCCATCCCTTAAGAGTATATATATATATATATATATATATATATATATATATATATATATATATATATATATATATATATATATGTATATATATATATATATGTATATGTATATGTATATGAGTATACATTTATATATATATATATATATATATATATATATATATATATATATATATCACGTCCTGTGCCATTCATGAAATCAGAGCACACCCATGAGGAGTGACATATCCTCATCGCTAGCTTTTGACAAACTTACGACCGTGGGAACTTATTCCTATCCATGTGGTTCATAGGATGCAAACCCTTGGTTTGGAGGATGGGGTTGGCTCTGCACATGTCGCCCTCCACCTCAAAACTCCATTATGCAGGCTGGACGAATATTTTACGTATAGGATCCGCCTTCCAAGGTCCCGTGTTCGTTGCACACCCTCCGAAAATGTTTGTCGGTAAAGCATATATACTAGGGTGTCAATAATTTTTAGCAATTTCGGTATATTTATCTTTATGAGAGCATAGTGGGTTATAGGCCTGCATATAACATTGTGGTGTGTATGTTGCTGCCATGGTGAAAATTTGTTATTGAAAGGTCAGTTGCCTTTGTGTTACCCATGAGTAAATTTGCCATCCCTACTCTCAGTTTGAACCGAGTAAGAAACAGCGAACAGTGACTCGTTTCTATGGGTTGACGGTGTATTAGGGACTGGAATCCATTTTAGGCTTCGAACAAACAACTTTGTTTTTTTTTTATGCCACGGCAGATTGTGTATGAATGCCAATTCCAAAATGGGTCTGTAACTTGTAGCAAACGCCGACGTCTATTATGGACTGCACTGTCAAAACGCACAGGAAGTAAGATTTGAGGTATCGGAGCATTATAAATAGTTAACAACCTTGTGATGCTGGTCATTTCTATTCAAATGAATTTGATCCCTACAGGGTGCATAACTACAGTGGCCTTGCCATTACTGAAATGTTCATGGATTTTACAAATTACCCAGAGATTTTTTAAGATTTCTAGCTCCACTATTTCACCGTAACATATATCTGTGCATACATAAGTGAGAGGTTTCACACTGGCTGTTTGCCTGTGACACGATAGGAACCATTTAAACATCAGCAAAGTCTAGATAAATATGACATTGAATCACATAAATATCACTACCTATCTCATTAGATTCTGTGATAGGTATCTATGTGTAATTTAGCCAATATGAGAAACTGGACCCTTACTTTCTGCTAAATATACATAATACAAACGAGACACATATCTTTATTGTTTGGTGTATAAAATCAATTGAGGGGAAAACTTTTACCCCTTCAAGGAGTCAAAAGAGAAAGAACGAGCTTTTCCCTTCAAGGGGTCAAAAGGGAAGAGAAACCGTTCCCATTTAAAGGATAGAAACCAACTGTAAAGCTATTTCTCTCCAAAGGGGAGGGTAAAATGAAAGGGAAACCTTTGAGTCTAAAAATCTCAATCCATTTCTACATCTTGAGGAGTGTTGAAACTAACATAGACGGGTACTTCAGATAGTATATATATATATATATATATATATATATATATATATATATATATGCACACACACACACACACACACACACACATATATATATATATATATATATATATATATGTATATATATATATATATACGTGCGTGTCTGTTTGTACGTGAATATCTGTATATTTATAAGAGGGAGAGAGTTTTCTCAAAATAGAAGTAGGTTTGGATTCATATATTTTTTCTTCATATGAACCTTTGATCATAAAAGATGTTCTCATTGCTACGAAAAAGTATAGATGCAAAAAGCAAAAACAAACCCTAACAATATACACCCCAAAAAGGAAGGATAAATTTAGTGCCCTTTCCATCTCCCGACAAAGGATGGATCCTCAATAAAAATAAACATTTAGAGTCAAAGAAGGACCAGTCCTAATATAAAAAAAGATTGCTACTCCATGCTAGGGTCGAACATAGAACTCTTTTGCAAGGTAGAAAGGAAAATTAATTTATTTTCAACTGTTAAGAGAAACCCTCTACTTGTAGCAAAGAGAAATCAAAACGAAATCAGTAAAACAATTTTTTTCTCATTTATCTCACTCATTTGTCCACTAGTCAAGATTTGTTCCAAATTACACTGTCTGTGGACCTTTACTAAGTCAAGCTCATGTTATATAAGGTAGAGGTGCGCTAAAGTTCAAACGACCCTATTTGGCTGATCAAAAACCAAATGAATCCATCAGACATGTTCGTATTCCACCTGAGCTGGGGCCGTTGAAGACACAAAATAAAATAAGATAGGATGTAAGCTGATCTGGTTCTTCCGGAGATATCACATGAATAACAAAAGATCAAGCAGAAAATTTTTTATATACCTTTTCTTATACACTTTCAGACCTTTCAATCGTAATTCTTTATCCTTTACCCTCAAATGCGTTGCATACACCAGGCCTATCTGCTTACCCATTAAGATTAAACAGAATGGGTGCTGAGAGCCGATGGGGCTCTAAGGCCATTCCCAACGACACTAAAAGTGACTAATCCACCATACTCTCTTTCAACACGTCAGGGGCTAGTGAGGCCGGGCAAGACCCAACATTCCCAATGGTTCGCAAAATGAAAGTTATACCAGCCGTTACTGCTGGGTTATCGGTCCCAAAAAGGCCCAGCCACATCACTCACTTGGGATTGGGATGGTGTGCTCCAACAGCGACTACCCATACAGTACACCTGGAAGACGCCTGCTCCTGCTGGGTCATCGGCCCCAAAAGGCCCAGCCGCATCACTCGCCTTGGATGGGAGTGCTGTGCCCCAACAGTGACCACCATAACAAAACCTAAACCCAAAAACCCTCGACAAGAGAACAACGTTTTATATCAGCATCAACATTAGGACATTCTCTGCAGACTCTCACTCATCTAGAAAATAATATCAAAAACATCAATTTGGACATTGTTTTAGCGAAATGAGAAGACCAGGAGAAGAACTGATAGATCGGAAAAACAAACATCTCTACAATTACGGAAGATAAAAAGTAACCAAATCATCAATAAGGACTCCCAAGACAACGTGGTAGGTTTCAAAGCTATGTCAGATCGCATAGCCAACGTCACAATACAACTCTCAAAGAGGTACAAGCTGATTGTCATTCAAGTGTGCGCTCCTACTTTGCAATCAACCAAAGAAATAAAAACAACTTCTAGGATGACTTGAGCTCTCCATTACGAGATACCAAAAATACTTCAATGTCATCATGAGATATTCCAATGCAAAAGTAGGATAATGAAACGAACAATACTTTGAGAATTTGGATACAAAAGACAGGACGAGAGAGGTGAATATCTTGTAAACTTTGCAACCACAAACAACTTCAAAATTATGAATACATTCTTCAAAAAGAAACTCGATAGAAAATGGGCTTGGAATAGCCCAAACAATGAGATCAAAAACGAAACTGACTAGAGGACAAAAGGATAACCATCAAAGATATTGAAATTCTAAACCAAGTAAACATAGGAAGCGACCATAGAATGGTAAGATGTAAGATGCAAGTAGACCCCATTAAAAAAACAAAATAAAAAGCAGAAACACCACCAAACAGCAACCGCTAAACATACCAGATGAACTCACCCGACCCTTCAAGCCAGAATTTAAAAACAGATATAAATTCTTACCGATGAAAACGACACCAACAGCAACAAACTCCACAGCAAAATCACAACCACTCTAATAGAAGCTGCCCCTATGCTAAAACCCAAAACGCATTCAAGAATTCTGCCTGGAACTCTATCCGTGAAGACATGACAAAACAATGACCAGCATATGCAAGACGCTGACAATCAGTCCGAAGACTTCCTAGAAGTTACACAATAGGAGTTGAACAAGCCGTCAAACAAACAAAAAAAGGGAAAGCCCCTGGACCAGATAACATCACCGTCAATCTACTCCAAAAAGCTGGTAAGATCATCAACAGAAAAACTATCTACTCTATTCAACTCATGTCTAAAGAAGAGTCCTGGAAAACTGGAACACGACCATCAGAATGCTTCTACATGAAAAAGAAAATAACCCAAAGAATTCAGCAACTATAAGCCAACTCAAGCGTAGTATGTCCGGAAGAAAACAGGTCTAAGAATCTTTTTAAAAAAAACTTGAATTGCAATGGGCAGATCATCTTGCAAGAATTGCAGAAAACCATTGGACATCACAACTCATAACATGGACACCCAGAGATCACATGCAGAACTGAGACCGACAGAATACATAATAGAGAGATGAACTTGACAAATTTAGAAAATACTGGCTCCGTGTCGCCCATGATAAAAAATCGTGGCAAATCGTTAAAAGATTGATGATGATGATGATGATGATTGCTTTATATCTCGTATGAAATATCAATTTTGCTGACTCAGTGTAGCGTAGCACAAACACAGATACACACAAGTATACATATATATATATATATATGCACACACACACATATATATATATATATATATATATATATATATATTATCAGACTATATATATGATGCACATTTTCACACCTTTGCACGTGTTAGTTCCTTTTTTGTATCGACTCTTTGCTCGTAAAATCTCTTCCATCTAAATTGTCATCTTTGCAAAAACTACAGTACTATGTCCAACACCACCTCTATAACGCAATCGATAAAACATTTTATTCTGTGTTTTAAGATTCTATTTCCCACGTATTTCTTAAAGAGATGGAGATAAGTTAAAAATAAGATATAAAATTCAGATTAAATCTTCATACTCCAATAAACTTCTTATTGATAAAACGACTCTCACACAAATTTGTATCCACGAGAAGCGTCAAATGAGAGATGAATTCAGAATAAATCGTATAGATTTTTTTCCATCATTTTGAGCATTTTGATTCCAAACAGGTTTCTCTTTTCATTATCCGGCATTTGGCAAACTGTAATGACAGGAACGGTTACTGTTTTAAGTGAAGAGACATTTCGTTTCATTTTTTTTTTGTGCACATTCAGAAAATTAGAAGGAAAGAGATGAAAGATTGAATAATTCTCATTAGACATTAAAAGCGGAAACGGAATATAAAACGAGTATTCCAGAAGACAATTTGGGAGTTTTCATACTGGTTTTCATTGATGATACGATATCTCTTAATGCATGTCCCATTTATATAAATTGCCTCTTGGCTTGAACAAAATGCTTTTTTATTTATGTCCTCCCCCGACACAAAAACTAGTAAACAAATGAATAAACAGATGAACAAACAGATGAGTCTATCTTTTGGAATTGGATTAACGTGTTTCTAATGCATAGTTAAACAGAAAAGTGCATTTTGACGAAAGTAGGTCATCTTAGAAGGGATATAATAGGTACATTCACCTCTCGTAATGCAAAAATAATTCTTTTATTGTAAACACATGCATAAGACTAGATGGATACAGAAATAGATATATAAATACACAGCTTTTTAAACACTCTCTCTCTCTCTCTCTCTCTCTCTCTCTCTCTCTCACACACACACACACATATATGTATATATGTGGGAGATATAAAATGAAATAAAGGGAAACTGCTGCACTATAGTCTATTCTAATTCTACAACTTAAATATTTAATTCAGATTCGTATATATATATATATATATATATATATATATATATATATATATATATATTGTTATTGGTTTCGAGGGTTGAGTTATTCTATAATGTTGATGTAATGTTGTGATCGAGGGATAGAGCATATGTAAGTAGGTGTTCATAGAAAATTCAGTGCCTCGTAGTGCAAGAGAATTTTGCCCCAATATTAAATTGATAGTTTTCACACACCTGCTCATTCCATGTCAAAAAGAGTGCACAAATAAAATTAGATAAAAAAATTGGTGAAATAAAAACCTGACTTATGTATATTGAAGTTGAAATTGACTCTATAAAGTCTGCATATAGGGAGAACAATTGTGTTTCGCTGTTTCTGAATGAGAAAGGGCTGCCTAATTTGATAATCAATTTACCATATACTAATCAATCTGAAATGCACTATTTGGAATGATGGCATACACAGTCAAAAATACGTGATTATTTGAGTTATGAAGTCACTTGGCCGTCTGACTTCCTTGCAACATGACCAGCCCATTGCCACTTGAGCTTTCTAATCGATTCTATGATATCATCAACGCTCGTTTTCTTCTCTCTAATGTACCATGCTGTTTTGTGATCTCTTACTGATTCTTTCATGTTGCATGGTTTTCAGTTTGAGGGTCAATCTTTTGGTTAGGTCTCATACTTTAGCTCCATAGGTGACACCCGAGAAGATTCATTAGTTGTCGAGCATTATAGGGTTTTCTTTATTGTAATCTTTTATGACTTTTGTACCTCAAGTTTTTAATCCCGTTCATTAACGTTGTTTCAAATCTATTTTACATATAGAATCATTATAGAATATAAAAGGTGTGCTTTCAACTTATAGATACATCCTGGATTATACCTCTACCGCATCCGAACATTATTATGTCTATACACATTGGTCTGAGTGCGTGTACTTTACGTATTCCTGCAGACACGGTCCTATCGATTTTAATTACCGTTCTAAATCAGGCAGAAAAAATGCTCGCCTAAACCTTCTTGAATGATTTACGCTCTACTTTGAGAATTAATTTCAGCTCGCGTTAAAAGTGATGCCCGAATAAGCAGTGAATATTTCAAACGAAAAATGGTGGGAGAAAAAAATCAAAACAAAACTAAAACCGAAGCAAAATACCAGCATGAAAACACACAACGTCTTTGACGAGTTTTTTTTGTTTTTCTCATTGGATTATTTCATCGACCGGTTTCCATACTGCTCACCAGGTGTCACTGTGCTGCCAGTATTGTTCACACTTCGATATTTTATTGTAAATGTGCGTGTGGCCAAACGGTTAATAGGATAAGAAATTTTGTATTCATTCCATACTATTGCCCTTGGAAGAAGCATAGTTCCGTCTTTTCCACTCAGCTATTGGTATTGAAGGAAGATAACGCTCTCCAACGATAATTCTGGAGGCGGAAAATAATTCCAAAGTGGAAAAATTCAACCCTTCGTAAAGTGTTGCAGGAAGTGGCAGGGTACTTTGTGGGGCATTTGATATGTATATGTACATTTACAGGAATCTGGAGAAGCTTCGACTGGTCAAGCTAACAGAAAGTGGATTTTAATTTGGAATAAGTCTCATGTGAAATAAGAATGAAAAGATCTGCTAAAAATTGGGGGGAGGGGTGATCAATGAAGAACTATATCTCTCACTTTGGATGGGTAGTATTCGCTGAAAAAAAATCTGAATTTTCACCCCTTCATTTCAAATAGAACCTTCCAATAAACAAAAAAACATTTAAGGTGAAATTGAAGAAGAAATACGAAAAAAAAAAGTTTTTAAAAAGAATTTTAGATAAGAAGCTAATTGGGAATTATTCACTAGTGGAGCTTATGCACGCTCAACATACATACATAAATAAACACTCACGTAGACGTACGCACACACATACACACATATATATGTATATGTACGTGAACGTAAAAATAATATAAGTACATAACTATGTACGTGTACATTAATAAATTCTTACATAGACGTACACACACACATATATACATATATATGTGTGTGTATGTACGTGTACGTAAGTAGTCATTTATGTACACGTACATATTTATGCATCTATATTATTATTTATATATACATATATATGTGTGTGTGTGCATTTACATACACGTACACACACATATATACATTTATATGTGTGTGTGTACGTATACATAAGTATTTATTTATGTACATGTACACCCCCACACACATATATGTGTGTATGTGATAGTGTGTGTATACAGCCAGCCTGACCAACGAAGACACCAAAAAAAACCAACTATTTTGACAGTATTAGTTGACGGTCCTTTATATCAGCGCATAAACGTATAACAACCCCGAGTAGGGTTTCCCTTAACGAGTTTTTCTTTTTCATAGAAATATTTCATGGACCACTTTCCACGTTAATCATCAGGTGTCACTGAGCTACAAGGATTATTCGCACTGCATAGTTGCTAGGGGCTTCATTCCTCCCCTTTTTTTTCTACAAAGTTTCAATGTTTAGAACAGCTTATTATTTACGTAGAGACAAAATTGGTATATCAATATCCTGGCATCATCATACATGTTTATAGATGATGCAGAGGGTGGAATGAGGCTGTCATGTACCATGCAAATGAAGCAAATGGGCTCAGAGAGAGAGAGAGAGAGAGAACCAAATATAGACACGAATGGGTGGAAGAGGTAATCTATTGAGAATCGTGCAAAAAAAAATGTAGAGATAAACTATAAATAATAAGTAGAGAATGGAAAACATGAAATCTTGTTGGATTTTTGCATCCAAAATGATCACCCGATTCATACAAGGATTCGAGAATTTGTCACCTTGAACAGAAAGAAAACAGGCCTTGTCAGTCACTCAAGAGAAATCGTCACGTGTCTATCATCTTTTAGCAGCATGTTGCTTTAGGGATGATCAATTGAAAAAATAATGATGAATAAATTTTGTCGAGCATTGATCTCTAAGGAAGTCTGAATTGCCCCTATAAAGTATGGATCCTGGCAAAAACTGAGGTTCAAATTAGCATAAAATTACACTGCAGATTGAACCCTAACTAAAATATTCATTACAATGATTAAAAAAAGACATTTTTTTTTTATCTTAATAGAGAGTAAATGTTGAATATTCAAGCTCTTTCAGTACGGCCTGTACGACCAATAAATACATAAATATCCTGCTAGACCAAGTTGAAAACTGAAAAAAACATTTCGACGGTATGGGTGACAGTTTTGTTTGATGAATTTCGATAGAGGGGACTCGGTTGAAGAGGTAGTCTAGTAGGAACTGTGCAAAAAATTTGACTTTCAACTGTAGACCAACGCAAAGTATACAAACCAAACTATTATTCTAGGATTTTTATATTCAAAAGGATCACCCAATCAAATCCATTTAGCTTGGATATAATTTTTCTGATGTTTCAGAACTGAAATTAGCTTTCCAGCGAGAATTCTGGATCACCATCAATAATGCTTTTTTACTCTGTAGTTTGAGCTACGATTATAGTAAAAGGAGTTACTCTGATGAAAAAGCTACCAGTATCGTTTGAACCACAGAATTATGATTGAGATAAGATAACAAAAAAATGGTCCAATTGATTACTCAATGCAAAGAAAAAAATCACTATCAGCATGCGGTGTTAAGGTTGATCAATTAAAAGATTCGAAAAAAAGGGTGATCAATGAATCAGTTATGTTTATTTTATTTTGATGTACTGTGATCATTAAAGAAATCTGAATTTCAAAAAGATGAGCGTGACTGCCGTCGGGTACAGACTGAGGGACCAAATCATGGAAAACTTGCATTGAAAAATGACCCCATTATTGAACAATTATTTGGGGTAGGGAATTTCAGTTTTCTATCATGAACGGTTTGGACTGGGCAAAGTATATGTACATAGACGAATAAATACATATTATTTTCAGAATACATGAATAGTCTGAAGCCGGCAACGGTATAAAAACTTGTCTTTTGCTAGTAGTGGTATTCGATAAACTGAAAATCTTGGATATATAAAGATGTCAGCCAGAGGGATTAGAAACTCAATGTGCAACATGAAATTGACATTGAGGATGTACTAAGATCAACCAACCCCTTCTGAAAAAACAATACTTCCAAAGTAAATGTAAGAAGCAGATATCTTGCTCAAAAGGGAATAATCCAGACGATTGCAATATGGAAACCTTAGTTTAAAGAATTGGAAAGTCAAAATTGATATGAAAAATGAGGTCTCTTCATCCGTTTCGATGCATTTCACCAAATGAAGTTCTTGAAGGAGTTAGCTTGGACAAACGAAGCATGTTGAATTGAATAAAAAATTTCATTTGTAACATCATCCTAAGCTTTCAAAATTGTCTTTTTGACGTTATACTGTTGGAAAGATTTTGAATCAACATCCATACAGCAATCATGCACACACACACACATACACACACATATACATATATATATATATATATATATATATATATGTGCAGGAACATTCCAAATATTTTGCCAGAAAAATTGATGACAATTGTTTCCTAGCTCAAAACCATTTGGGATTGTGGAATGGTTTCATAGTAACGTTCAACATTCAGATAACGACGGACGCTCATCGGTCAGAGGCTTCTGTTAATAATGAAAATGTTGGAATCATCGATTTTTAAAAATTTAAATTGCAATGTTCCCACTTCAAATTTGTGACTTTCCCCGAAGGTTCATTACTTAGAAACTTCAAAGGAAACTCTAAATGTGATAATAAGAGTCTCAGACAAAAAGAAATCAAAGAGAGAGAGAGAGAGAGCGAGAGAGAGAGAAAGAGAGAGAGAGACTGAAAGACAGAGAGATAGAGAGAGACAGAGAGACAGAGAGACCGAGACAGAGAGAGAGAGAGAGTGTTTGTATGAAAGGAACAGAGTGTGTGAAAGACAGTATGTATGTATGCATGTATATAGTATAAGAGAGTGAGTATGTATGTGTGTGCCTCTGCATGTGTTTGAATGAGAAAGGGAGAATGTGTTAGTACATAAGAAAGAGAGTGTGTATATGCATGTAGATCAGAGAGTATGTGTACACTTCAAAGTGTATGTGTAAAATTTGATCGTATATGTGCCTAAAATGTTAGTGTGAAAGAGTGTCGATGTCTGTGCTAAAGAGATTTTGTCTCTGCATACGTGTCTCAAAGAGAAAAGGCGAGTATATGCCTGTATGTAAGAGAGAGATAATGTGTGTATATTTGTGAAAGAGACATAGAGAGAGAGAGAGACGCTAGTGTCTGCATGAGAGGAAGACGACTATGATATAAACTCTAATTCTTGAATATTTCATAAACATTCACGAACGGCGATGGAATTTCAACGACCTAAGTAGAAGGTACGAGTATTGAGGCCTCGTTCTAGGAAGTGAAATGATTCTGGATATGAAGGGTGTTTGTCAGTCTCCTTGCGTGTTTGGAGAATAGGTGTTGCCGATTATTGAATAGGGTAGCGAAATACTGCTAAGGAAGAAAAACGCGTTTTAGATTAACGATTTAGGTCAACGAAAAGTGAAAAAGAGGCATTTTAATGGGATATCGAATGCTAACATGAATCTGTTTATAAATGTTCTGAAACGCATAATGTTTTTTTATCAACAACCAAAGCAACATTGCACCGGAGGAAATGAAAAATAAAAGGTGTATATTGGGCGAATCAGAAATATATTTCGGATAACTTGGAGTATATTATGGAAAATACATTAAATGAACGCGTGGGTAGTATCGATGGTAAATAAAAGTAGAATAAATAGTATATTGGCAGATAATAAATATATCGTGGATAACTCTAAACATTGCCATATGTGATAGTATGAAAACGTGGACAGTATCATTAGCAAAGTACTTAGGACCATTCCTAAACTGGACAAAAGAAGAACTTCAATCGTTGGATCGATAGAAAAATATACTTTCACAATATATATATATATATATATATATATATATATATATATATATATATATATATATATATATATTCCATTCTTTTTATGCTGGCCCAGCAAAATGACTGATCCCCCGTGTAATAACAGGAGGTTATTTTAAATAGAGTCTCAAATATACAATGCATCAATTGACATTTTGTCGATTTCACGTCCGATTCTTGATAACATAATTGTCCGTGTCGAGAAACAACAGTGCTGAAATGGAGCGTGAATGAACAAGATGAGAAAGTGGTATAAAGCGGTTATTTTGGCATTTGTCTTTCTGTTGAGCTGTTCAAGCTAAATGAGAAGAGTGATGGCACACACACACACACACACACACACATATATATATATTCCAAATTATAGGTAGGGTGCTGTATGTGTCTATGGACTGATCTTGTAAATAATAGTAATATCAGTTCAGCCTACTACTCGAAGTCCTCTGCTTTGCAGGTCTCCAGACGGCAATATTTTGTTTTAATATTTCAATATGTGATAAGTTATCACCATTCTTCTTTTTCCCTTATCTTGTCGGTGTCTGGGTGTTAATTCGGTCATATTGTCTGGTTTTGATATCTGTACATTGTCTTCGGGCCTGGGTGTGAATGCTTTTAATTCGTGTGTATGTTCTAGTTGTCTGTTTCGTGTGCGTGTGATTTGCAAATGTATGTGTGTGTCTGCGTGTGCATGTATGTGTGTTTCTCTGGTTATTTCGTTGATACGTTTGATTTATTGAATTCATTATGTGAGCGACTTTTTCTGGTATAGTCTTCCATTTATTTCCTAATCAATCAATTTGTTTAGTTGCTCATGTAGTTAAATAATCTTAACGTATTTTTTTCATATTCTGATTACTCTCCTTTTCTGTATTCTCTTCTTGTCTTCTCCTCTTTCGCCTTTTCCATCTTCTTTCCTTCCTTCTTTCGCCTTTCTTGTGGTTTTCAGTATGTTTCCATTTTGTGCTGTTCCTTATATATTAATTTTCAGATAGTACTGGCTCTACGACGCCCATGATAAAGAAATGTAATGAATCCTGGGGAAGGTCCATGTCAAACGACTGACGTTGAAAGACTGATGATGATGAAGATGATGATGTATTATTTATTTCAGATTCAAGTTCTTATTTATGGTGAGATCCTGGTATGTTTGTACTAGTTAGTTTTTGGTTATTGTGTATATCATAATTGGCTGTCTCATTCCTTGTATTTTTCGAAAAGATCATATCAAGGTTAGCCTATTGTTTGAACAATCATTATGATGGTTGAATCCTCGTATTCATTATATTGCATTTACTTAGGTATCATATTAATTTGGGTGATTCACCACCATCACCACAACCACCACCACCACCACCAACACCATCATCATCATCATCTTCATTCTTTTAACAACCGTCATTTGACATAAACCAATACTTTCAGAATTTGTCTACTCTGTCTCTCCATCTTGTATTCTGCCGGTTTGCAATTTTGCATGTGATCTCTTGGGTTCCATGCCGTGAGTCATGATGTCCATCAGTTGTCAGCCATTTTTGAAGCATGACGAGTCAATTGATATTTGAGTTTCCTAATGAATTCTATGATATACCAGACCACTATTTTTTGCTCGATATATTGTTCTGTCTTGCAATCTCTCGACGTGGAATTGGGCATAATTTTATCATGTCTGCGTTGCATGGTTCTTGACTTGAGGGTCAGTTTCTTGGTTAGAATGGATGTTTCAGCTCCGTAAGTGACTATTAGTGTGATGCATTCGTTGTAGCTCCTTCTTTTTAGGACTAATGGGGTATTTTTGTTTTTGAAGGTTGAGCTTACTCTGCCGAAGGGTTGTCACCCTAGACTGATTCTTTGCTTGATTTCATCGCTTGAGGGTTTTGTATATTCGTCAACATTCTTATGTGCTTCATTAATATACATTTACATTCTATCTATTTTATATGCTTTTATATTTATAGAGTTAGTTTTATATTTGCTGAATTTTGTCCATTTGAGGTTAACCTTTATTGGCATTATCTGTAGTTCGGGTATGTGTTTTGTGGCATGGTATCTGCTCTGTATTTCGTTTACTATGTGTTGATTATCGCAGGTATTGTATAATCTCTCTCTCTTTATATACATATATATTATCACCTTTACATATATATATATATATACATATATATATATATGCATATAGAATTGTATACGCGTATAGAATGTATATATATATATATATATATATATATATATATATATATATATATTGTATATGCGTATCCAGTTCTATATTCATATCAATGACTATTCATCCCTATCCCCGGTTAGATGTCAATTCTAAATTCAAGTGATGTTCCCAGTTGTCGTCTGGCCATGCAACGCCGATTCTATCATTGTTTCGTTTCCTTACTTTTGTTGATGTTATATTTATTGAATCTCAACCAGTGTTCCCGCTTATATTGTTCTCTCTTCAAATGATATATTTAATGGGTGAATTCCCAAATTGGTTTGATGCATTTAATAAATCAGGATTCCGATCACTGGAACTCACTTGGAAGATTGGCACTCTCAACATCCAACGTACGATCCCATTTATTTCGACCATGTCAGACTAAGAGGAGTGATATATATATATATATATATATATATATATATATATATATATATATATATATATATATATATATATATATACATATGCATGTATGCCACGCTGTTAGTATTTGACTCATTGTTTTCCTATCTCAGTCAAATCCTATCAATCTATCAGAAACCGCCAATAAAACTATCAAATTAGGTTTCTTTAGCTTCAAAGTGAATCTGGTTAGATAACTACACTGGTGACCCAAATTAATGAGTAGTCGTTTGAAAAAACATTTCATGGCAAGATACTCTTTTTTTTAATTTAAACCATGCATTTCAGAAATTTTTGGGTAGTTCAATACTTTTGTCAATCAATGTGTATGTTTTGCGCATACAAGATACAGCAATGGAGCTTGAGGGCTGAAATAATATTCACCCCTGATAACGTACAGCGAGAACATCTTCTTTGTCTCTTCGAAATCCCCTCATAATAATCTTTTCAGTGATTGATTCAATTTGCAATGCGATTTCTTGCTAAATTGGTTTCCTTACATTGTGTCCAGCAGTGTGTACACTTTTTCTTTTAAATTTTGACTTTTTTGTGTCCATCATCCAACAAAAGTGATACAAGTTGATGACACTTTTAGCATTATTTCAGGATTAATCACCCTCAACATGGAATACTGCTAAAAGAAGTTAGTCATTGATTGTTTCTTTTGAGAGACTCACCAGACCTGTTTACGTATATAGCTACGGCTGTTTGTAACTTCCTATCTCAGTCTTTTTCTTTATATCAATCTTTTTCTCTCACGCTCTTTTTCTCTCTATCTCTCAACGTCTTTCCGTCCGTCTCTCAATCTATCTACGGTCATATCAACGTTATTTAACTATCTGTTCACTTATAGAACAATCAATCTAACAATTCCATTCAATCCATACGATTTTGAATTATCTTTTTGACAATCATTTAACGAAAAGGGCGCAGAGTCATTGGTGCTCGGCTCCAAAAGCCATAAAATAGCCGTTCCAATATTTCGAATATTTCTCTTTATCATGAGCGAGCCGTCAACTCTGCCTTTACACCATAATGCAGGGATATTTATGGTCGACTGGAGACGATAGGAAGGAATTCAATGATAGATGGTTCTATTGCAAAACCAAAGAAACATGAATCACGGAAGAATAAAAAGAAAGGAATTGAATTCTCGCAATAAACTGGAATCGAATTGGCAGTAAAATGAATGCACGTTTACAACGATGATCTCAATTGATATCTCTGGTTTTTTTCTCTGATTTATTTGTGTACATTAATCTTAGTCCGTCTATTGGTCTCTCTATCTTTCTCTCTCTCTCTTCCTTTCTGCATATATATAGTCTTGAAAGCTTCTCAGTTTTAAACACTAGATATCGGAAAACTTGAAAAATACAAAAACGAACTACAACACATATATAAATGAATATAAATTGCATTATATTATATAGGAACCAAAATGCAATTATCTCCTGTCACAGTTTAGACATCATATATCGAATGAACAATTAATTAACCGTGCAATGACGGGGGGATCATCTGAAATATGTTTCTTTATAATATAATGCAATCTATAGTCATTCTTGTGGATCACATATATCCATTTCCAATATATACATGTATATACATATATATATATATATATATATATATAGAGAGAGAGAGAGAGAGAGAGTGAGAGAGAGATAGAGAGAGAGAGAGAGACAGAGAGAGAGAGAGATAGATAGATGGAGCAAAGGCATTCATAATCATTTTGTCGGATTAGAAATCGATTTCCTCATAATATGATTGTCTGCATTGGAAAATAATAAAGCAGATACGGACAATGAATTAGTAGAATGACAACTTTGGGATCAAACAGATATTCTGGCCGTCACTTTCCCGTCGGGCAGTTGAGCTCAATGGTAGGAGCGATGCCACATTTAAGCAGCAGTCCTATTTTCTCTTATTGTTCATTTTATTTACGCTGTTTAGACCAAGTAACACATTCCCCGTGTAATTTCAAGTAGAGTTTTAAACAATAAAGGGCATTCAAAATTATTTTGTCGGAATATACATCCATTTGCTATTACATATATATATATGTATATTATTGTGTCATCCAAAGACAGCTGTTTTGTCGTATTACATCTCTTCAGCGTGGTTGGAGACTATTCAGTATCACATCCAGTACCACGAGGGAGGATTGAAACCTTCGCTTCAGACCCGCAGGCCAGTATCCTACCTCTTCCCTAGGGAACTGGACAGTCAGTAATGTTGAATATAAGCGATGTATTCATTTTAGCATATATTCCCCATCCACCAGAGTCCCCAATTCCCATGGGAGAGCATTGCATATATATGTATAAATGTTTGTGTATGTGCATGTATGCATGTGTGTGTGTTAGCGTGTTACCATCGGCTAGAATGTGGTTTGGTTCCGTTCAATCAGGTATATACGACAATTTATTTGATCGTTTGAAAGTAAAAACAGATGGATGTAAGCGAGACGGTACACACTGTGGAAAATCAAATTTAAGGTTAACGAGGAAAATTGTCAAATTCTTTGGTTGAATATGCCGGTAGAAAACCAACGAAGTTTTTTCTGCGTGAAGGTTATAGAATTTGGTTTTCACACTGTCTTATAACAAACCCAACTCGACAGATTTAATATTCTCATGGATGAACACGCATTTAAAGTGACACGGACGTTTGTGATATTAGTTGATGCCTCAGAGCTATATATGTTTATTAGATAACGTACGTATGAATTAGATGATATTTAGTATCAAAAACATCTATATACAATGCATGATAATAATAGATAAATGATTAATGACAAAGATATCTGACATGAGTAGAATATTTGTTGCTGAATTGGGGGTGGTGTTTTGCTTTTAAATCTCCAAAACTATTACATGGTAAAAAACTGATGATCAAAACAAGAGACAATGTACCATGGTATCGAAATATTTGTAAACACACAAACAGTAGGGAAAATTACATGAATTACTTTAACAGATATCTAAATAACTGACTGAAGTGACCTCCAAAAAAACTGAAAAAAAATTTAATGTGTTCAGTGATTGAAGTTTTAAAACCACCGACTTACATATATATATATATATATATATATATATATATATATATATATATATATATATATATATATTTTTATAGTTGAAGTTTCGTTTCTATAGAAAAAGTGTTCAATGTTTTAAAAATGAATGAGACAAAAAGTAAAAATACAAAAAGTACGTAGAAAAAGTTGTATCATTATTATACATAGAGACCAATGAAAGTAACAGAATCAAAACAACTGCAAAAAAAAACAAAAAACAACCTGACGATCGTAAAGTTTTGAGAGAGGTGTTTGTCATCGGTATCAATTAGTGCAATAATAATAATAATAATAATAATAATAATAATAATGAAAAAAAAAGTTGAGAGTGGTCTGTTGTTTCTTGGAGCTGCACGTGGGTAAGTGGAATTAAATTTAAAATTTATAGTTCAATGCCTAGCTACCCCCGAGTATGAATGAATGGAGTCTGTCCACCCCTGACCGTTAGGACCCCTTACTGCTAAGTAGATATAGGGGGAAGTCCACCATTGGGAAAGAACACAGATTGCGAGATAGCCGGTAGAAGAAGCATTTTATTTTTTGGCAAAAAGGTAAATCTCTTTCTTTGAATGATTTCTGGTGATTGACTTTGAAAACTAACTCAGACTAAATTCTTATATGTATATTGTCTCAATAATAATAATAATAATAATAATAATAATAATTATAATAATTTTAATAATTTTAATTATAATTATAAGTGGTAGTTGTAACATTTGGACCGTATGAATGAACCCAGTGATGATTTTCGAAGGTTTAAAAGATATTTTACTTTAGGCTTTAAGAATGATTATTCTTGACATATTGATGATATTTCTACTTCTGAGATGGTTTTTCTTTGCGATTCTGAGAAATGTTCACCTAGATGAATTGTCCACTGCCAAATTCTACCTAATGAAAAGAAAAAAAAAAGTTGAGAGTGGTCTGTTGTTTCTTGGAGCTGCACGTGGGTAAGTGGAATTAAATTTAAAATTTATAGTTCAATGCCTAGCTACCCCCGAGTATGAATGAATGGAGTCTGTCCACCCCTGACCGTTAGGACCCCTTACTGCTAAGTAGATATAGGGGGAAGTCCACCATTGGGAAAGAACACAGATTGCGAGACTTATACTAAGTCAAGACTTAGAAGATTTAAGGGAGACGTATGACCTTCAAGGTTGTTAATTTCACCCAGATGAAGCTTAATGTGTTAATTGTTAGGTCTGAATGTAGAAGGGGATGGTCATACCACCAAATAGATATATCTGTGCAGCAGAATAGCCTATCCATGTAAGGTTATACCATGGGTTGTAACAGCTGGTGGGACTCCGAGAGTGTCACTGAGCTAATTGCCCACAATGAACCCACCAAGGTCTGGTGCTACCTTAAAAGAACCAAAAAGGGCTGGTGGGGCTCTTCGGTTATTTCTGAACCACATCGGTCTTAACCAACCCACCAAGGTCTGGCGCTACCTCAAAGAACCAAAAACCCCTATCATGACAGTACAACCTAACCATTTTACCGCAAAAAACGGGGCACAAATCCGAGATTTGTGTGTCGTAACCGGCAGGTGTTCCCTTGTTAGCCACCAGGAGGGACCCGGTCGTCATCCTGTGACTGCTGGCCAAAACTCCGGCTCGTGTACCCTTAATGGCCTTCAGGAGGGACACAGTCGTCACATAGCTACTGGTGGCCAAGACTCATATACCACTAATGACACCCAGGGTAGGCGCGGTCCTCACGGAGTGACTGCTATAAAGAGAAAGAGATGGACAAGGGAGGAGAATAGATTAGTTATGTATTGTTACTTTAAAAGCAAGCCTTCAGTGCGATCTTATAGGGAGCGTATGCTCCAGATTTGGAGGGAAAAATCTGATGTGGAAGTATCGAACCAACGCCTTGCTGACCAAGTAAAACAAATCCAAAAGAGGAAATGGCTGTCTGAGACAGAACTACTAGAGATTCGCATTAATGTAGAGAGAGACTCAGGTGACACATCTGTAGAATGCCCCCCCAGCACAACTAGTACCAATAACAAAACTATAAGAATTCCCCATAAGACCCCCACAGTAAACTATGCACCAGAGGGTGACGACGAGGCACCAACAGCAGAAGAGAAAACCAAAATACAAGCTTTGAAAGAGATCATGCGAGGAGAGAAAACAACACTCCCCTCCCTAAGAGACAAAGATAGAAAGAAAGTTGGAGAAGTGACCGAACAGGTCAACTGCCTCTTACAGCACATAGAAACGAACACCCTCCTAGAACTCAACAACCTAATTTACGCTGGGGCAAAAATGGTAGCACAAAGCTTCACAACACAAGATAGGAACCTGAGCAATAATAGGGAAGGGAAACCCAACTGGGAGAGAAGGTTACAAAGGCAGATCTCCCAACTACAGAGAGATGAAGTACTACTTAGAAATACACCACACACAGACAGACCACGAGTAAGACTTTATAACAAATACAAAGTAACGCAAAAGGGCATCGCAACTGTAGTCGAAGAGTTACACCAGAAAAGACTAGCCAAAGAGGCAAGACTAAAAAGATACAGACTAAGAACGGCCCAATACACACAAAACCGCACATTCCAAAACAATGAGAAAAAGTTTTACCAAGATTTAAATGGGGAAAGAAGGCAGGACATGAAACCTGATGCCACAGAGGCCAAGAACTATTGGAATAGCATATGGGGGCACCCAAAAAGACATAACGTAACACCGCAATGGTTAGGAAACATGAGAAAAGAACTAGAAGATATAGACAAGGGGGAACCAATAATACTGAATGAAAACACATTGAAACATACTCTTAGGAAAGTAGCCAACTGGAAAGCACCGGGGCCCGATGGGATCCATGGGTATTGGTTCAAAAAATTCACCACGTTACACGGCAGACTCACTCACTTACTCCAAAATTGTCTAAATGAAGGCAAAGCACCAGAATGGATGACTAAAGGCAGAACCACCCTCATCCTAAAAGACCCGGGAAAGGGGAACATAGCAAGCAACTATAGACCAATCACGTGCCTACCACTTATGTGGAAAATCCTGACCGGGCAAATAGCGGAGAGAATATACATGTCAATGGATAGAAGGGGACTACTACCAGAAGAACAGAAAGGGTGTAGGATAGGAACCAAAGGGGCAAACGATTTACTCTACATAGACCAGATGATCTTAAAAGAAGTAAGGAAAAGGAGAAAAAATATCGCAATGGGATGGATAGATTACAAAAAAGCATACGATATGATTCCACATAGCTGGATACTCGAATGCCTTAGAATGTTCAAAATTAGCGAACCGGTGGTTAAATTCATTGGTAATTCGATGGAAGACTGGAAAGTAGATTTGACAGCCGGAGGGGACAAACTAGCCGAGGTAGGGATAAAAAGGGGAATCTTCCAAGGAGACTCATTGTCCCCTCTATTATTTGTTCTAACAATGATACCGCTTAACAGAATCCTGAAAAACAGCAAAGGATACCACTTCTCTAAAACAAAAGGAAAGGTCAACCACTTAATGTACATGGACGATATTAAATTGTTTGCAAAAAACAGGGGAGAGCTAGAGACTCTGTTCAACGAAGTAAGGGAATATAGTGAGGACATAGGAATGGAGTTTGGGATAGAAAAATGTGCAATCATGGTGATGCACAAAGGAAGGCTTTCAATGACTGAGGGAATTGAACTTCCGGACAACAACAAGATTAGGGCATTGACTGCACAAGACCGATACAAGTACCTAGGTGTCCTTGAATGTGACACGATAAAACGGGAAGAGATGAAGGAGAAAATTAAGAGAGAATACCTCAGAAGGATAAGGAAAATATTAGAAACCAAATTAAATAGCAGAAATCTAATAAAAGGAATGAACACCTGGGCTGTGTCAGTAGTTAGGTATACAGGACCATTTCTAGGATGGACAAAGGAAGAGCTCCAATCAATGGATAGGCGAACAAGGAAACTTATGACGATGCATAAAGCATTGCACCCTAGGGATGATACAGATAGACTATACGTTAAGAGAAAAGAAGGTGGTAGGGGGCTCATCAGCATAGAAGATTGTGTCCAGAGAGCTAAAGTAGTCCTAGATAGATATGTGCAAACAAATAGTGAAGAAATCATAAAGAGCGCGAGGGATAGTGCAACAAACAATAAAGTAGAAAACAATGGAACAGTACAGCAAACTAGAAAAGAAAAGTGGGAAGGGAAAAAATTGTACGGCGAGTTTAAAAGACAGATAAAAGATATAGTAGACGAGAAATCATGGACGTGGTTACGAAAGGGAAACCTTAAGAGAGAAACAGAATCGCTCATCATGGCAGCCCAAAACAAAAGCATAAGGACAAACTACATAAAAGCAAAAATCGACAGAACACAGACAAACAGCAAATGCCGCATGTGCGGTGAAAGAGATGAGACAGTAAACCACATAACTAGTGAATGTAGTCAGCTCGCCCAGAAGGAGTATAAGCATAGACACGATAGAGTAGCAACGATGATACACTGGGAACTAAGTAAACAAATGGGATTCAACCATGGGGAAAAGTGGTATCAGCACAAGCCAGAGGCAGTTTTGGAGAATGACAACCACAAACTACTGTGGGACTTTGACATCCAAACTGACCACCTCATCCAGGCAAGAAGGCCGGACTTAGTAATAGTAGACAAAAAAAGGAAGGCCTGCCAAATAGTAGACGTTGCTGTACCTGCAGACCATAGAGTAAAAAAGAAGGAGGGTGAAAAAAGGGAAAAATACCAGGACCTAGCAAGGGAGTTAAGGAAAATGTGGAACATGAAAACCAGGGTAGTACCGGTCATAGTGGGCGCACTAGGAACTGTCCCCAAAACGCTGAGGGAGAGACTGGAGGAGATCGGGATTAGGGGAAGGATAGAGACCGTACAGACCACAGCGCTACTTGGAACTGCACGGATACTGAGGAAGGTGCCAGAGATATAAGGACTGCAACGAATAGTAGCTCTGTCATGATATGCGAAAGAGGGAGGAGACGTTAGCTGAAGACCTGAGGAGACTTATTGTCACTCAGCCTTCAGCGATAACCACTGGGCAACCGGTGTGAAACTGTAAATCGTAGAATTACTGCGACCTATGAGTAGTAGGAGAGGAGGGCTGGAGACTTGAGGAGACTTGCTGTCACTCAAACTCCAGCGGTTACCACCAGGCAACTGGTGTGAGATTCCAAATAATAATAATAATAATAACAATAATAATAATAATAATAATAATAATAATAATAATAATATATATATATGTATATATATATATATATATATATATATATATATATATATATATGGATGATATTGTTAGTGGATATTACAGAATAGTGTAGTATTTAAGTCTACTTCCTTATACAAAATGTAGTGAATTCAAGTGAAAAAACATTAAAAATTAATATTTTGATTAAGTTGGAAAATGTAATAAATTAGTGTACTAAACTGGATTTGAATACTACTATTTTCTGTATTGTCCATTTAATGATATATATATATATTATATATATATATATATATATATATATATATATATATATATATATATATATATATATATATATATATGTGCATATATATGCATGCATGTATGTGTTGATATCCTTGTATTATTTATATCTGTATACTAAACTTCGCGTAATTTCAGCCAACTAATCTATGTTGAGGTTATCACAGCACAGTAGCTCGAGTGTCAAATGAGATCGGACACTCAACTGTAATAAGAATTTGATTGGCTAGCTTGTAAAACCTTGCGTTTTAGCAAGATACATTGTCTATCTATCTATCCATCTATCTATCTATCTATCTATTTATCGATCGATCTAACTTCCTAGATGTCTCAGTCTGCCCCCCCCCGTTTGTCTTTCTCTATATATACTTATCTGTGGGTAAACACATAGGGACCTGTAATTTACTGAGCGTACCTTAGTTATGTTGACGGGTTATAGATATGAGACACCCAGTGATGTTCGAACCCCGTAGAAAATGACCATCAAGACTAACCTAACCATTACATTACAACCAGAAATCCAACAACCAGGCACATATTTATCGATCTTATTCTTTTCATATGTATGTATATACCTATCTCGATCATTAATAAAAAAATCTTATCATCTACGAATTATATTTATCCCTATCCCTTCATATCCGTCGAAGTCCATCAATTTGTAGTATATTTGTAAGTATATATATATATATATATATATATATATATATATATATATATATATATATATATATATATATATATATATATATATATGTATATATATATATATATGTATATATATATATATATGCGTGCATGTATGTTTGCATGTATTTTAGAAAGCTGGAATAACGCCTTCGAGGAAAAAGTGACATTTCACAAAGAACCAAGATAGATGTGCACAATGCATGTGTACTAACCTCCTACTTCATAGATGTGACACATAGGTTGCCTATTGTCTTCCTAAAAGACAGCTGGAGCTCTTTCACCATCAAGTTTTGCTTAGGAATATAGGCGAGTATTAGGAAAGGCACAAAAGTGATGTCGAGGTACTTGAGAGATGTCATCGTTGTAGTGTTGAAGCCATAGTCTTGAATCATTGGCTACAACTTAGCGAAAATGAGTGATTAAAGAATGCCAAAACAGCTTTTGCGTAGAGAGTTTGCTAATGGTAAACGTTCTCCTCGTAAACCAAAGATGAATATCCTTAAAATATCACAGAAATCTGCAAATATCTGGAGACTGGCTGTTATTAATTCATTCATCCATCGTGGTAAAGCTACACTCGATGAATTTGTGTTAAAAATGAAAAACCGACGCGAAATGACCGGAAAAGATCTGGCTTTGAACTTCCTGTTCACAAAGGTGACTACCTCGAATACATTTGCCCTACCAGTGTCAGGGTCTGCATCATCAAAGATGAAAAGAAACAGAGCCTTGAAAACAGACAACAGGTGAACTATCAACTACTTACAGACCACAACACGTCATTACTGTAGAAAGGCCTGTAAATCAGGAGAAGGACTGAAAAGTCATGCCATAATATGATGCAATTGCGCACCGGGTGCACAATACCATGAATCCATTTTTGTGCCAATTTAACTCCAGGGATTTTAAATGAGTTGCTTTGGTATAAAGCCACATTCGTTCTTAGTATGCTCGAGTGATTATTAGGAGCGACATCATGTGATATTCATTCTCAGAAACGAGGTGGAAACCACTGATTAGCAATAAAATCCGATTAAAAGTTGTGATATAAAAGAAGCTGAAAGAAGAAATGATGATAAAAAGCTAGCCAAACTTAATGATAATGTTGCTTCATTCAAGAATAAATTGATAACAAAATTGAAATATCATTATATTGAGAGAATATTAGGTCTCTGTAGACGTCAATATAGGTGGAATATAGAATGTAAGGAGTTTTTTCTAAGGTGTACAATCAGTTTCCGTTTAACTATGATGTACCCGTGACGGATTGGTTAAGAACGGCCAAATGTACAGTGGATCCCTTTTAGCTACAAGGTGTGAGTTGATTCTCATGTTCAATTGCCTTGCTTAATCGTTGCTGTAGAATTATACGCCAATTCAGAGTTGCAATAAAATGCAATTGTATGCTAGGTTGAAGGTAAGAACTAGTCAAAATTATTAATAAAGCAGTAAAAACCGTGTATATAAGATGGGTTGTTATTCACCAAGTTCTACAAAGTATAGCAAATGAAACAATAGAAAGACCCCTGTGAGGATCAAACTCACATAACTAGCAAATAATCTGCAAGGCCAGCCTACAAAATTTTATGTTTATTGATACATTTGTTTTTACTTTTGTCTAACTGTAACGTGAGTGTGATGTCAACTTGTTTTCCACCATAGCACAACATGAGCAAGAACAACAATCGTCTCATAATTTAGAAAAAATAGTTCTTTCCTGATTACTGGGAATGCAGACAGTAAAGACTGATATCCCTTGGATTTTGACCCTTCAGAAGCTGACCTCGTTTTCTTTCTTCCCAAACATCTACCTTTCTTTCCTTCTTCAATTCGATTTACGTTTCTTCTATCACTTCCCTACTTTCCCATTTATATCTTTCCTATTTCTCTCGTTTCTCTCTTGGGTTTTCTCTCCGAATAAATCATAGGCACCTGTGATTGTATTATCCACCTTACTGGATGCCTCAGTATCTATAAAATGTTTTTCACATGTACGAGAAATGCTCCTCTGAATTGCACCGTTCGTTCAGGAACTGCGTTTCATTTACCAGCTAGATTTGAAGATGCTCGGGTAAGATTACGACAGCCTCCAGTACCAACCGCCATTTACGGACTGTGTCAGGTTGAGGCCTGTCTTGATGCTGTCCACAGCAAGACTTTCAAATCAAGCAACCGAATAGACATCAATAGACAAAAAAAATAAGGGGGAAATGTCCAAGAAGTTGTCAATGTCTGGTTAATAGAGGCTGAGACGTTGCATTCAAACTTGCAGAAAATTGTTCAGTTGAGCGTCTCGACTGCCTCATGAGTCATACGACATAGGAGCAAGTGAGCCCGGATAAGAGAAGGTGAAGATACTAAAAAATATATTTTTCATTAGAAAAAATCTAGCCAAGGCTGGACAAATTCTACAGTTATTAGTGACTGTTAAACAAAACTGTCAACTGTATTTGAGCTTGTTTGGATTGCTATGTATTTATGTATGTATGTAGGAATATATGTATGTATGTATCATGTGTTTGGACTGCAGCAGTTGGGGTCGCTGGTTTAAAATTTGAACATATACTCGTAAATATGCCAAGAAATAACTTTTTTCAAACCAATTTAAATAGATTCTTAGTGGTGGGTTCAATTTACGATGTAAGTTTAAGTTAGATTGGCCTCTGTTTGTGTCTGTCAGTATTTACGCTTGCTTTTTGAAAATTCATACTTTTTTTAGTAGCATCGGTCCAACAGAAGGCGACAGAAGTAACTTTTTCAGCATACACTTTTAATTGACCATCCCCAACACTGCATGCTACCAAAATACGTTGGTCACGTGACTATCTACTGAATGACAAACCAAACCTGTTCCTTCATTTTTCTAAATTGATTTAACTATTTCATTGCCCTCCATTATTTCCAAGACGATAAGAATACTTTTTTCAGTAAGATGTATCTATGAAGTCAAAGGTTACTCCAGCTAGAAAAAGGAGAAGGATAGAGTTATACAAGTTCATTCGACCTCCACACAGCCTTCCTCGACATGATCTAACGAAACATAAACTGGGAAAATAAAGGAACCAGGATAGATGGTGAATACCGAAATAACTTCAGATTTGCTGACAACACCGTCCTTTTTGTAAAAACTAACGCGACCCATAACTAGTACTTGATGAATTGAAGCAAGAGAGTGATGAATTGGTCTTCAAACGAACTTCTGTAAAACAAATGTACGTACAACAAACATGTTGAGGGTAACGAAAAGAAATCCTTTTCAAAATTGTAGATTTGGGAAAAGTAGACGTCTACATCTACACTGGGCAGTGAATCTCAATCAAGTCATCGGAAGAAGAAATCAAGAGAAAAATTACTCTACGATGGCAAACGTTCGATAGAGCAAGCTCAGTTTTAAAAAAATCCCCTTATTCTCAAATAGAATAGTCTACAACCAATGCATCGTCTCGATAGTCACATATGGAGATGAAACATAGAACCTAACTAAAAGATTGACTCCCAGACTGAGAACCATGCCGTGTGCACACGCTAAAATCAAGCTCAATATCACTTAGAGGGATCACATAACAGCACAGTATATTAGAGAAAATACAGATGTCAGAAATATCATAGAATCGATCAAAAATGGAAATGATGATTTGTTGGTCATGTTGCAAGAATATCATACAACCACTGGATATTACAACTCACAACGTCGAACCCTTGAGATCATAAGTGAAACCGTTGTCGGCAGTTATAAGACGGCAAAACAAACCAATAACTTAAAAACGTATTAGCTCTGCAACGCCTATGATAGATAGGTCTGGCGAATCCCTGGGATGATCTATTTTCCACAACAGACGATAAAAGACGTATGATGAGAAAGAAAAACGAAACAAACATAATCTTTGTATGAGCTCAATTGATTATTGATAGATGATTCAAATTCACTTTATTACATCAACATTCAAACATTATACATTGTCGAAAGTGTGCAAATTTCACAAAGAAAATACCATAAAATCTAATAAGCAATAATAGATAACCAACTGACTCAGAAGAATATGGTGAGTATGGATGAATAGATTGTATCGAGGAGAATTTTTTCCCGGGACCAACTTGAAATTATTACTTTGTTAAAAAGATTAAGCGACCCAGATTTCGAAGTTGGTCCCCAAAAAATATATGATTGAATATGATAAATATTATTTTAAAATAAACTGATGAATTCTCGTGTAGCATATTAGAGTTATTTTCTTTTACAACGTAACACTTTACCAGCTTTCAAATCAATCAGAATGTAATCAACTGGTCACACAAGGACGATAGTTCTGAGGTTTAGATTGATTATGTTCCCTGCAAAGACTGCCGTTGGAAGTATTTTGAAATACTTCCAAATCTATTAAACATGCATTTACGAACATCAGGGAGCGTAGAGGTTAGATGATAACCTAAGCACCCTTGTTATTTATCAACGAAATTGGCCATAATTTCGAACTGAAACCAGTGTAATTGATTAGAAATGTACTGAAAAAAGATTTTTGTGCTTCCTGAACCATTTCAAGTGACTGTCCTATTCAGTAACGTTCTAAGAATTTCGAAGAAACCCTCTATTTAATCCAAAGGCTTCTCTTGTTCCATTGTTAATGTGGGTATCTCATATATACATGCACACACACACACACACACACACACACACACACACACATATATATATATATATATATATATATTGTATGTATATATATAGTTTACTCATTATATATATATATAGTTCAGATTTTTAAATAGTTTATTACAAATTATACATTTCACATGGAACCTCAAATAAACGATATTCATTTGAAAATATGTTCAAAGTAAGCAAATGTTTTTGACTTAAAAATATTTTCAAATGAATAAACTAAAATTGCTCTACTAACGATATTGAGCACTTTTTTCCGAACTAAGATCAACTTAATACAATGATATATATATATATATATATATATATATATATATATATATATATATATATATATATATATATATATACACGGCTGTTGTATATCTTATAACTGTTTTTATGTATATATGTATGTTTATTAAATGGTCCAAAGCATTCCGTCTATGCAAGGTTAATCAAGGAGGGTAAACACACACACACACACACACACACACACACACACATATATATATATATATATATTTCTGTATGTATTCGTCAATTTGTTAGGATACAAAAAAAACATAGACAGAAGTGACACATACATAGAAATCGTTGGTTAAAATCTCTAGTTTTCAA